>BSBM01000643.1:10777500-11377500 GCA_027924585.1 Larix kaempferi
AATCCATGATTATCAGTCATATGTGGCCACAGGTGAAAATCGCAGTTTAAAAATCTGATTGCAAATAAAAAATGGTGGAGAAAAACAGAGAACCGAAATGATCATTGAAAACAAAACAATCCAATATCAGCTGTAGGATTTAGGAAAATCAGCGGTTAAGATCAAAACATGTAGGCTGCAGAATAAAAATGCGGAAGGTTTATTTTGGACATATGCACAATCTTTCCGCAATCCGCAATTGCGGGTTGCTGGATTACAACTTTTAGAAATAACAACAAACCACGGTTTCCGTAATCCACAACCCGCATTACGGGTTGCGGGATCGCAAACGACGCTTATTAAAAGATGATTTTTCCACAATCTGTAATCCGCAATTGCGGGTTGCGGAAATCCTTATCGCAAATGTATTAATCAGGAACTTTCCGCAATATGCAATTGCGGGTTGCAGGTTGCAGAAGGCAAGTATTTCATAACCGAAAAAGCATTTTTCCACAATCTGTATTGTGGGTTACGGAATTGCGGAAACGTACTAACTTTTTTTTTGAAAAACCTGTTATTCCGCAAATTTCACAAAAAACACACAAAATTAATGAAATTTTGAAAGGGAAAAATCACTAACTTAATCAAATCAAAGCAAAGCAATGAAAGCATGATGAAAAACCCCAAAAGGACTAAGGAATTTAATCATTTTCTTTACATATAAAAATTTCGGTCTCCCATGTTTTCTAGAAAACATGGGATCTGTTGTACCTACAACAGGTCCAAATCATTTCATCCCCATATCGTAGCTCCTGAGTTATGAAACGTTCATTTAGGTCTCGATCCTCTTATTTCACCCTCTAAGCATGTTTACATTTCAAGTCTCGTGTGGCGTTGCACAGAGCGCGACCCTTGCACGTATGATGTGGGATGCTATTGCTACCCCCCTAACCCCATGATCTCTTTCTCTCTATCTCTCCCATATCCCATCTCTCTATCTCTCTCTACCTCTCACTCTCCCTAAAGCACTACATCCATTGACCCCTAAACCATTGAACCATCGAACCTGTAATCCCACAACCCTAACTCCTAAACAACCTAACCCACAATCCTTAAAGTCCAAATACCTAAGACCTTACTCCTTAAGTCCTAAACCCTTAAATCCGTAGAATCCTTAACCCCCCTCTCTTTAGCCATCCCTTTATCCACTTTTGAAGTATATTCCAATGATGCAAATATTTTCGAAGTGGGGGAAGGTTTGGCATTAAATGGTGTAAACGTTATGCAGGGGCGCATGCGCGTTTTTTAGCGCATACATGCTAATGATGCATATGCACTACAAACACGCATGCATGTGTGCCTGCTGCTAGTTAAAAAAATAGAGTTTTATGTTCCCAGTAATGCTACCAAAAAACACGGGTTTTTTGTCTTTCACGGGTTTTAAGGTCTTCCTGGTTGCTTATTAGCTTACATTCATTGATCTTTTGGACACTCATTTATCTATTGGATACAAAATCACTCTTGGAATCTAACAAACATCTTCAGTGGTCTCGGAATCTAGTGGATACATTCAAGCTACCTGTTTCCATTGCAAGTGGAGATCATTTCTATAGGTATGGTGAATTATAAATAATTGTTTTCATCCACAAGATTTGAGATATGCCTTTTTGTTTTTATCATATGCCTACAACAATATCCATGCATAGACAACAATGATTTTGACAAGAAGAATTCCCAAGTTCACATCTAAAAAAACTCATATTCATTAGAGAAGATGAAGTATGCAATGTAAACCAATAATTATTACCATGAATATATTTTGATTTAACACAAGGATGGTATGGATGAGGTTCTCTCTTGAGTCTCTTCAATTTGAATAAAATCCCAAGAAGCAATCATGGGAGAGAGTCCATATTGATCAGTTCATGAAATTTTGTCCATGCTCTCATCTTCATGCTATGTTTATTTGATGTAGAAAAACTATCAAACTATTCCCAATGCATCTCTAGCATAAACTCTTTTTCATTTGAAAAAAATACAAATAAATGTTTTAATAAACCTCCATCTTTTACACATTGTATACCATAGCAAAACCTATAGCATAAACTATCAAACTATTCCTCCCCCACACATTCCCATCTATGACGAGGTTCTCTCTTGAGCCTCTTCAATTTGAATAAAATCCTAAGAAGCAATCATGAGAGAGGGTCCATATTGATTAGTTCATGAAATTTTGTCCATTCTCTCATCTTCATGCTATGTTTATCATAATGTTTCTTTAATATCGTGCCTTTGAGCTTGATTACTTGCCTCTACCTCATTGAATTCTCCTTCCTTGGGGGAATTTGCAACCTCCTCATTGTGTAATTAGTAAACTTATTATCTTTATCCTATTTGATGTAGAAAAACTATCAAACTATTCCCAAGGCATCTCTAGCATCTCTAGCTAGGAAATACACTAGTTTCTCCATTCTACACTTGACCAACCATCATCTAAATTGATTGGAATTGTAAGGGATAATGATGTTTATTCGGACACAAATAAACCAACATTGTCTGTAGTTGTATGTGTTAATTTGTAAAGTAGTAAGTTATGTTGGAATGTGTCAAGTTAATTGTATAATGGAACTGCTATCTTATTTGTTGTTTCTTTTGTAGGGGTAGGCCTCATAGTTTTGTTAAAGAGACTTTTGGAAATGGGAAACTCACGTAACAGAACAAAAAAATATAGAAGGAATCTGCCCATTGAAAAGGTCAATGACTTAATAGAAAAGGATAGGTTGGAAATGGAAAGAGTGATACATGGTCTTGTCATTGCCCTAGATCCTGCCACTGATCTTAACACACTTGTTGACATGAAAACCTCGTGTTCAGAACCACAGGTAAAGTGGTCGCATCCAACAGACCCAACTCAAATTCCAACATCAACACAATCTCCAACCAACAACCCATCAACGATTCATGATGAAGTTCCTCACGACACAAGAATATTGGGAGATGTTGCATGTGTAGAGATGGACATACAAGCAGTGCTTAATTTGCAATCTCCCCAAGAAGACCACAACCATGTCAAGCACACTCCCATTATGGACCAATGTGTGAACGAAGCACCACAACAAACAAGCTCTGGTATTCATGTCTCATGTCCACCTTCCCTACCTCGTATGTCTAGTGCAAGAAGAAGAACTCCTAGATGTATTCATGTGGATGAAAGTGCTCTATCGGGCCTTGAAGGTAAGTTTCCAAAATGCACCATCAAATGGCAATGCAACAAAATTGTCAAGAAATATTTTGAATCCAAAGGTGATGTAGGTAAATGCCAATTATTGCTATGTTTGTTAAAGTCACATTGTTTAGCTGTTGTTAGGAGAATTTTGGGCATAAAGATGGTTAAAATTTTAGAGGCTAACAGTCATATTGTTAGGAATATCCAATCTGCATTTAATGCGATTGGGAAGACGTCTCGTACAAAAGATCTCTGTGCGGCTCATCGTGTCTTAGTGGAATCAGTTGTAAGCAAGTCCACAAGGCAACGTCGCCTGCTATCACACACTTCTCACATGCTTAGATTAAATAGAAAAACTATTAAAAAGTACTCTGTTATAAGAGAAAATCTTGACACTCTAGGTGGAAACGATTGTTGGGATTTTGTTGGTAGGTTGCCTCGTGGATATAGGAAGCTAATTGACGCTGTTAAGGAGTTAGTACAATTTTTTTGGCATGATCATACCAGACCTTCATCAAACCAAAGAGACATGCTAAAGCTGAGAAAAGGTTCTACTGAACATGAACCCCATGTTAAACAGTTCCTTGAAACCACACAGACCAAACTCTATGAGAGATTCAGGAATGAGCACACACAATTGAACCTGGGCCAAAGGTCCTTTGAGAAATGGAAACCATGGTACATTCGTATATGCATTGATCGGAACACCTGTTGTTGTAGATACCACATAGAATATGAATATTATTATGACACATATAAACATATATTTTGTGATTTGCATACTAACATTGTGTAGGCTGCAATGAATCCATACTATCACCGAATGCATCAAGAGACTTTATCCACAACATCATGTGTCCAAGGCCCGAAGGACAAAAATATTATGAAAAATCGTGTCTATATGGGACATGTTCTAGGTGCAGTGGGTTTTCTCTTTTGAACCGTTGCATTCATGAAAGTGAGGAGAACGAATTTGGCAAGATGGGCATGGAGATGTAGAGCTTCAAGTGCGTAACCTATCAATTAGACGGTGCTAGGGAAAGTAAAAAGATTGCATTAGTGAAGTCACAGGTACAAATCAATATTGCATATTTTTCATATTACACGTTCAATTTATGACATATACATTTTTCCAAAGGCCACATTGTAATATTTCCCTTGTTTTCATGGTAGTAGGTACGGGTATGTGACTTCTTGACGGAGTTCTACAAGAAAATAGAGTAGTATGTTCAACATGTGCATCTAGCGCGATGGTAAGATGATCAGTATAGAAAATGCAGGGACACATTTCCTGTTGGAACCATAGTGTCAATTGTGGATTTTGTAGAAAATTACACCCTTCAGCCACAAAATGAAATCTAGAGTCAATACTACCATTCAGACCAAGTCAGCATTATGGTACATATTATGTATAGGCATGGACCAGAGAGCAGTAATGACAAGAGGATAATACTGAAGGAGACACAATTTTACATAAGTGATGATAGAACCCATGATCTGCATTATGTGCAACATTGTTTTCGAATTTTCTATGATCAGTTGAAGGAGAGAGATATAAAGATGGATGAACATTGGATATGGTTGGATGGTTGTGCGGGCTAGTTCAAAAATGCCTGAGTATTCCAATGGATGAGTATTTTGCATAAGACTTATAATGTGCCGCATATTTGGAATTATTTTGAGACCGGGCATGGCAAAGGCGAGCATTATGGGGCCAGTGCATGCATCAAGACCACACTATGAAGGGAAGAGATGAGGTTTAACACAGAACCTCATATCCTAGATGCAGAATCCATAGTTCAATGGTGCTCTGCAAACAATGTCAGACCGAGCAAGAGATCAACAGACATCATCAGTGGAAGGACGTGTGGTAAGAAATTTTTGGCAAGTGGTTGACATAGATCGATCAGGTTCCTATAGTTGCGGCATAATACAAGGAACAAGTGGATTTCATTCAGTTCGAAGCTCAAACAACTCCTTATTTGAAATATGGACGCGAAAACTCTCTTGCTTTTGCAGCCCTTGCAACAGTGGCGAATGGGATGAATGCGAATGCATGGATTGGGTTGATGAATGGGATCTCATGTCACTTGCAGTAGACCAATGTGCAGTTGTTGAAACAACCCAGATAGAGGAGGGCCAGTCAACAATTTCGACAGACTACGACCATATCTCAGATCTTGTACAACCAGGACACATATACACAGTTTTTTCCCCGAAAGACAATGAATGGGGCATGGATTATTGGCTGGCACAGTGCATCCAAGGTAAGAAAATCCTCTACGGACCATTAATCGACGATGAAGGCATTGAATTTCCTATTGGCTCGATGGTGGTTAAGGGAGAATATATTACACCAGATGGGAAGTCAAGAAAGACTAGTGGGTATGTATTCATGGATTACAGACCAGGTTCAGTGGTGTATCACTTCACAAACTTGATCATTGGCACAAACATCCATCTACAAACAATGACAAGTAAGAATGCAACCAAAGTACGCTACTACCTGCCTCATTCAGAGCACGAGAGATTGATGGAAGCAATTAGCAATAGAGAGGATCTAGATGGATTTATTGAATGAGGTTAGTCAACTTTACATAAGAGAAAGAATTGCATCAAAGAATGTTATTTTCTACATCGAGGTATGTGTCGTTTTATGTTATTTTGTTGGTACATGCATTTTTTTGTTGATACATACATACATGTCTTTTCCATACATACATACATACATACATACATACATACATACATACATAGAGATACATAGAGATACATTTTTTGTTGATACATACATACATACATACTTACATACATGTCACTAACACTTGTCATGCTTTCTAAATTCACTTTTCTTGTTTGCCTAGTCAACAAAATTTGTCATGGTTCCTCCATGTCAACAAGTCATCCTCATCATGCATGTCAACAACATATGTCATGCTTGTTTGACATGATCTCATGCTTGCTTGATATTTGCATCATCATATTGTTGTCCTTTTCATACTTGGCGATCTTTGCATCATCATATTGTTGTCCTTGTCATACTTGGCCACTTGTCATACTCCTTTCTCATCCTATCAATCTTGCTTACCTTGGCATGCTCCTTTGTTGAGTCATCAACACTTTGTCATTAATTTGTTGTCCATTGCTTGTCCTTCATGTCATCTTGTCCTTCTACCATGTCATCATTTCACCCTTTGTCATTAATGTTTAGAAGCCTAATCTATCCCTAGAAAATTAGTCTATCCCTAGAAGCACTAATATAACCCTACAAACCTAATCTATCCCTAGAAATCCTAGAAATCTAAACTAACCCTAGAAACACTAATTTAACACTAGAAAACTAAGCTCGAATACTATAAACCTAATCTAGTCCTAGAAACCTAAACTAGCCCTAGAAACACTAATCTAACCCTATGAAACTGATCTAGAATCCTAGAAACCTAATCTATCCCTATTAACCTAATCTAGCCCTGGAATCCGTGAACCACCACATGTACCCTCAATAGGGGGTATTTGGACTCCAAGTGGGATAGGATCACTATTGGAAGGTTTTGTATATGAGGGGTGGGTCTCAAATCCTTGGCCATGGCTATGGTGTTAGTTTTTAGTTGCTTTGAGATGTTCTCCTGGGACAAGTGAGGATGAGTGTTGAAGGAGATTCCTTTTAGATTGGGAAAGCCATGTGGAATAGAATACCTTCTACTAGTATGATGGATTCCTTACAATTATGACAATTAATAGCTTCTCTTTTTCTGTGTAAGGTTATGTTATATTTTTTCACAGTTATGGCATATTACTCTTAGAGAGTATGACATATTTATGATGAGAACAAGACATGCTATTAAATAAAGGACATAATCTCTTCTCATGCAAACTCTATCCATGTCTCTTCCCCTTATCTTCACCAATGTTTATATCTTCATGATCCCTAACATATAACTCCTAGGGTTTCCTCAACAACCCTATAATCTCTAGGACATCTAGGAATCCCTCATTGGCTTCAACAACAAGCTTATGTTAATCAATGTCTCTCCACTAGCATGATTATCTTTATTAGGGTTTAAAAACCCTACCCATGTCACGTCACATAAGTACACCACTAGAGAACTCAACTTATAGAATCCAAGTCTACATGTCCATCTTGGTATTTCAATCCTCAAACCCTAGGTCTTATACTCTAGCATCAAACCCTAATATGCATTTGGTTGGTGATAAGAATGAGATGCTTTATATTGGGATTGAATTATTTCAATATTTAGGCCTCTAACACCTCTGCAGCTTCTTCCAATTCCATGGTCCCATATTTCAATGACGTCAATGGATTTTGATTATGAGATACAAAGGTTGTAGTCATCTCCATGACCTTAAATTTGCCTTGCAAATAAATATAAATATTTATTTTTCTTGGAACATTGGGGTACATGCAAGAGCACATGGTCATGTTAATATGAGATATATCATGCAAACCCTAGCCATGTCACATCACACAGGTACACTACAATATAACACTATTTCTATCATCCAAGGCTACATGTCCATCCTGGTATTTCAATCCTCAAACCCTAGGTCTTATACTCTAGCATCAAACCCTAATATGCATTTGGTTGGTGATAAGAATGAGATGATTTATGTTGGGATTGAATTATTTCAATATTTATGCCTCTAATACCTCTACAAATTCTTCCACTACCATGATCTCATATTTCAATGATGTCAAGGGCTTGTGATTACGAGATACAAAGGTTGTAATCATCTCCAAGACCTTAAATTTGCCTTGCAAATAAATAATTTTTTTTCTTTTTCTTGGAACGTTGGGGTACATGCAAGAGCACATGGACATGTTAATATGAGATATCTCATGCAAACCCTAGCCATGTCACATCACATAAGTACACTACAATATAATAGTATTTCTAACATCCAAGGCCTCATGTCCATCCTTGTATTTCAATCCTCAAACCCTAGGTCTTATACTCTAGCATCGCACAAGAGAAATTTCTACAAGAACATCCAACATGACAATCTTTCCCTTATCTTATCCATTGGTTATATCTTCGTGATCCATAAAATCTAACTCCTAGGGTTTACTCATTAACCCTATAATATCCATGATAGATAAGAAGCCCCCGTTGGATTCAATAACAAGCTTATGTCAATCAAGCTCTCGCCACTAGCATGGTTCTCTTTCTTAGGGTTTACAAACAGTAGCCATGTCACATTACACAAGTACATGGAAAGACAATGCTATTCATAGCACCCAAAATCATGTTAGGCATTAGATCGACTCTGCATGTCTTCTATTAGGGAAATGACCTTAGTGTTAGAACAAGATGCTCAAATTTTGACCTAATTTGTCACTTTCTCAAAATTACTTGGAATGTACCTTTGTGAGGCCTTTTACTTGGGGTTCCCAATTATCTCACATACTCTTAGACCCTCAACCATGGGCACACAAAAAATCTCAACTCTACTCTCCGTCGATGGATATCACACACATCTAATGTAAATCAATCCTTGGCTTTACAAGAAATGTGGTGTCAAATCACTCAACAAAATTATCTTTTAATTATGATAAATTAGCAATACATATATAACTATAAATTACAATTCAAGAACATGCATGAGAGCATTATCACAAGGCTAGTACAATTCACTAGCTCTCCAAAACACTAGCTAGGGAAAATAGTGAAAGCCCTAGCTGAACCAAGGAGATATAACATGCATGAATCACTAAAACAAGTCGTCCAATGCAATACATTTGCCTCTCTTCTTCTTATTTAGAAAATGCACCTAGGGTTTCATCACAAAACCCTAATCATAAACATCCAAGGGATGTAACCCTATAATCTCAGAAGGATCAATCTCAAGCCAAGTTGTCCTCCCTAGACTTCATATATCCTCCTAGGGGTGTTTTCATGAACCATAGTTAATTCCTCCATGAAGCTAATTACAAATAAAAGAGCGTGATATTGATGGTATGAGAAGGAATAAATCCTTATTCTATATATAATTGCAATTGGTGGTCTCCTCTAGTGTTGACATCCAAAATCATGTTAGGTGTTAGCTCCGCTCTCCATGCGTTTACTAGGGAAATGGCCTTAGTGTTAGAACAAGATATTAGTAACCTTAGTGATCACAGGTCTTCACAAATGTGAAAGAGAGGTGATCCAATTTCGGTCAAGGGGGCCATTTCTCATCCAAAGGCTCCCAGGCATGCGTGGCCACTGTGGACGCGTCCATAATGGAAATACGCACCTATGGGAGCTGAAAGAATCCAAGTCCGTTGCTGGTTTGGGTTCCGTGGCCCCAGAGCAAATCCTCAAAGTGTCCCTGAATGGCCCCAGGGTTCTTGACTAAAATGCCCGTAACACACAAACCATGGCTCTGTTCACAAATACGTCGATTCCGATGGGTCTGGGGCATCGGGTTTCAGCTAGGGGACCCCCCACACCATGCCTCGAAGTCCCAGAAACGGTGCCAATGTGCCATCTTCGGATCTAGGGTTTTGCCTAGTTAGGGCCATTCCAATTTCGCTCAAGGGGGTCATTTCTCATCCGGAGGCTCTCGGGGCGTGCGTGGCCACCGTGGATGCGTCCACAATGGCAATACACACCTGTGGGAGCCAACGAAATCCAAGTCTGCTCGTCGGTTTGGGTTCCGTGGCCCCGAAGCAAATCCTCAAAGTGTCCCTAAATGGCCCTGGGGTGCCCGACGAAAATGCCCGTAGCACCCAAACCGTAGATCCGTTCACGAATCTGTCGATTCCCATGGATTCGGGACACCGGGTTTTAGCTAGGGAACCCCCCAAATCGTTCCTCGAAGACTCAGAAACGGTGCCAATGTGCCATCTCCAGAGGTCGGGTTTTGCTCAGTGAGGGCCATTCCAATTTTGCTCAAGGGGGCCATTTCTCATCCGGAGGCTGCCAGGTGTGCATGGCCACCGTGGACACATCCACAATGGAAACTTGCACATGTGGGAGCTGGATGAATCCAATTCCGCTCACCGTTGGGTTCCGTGGCCCTGGAGCAAATACTCAAAGTGTCCCTAAATGGCCCGGGGGTTCTCGAAGAAAATACTCGTAGCACCCAAACCGTCGCTCCGTTTGCAAATCCATCAATTCTGATGGATTCAGGACGCTGGGTTTTAGCTAGGGGACCCCCCACACCATGCCTTGAAGTCCCGAAAATGGTGCCAATGTGCCATCTCTGGAGCTAGGGTTTTGTTCAGTGAGGGCCATTCCAATTTTGCTCAAGGGGGCCATTTCTCATCCGGAGGCTCCCGGGCATGCGTGGCCACCATGTACGCATCCAAAATGGCCACTCTCACCTGTGGGAGCCGACGAAATCCAAGTCACTTGCCGGTTTGGGTTACGTGGCCCCGAAGCAAATCCTCAAAGTGTCCCTGAATGGCCCCGAGGTGCTCGATGAAATGCCCATTGCACCAAAATCATGAATCCGATTGCGAATCCATCGATTCCGATGAATTCAAGATGTCAGGTTTCAACTAGGGGACCCCCCACACCATGCCTCAAATTCTTGTAAATGGTTCCAATGCACCATCTCGGAAATGGTTCCAATGTGCCACCTCGGGGCCATTCAGGGACACTTTGAAGATTTGCTCCGGGGCCATGGAATCCAAACCGGCGAGCGGAATTGGATTCCGTCGGCTCCCACAGGTGTGTATTGCCATTATGGACACGTCTACAGTGGCCACGCATGCCCAGGAGCCTCCAGATGAGAAATGGCCCCCTTGAGCGAAATTGGAATGGCCCTCTCTAAGCAAAACCCTAACTCAGGAGATGGCACATTGGAACCGTTTCCAGGACTTTGAGGCACGGTGTGGGGGGTCCCCTAGTTGAAACTTGGTGCCCCGGACCCATCAGAATCGACGGATTCATGAACGGAGCTGCAGTTTGGGTGCTACGGGAATTTTAGTCGGGCACCCTGGGGCCATTCAGGGACACTTTGAGGATTTGCTCCGGGGCCACGAAACCCAAACCAGCGAGCGGACTTGGATTCCGTCCGTGTCCATGGTGGACATGCATGCCCGGGAGCCTCCGGGTGAGAAATGTCCCACTTGAGCGAGATTGGAATGGCTCTCACTGAGAAAAACCCTAGCTCCGGAGATGGCACATTGGCACCGTTTCCGGGACTTTGAGGCACGGTGTGGGAGGGACCCTAGCTTAAACCCGGTGCCCCGGACCCATCGAATTGAAAGATTCATGAATGGAGCCACGGTTTGGGTGCTACGGGCATTTTAGTCGGGCACCCCGGGGCCATTCAGGGACACTTTGAGGATTTGCTTCGGGGCCATGAAACCCAAACTGGCGAGCAGACTTGGATTCCTCTAACTCTTACAGGTGCAAGTGGACATTGTGGACGTGTCCACGGTGGCCACGCATGCCTGGGAGCCTCTGGATGATAAATGCCCCCCTTGAGCGAAATTGGAATGGCCCTCACTGAGCAAAACCCTAGCTCCGTAGATGGAACATTGACACCGTTTCTGGGACTTCGAGGCACGGTGTGGGGAGACCCCTAGTTGAAACCCAGTGCCCCGGACCCATCGGAATTGACGGATTCACGAACAGAGCTAAGGTTTGGATGCTACGGGAATTTTCGTCGGGAAAACTAGGGCTATTCAGGGACACTTTGAGGATTTGCTCCGGGGCCACAGAACCCAAACCGACGAGCGGAATTGGATTCCGTTGGCTCCCACAGGTGCATGTGGCCGTTGTGGATATTATATATTTTAAATCACCTCAAATCGTAATATGTTGTAAATATTATATTAAATAATATTTTAAAATTTATTAAAAAATATCTATTATTTATGTTTAAATTTATCAAGCTTTTGAGTTTCATGATAGTGGCACCATTGTGGAGAGGGTGAAGGGGTAGTGTTACTTGTAGGGAGATTAGGATATATTGGAGGAAGTATCTAAATGGTACAAAGGGTTTAGTGCTAGGGTTTGGGTGAGGGTTAGGGTTAAATTTATAGAAGGAAATTGAATTAGGTAATTTCTCTAATGTACATTTTATATTAATGGTATGACTTGGTCTAAGGTGGTGCTCTCAAATAGCTATTTCATTATGAAATATTTAACAAGACATGAATTAAATTTAAGATAAGTGTTTCTTTAGAATCCTAAATTTAGTCAAAGATTAGTAAAAACCTCTATGTATTGTTGTATACTTTGTCTATAATCCTATCACAATTGGAACCACCTATTTATTAAGTTTGATTCATAACCTAGAGGATAAAAATTGTCTTTTCAAGGCCTAACACAATGCACCCCATGTAATGTGTCATGGTGAGGATCACTAGTGGATTGTTCCTCATTGAATTTGTTGTAGATATTTGTAGTGTGGGACTGGCATAGGCTTGGACAAGTCCCTCTAAGTGGTTATATATAGGAATCAAGCATCAATCTTCAACCATAAATGAGCATGTTTTAAAATAAATTGTTAGGATACATATCTAAGAGTCTAGAAGATCTCTATGCATTTGTCCACCAAATTTGGTCAAGGAGATTCTGGTATATAGTTAGAATATATTAGTGGAAACCCTAGGTTGATGACACAATGCTTTGATAAGGGCACTAAATCTAAAAAGTAAACCTTATGCTAAATAGATTCAAGTAGGGTAAATTCCAAAGAGATTGAGTTGCTAAGAGAAAAATTTGTTGGAGGAAAATGGCACATTGTGGAGGAGGTTTAGAAGACGACGCAACACAAGAGATGATTTTGGGTGGGAGAGTAGCCTCCAAAAACTCAAAATCTAGCTACATTTGGGTGAGCATTGAGCATGGGAACCAAATCTATGAATATGTGTATTGTTAAATATAATTTTGTTGGGTGAAGCCAATAACCAACATAATCAACATAATATAAGAGTTTTTTGGGTTGGGGATATACCTCAAGGTACCCAAAGCATGAAAAAAGTTTGGGTGGGCACAAAACCAAGAGAACAAGAAATGTTGAAGAGGAAATGTGGGGTGGGAGGTCGGCATCCAAAAAATCAAGCATTGACATGAGTGAGGTAGGTCTAAAGAAACTTCTCTCATACCAAATGAGAGAAGTGGTAGGTAGGTCTCTAGGTCTCTAAAGCAGCTTCTCTCATACCAAATGAGATAGGTCTAAAGCAACTTCTTTTGTGGAGTGGTGTTGCATTTTGAAGTTCCCTTGGTCATTGTGTTCTAGTTGCATTGTTGGTTTTGGCTATTTGTTCCCAATGTTAGGAGTTTTTCTTGTTTTTTCTTTAACTTGTGTGTAGAGCTCTATGAATCAATGGTTGCTGGGTGTCTCCATCCACATAAAGAATCCAGATTAGCTATGTAATGATCCCATTACAAAACGCATGCATATTCAATCAAACAAATTGAGAGGCAAATGCAACGCATACTCTTTCTAACTATGCAATTTGAAGGACTGAGCATTAAGTGTATTGAAACATATAGTGTGGAGTTGTTAGCCTCCATCAAGGCCATAAGGGGTGAGCTTCCAAAAGAGGTTGGTTCCAATTTGTTTTTTGAGATACGTTGTAAATAAACACTTCAATTGAGCATCAGACGAGACAAGTGCAAGCAGGGTTTCTACAAACTTAGTGAAGACTTGTAAAAGGAAAACCTTGCACCCATACTAACTATTACCAGGACATATTGTGGTTGGATTGAAGTTTTATGTCTTGCATTTTGAGCAATTCTTTGAGGACGTCTTCTCTTCATAAGCTTCTTTATCATTTATTATTTCATATTTCAAAATTGTTGTTATTTATTTCTTTGTTTCGACCATTGTTGTTTCTATGCTCATTTATGAAAACATTTGGAAGACATTCATGTTAATGCAGACTCACATGTACATGTTATCAGCTTTGGTTATCTATAGTTTGAGTTTACTTTTAATGCAGAATCACATGTACATCCATGTGCTTGATGTGTGAAAAAGTGTAAGATGCAAGACCCATTCAAATAAAAGGGACTCATATTGAGGTCACTTGGTGTCTAGAAATAACATCTATATGTATGTGAAAACTTTTCCATAACATTGTTATTGAAGACAAAATCATGTATGCAAAAATGTAATCAAAGACAAAGTCGTATGGACAAGTGCATATCCATCTATTAATATGCTAAAATGATCTAATCATGTACACTTTTAGGAAAAATGAAACATCGTTCCCAACGTCTATATAATGGAAACTCGTTCCCTGTACAAAATATGGCAACTCGTGCCCTATACAAAATATTGCCCATGGTGCCCTATACAAAATATGGCAACTCGTGCCCGAAATGCCACATCGTGGCTAGTGTACATAGGAGGGTCTCTCAATCCTCCTGCCCACCTTCGGATCTCCCAGGTGCATCTCCAAAATCGATCTTCCTCTTCTTCGTGCTATAGGAAGCTAGGTCCTTTGGGCGACTTGGACCACGGCCCCCTGAGCCCTGAAACAACAACAATAATATGTCAACTTTTCCTGGCAATTATACAAGTATAAAACATAATTTAAAAATATAAAAAGTTTCCAAATCTTAGATAACTCACCTCATGCGAGATTGTAAGTCGTGAGGGGCTCTCCCTCCTCCGTGCTCCAAGTCTCTCAACAATGCCACCCTGAAACATTTAGAACAATCAGATAAATGATGAAATTAGATGCATATAGTAATTTTCATTAAAATTGAACGATATTTTCATAAACTAGTCAATCGCACTGTGAACACAACCGGCTGGTCTTCAGGGCTGGCGGATGGAACAGTTGGCTGGACAACCTGCTCCGATGCTAGGGTGGATGGTATAGGGGAGAATGTAGCCACATAGATGGTGGCTACACCACTAGGGGGTACAATGGAAGAAGGAGAGGTGGAAGAAGGAGGCATGGATTGGCGTGGGTGAAGTGGAGATGCATGTCTAGGGCGATAAACCCCAACTGGCTGTAGTATGGATGTGGGCACCATGGAAGGGGAAGCGAGTGTGGTGGGGGAATGTGGGGGGGGGAAAGGTTTGTGTTGCGGTGGAGGGATGGGTGACTGTGGATGGGTGGTATGTCATGGTCAGATGGGGGAGGGTGGGAACATGGGAAATTAATACGGAGGTGGTGGAAAGGTTGGGATGGGGTGATGGGACGCAGGATATGAAACGGAAGGGGGAGCTGGATGGAACTATGGTGCTGGATAGGAGGGGGGGGCTGGATGGAAGGGGGTGGGGAGGGATGCATGGAATGGGGCATGTATGCCAGGAGATACAACTGACATATACGGTGGCCGAAAGGCTGGGGAGGGAGGAATAACAACACTGGAAGACCGAGGTGCTCGCACCTGCATACACATTTATAACCTCATATTTTAATATAGAAAAATATAAATATACACAGACAAGTCATCATATTTGAAATTAAATTTATGCTTTAATACACACGATACTTGCACATGTGGAGATCTGTTGATCCCCGGTGGCGATGGCTGGTCGCTGGAGCCTACGGACACCTGTGCGAACACTACAATTTTTAGATTGAATTTATTAAAAAATTATTAACAATATTAAACATAATGCCAATGAGAATGACAATGATAGTACTTAAAAAACACGACTGCAATTAATTTAGATTCAAGTTAGATGATAGTGGTTTGATGGGCTTTGGATATTATATAATTCTTTTATTGTATTGGTGCAGTCCATTTGTTCAAGACTTGGTAAAGAACATGTTTGTAGGGATCGTGTCCTTTGACCTAACATGAATTGGGCCCATGATAGGAACAAATGACCCATTATGTGGTCATTCATTGAAGATAATGTGGCAAAGAAGGTTGACAATTTATGATTGAAGTGTTTGATGGCCAAAGTTGTCATTGATGACAACACGTTAATGACAAAGGTCAAAGTGATGACATGGAAAAGACTTGACTGGACAAATGATAAACATGACAAGCTTTGATGACTTGACAAGTGGCAGGAAAGCATGACAAGTGTAGATGAATTGACAAAGTGGAGACATGACAAAGGATTGATGACAATGACTTGATAATGACATTGATGACAATACATTAATGACAAAGACATGGAAGAGTTAAGAACATGGGGCATACACATTATGGCAGGCACAATGGAGATGGTGACATGGCTTGAGGAATGGAAAAGGTGACAAGTATGAAAAACATGGCAAGGATCAAACATGGAAAGCATGACAAGTGTTTATGACAAGCATGGAAGAAGGACATGGCAAGCTAAGGACAAGACAAAGACAAGTGACAAACAAGCAAGCTTGATGACTTGTCAAGCACGGTGTTTGATGACATGGAGCATGATAAGGAGGACATGTTTGATGTCAAGAAGGATTTATAACTTGGTGACATGGAGGACGATGAATTGGAAAACATAATATTAGAGGACAAAGACAAGATGATGAGGTGGACAAGGAAGATGTGCGGGCATTTGGAAGGACCCTTGCAGGCATTTCAAAGCACCATTGCGGGCATAATCAAAAGGACCCTATGGGAATTCTTTGAAGCACCCACGGTGGACATTTGTGGTGTATTGCAGGCATATTGATAAGGGCCCGCGGGAATTTACATGAGACCATTGCGTGCATAATCCAAGACCAATACATGCATGTGTTGATGGCCCTTGTGGGAATCAAAGTGGAGCCCATTGCGGGCATTTTTAAGAGTGCATTGCGGGCATCTTAAGGGATATGTGTGTCTCACATTTAATATTCTGAAAGGATAGAAGGTGGCATGGCATGAAATTAAAATTAAATCAGGTGACATGGCATGGCCAGAATTAAATAAATCATATTTTATTTATTTAATCATCTTAATGATAAAACTATAAATAGAAGAAAAGTTTCATAGAAGACAAGTTTCAATTTTAAGGAAGCAATGTGTGAAGATTTCGGGAGATTGAGAAGAGCTCTGATTTCGGGGGTCAGGATGACTGAGGAAGGTTCGGTGAAGTAGCAGCAGCAGTGTTGAAATATTGTAACTTATAAGAATATTATATTTGTACTTTATTATTCCGGAGATGTTTCATTCCTCCGTGGAGACCCTATTGTATATCTGGAGATGTTTATTCCTCCGAGAGAATGTGGTAACTAGGGTTATTAGATCTCCCAAGTGGGGTCGGCCTTTAGTTAGTTGTTTAGGGGTTATTAGACTCTCTTAGGAGAGGTTGACCTAGTTAGGGTGAAAATTCAGTTAGAAGATGAGTATAAGTAGAGGAGGTGTGTTCCTCACTTATCACTCATTCACTCACTTGTGTATTGTGCATAGGAGAGAGAGAGATCTGCATAGGAGGAGAAGGAGCTCTTGTTTGGGTACTACATCTTTGTATTGGTTTATTATCTATATTGAGGAAAGCTTTGCTGGGTTTTCTACCCCATGAGGGTTTCCTAGGGTAAATCTTTGTCTATCTTGTGATTGTGTTTCTTTCAGTGATCTTGCTTGTAAATTTAGGATAAACTTAACATAGTTTCAAAGCTAGCTTGAATAGGACATCTTTCACAAGGTGAAAATACCTCTCTCTCCTCCTCCAGTGAAAATTAGGGTTTCTGCAAAAGTTGGAATTTTTGGATTCTGAGAGCATGGCTGGATGCTCCTCCTAAAAATCAAAATTCTGAGCCCTAGATCGCACTTTTTGAGTGGGTAGAACCTGGGCTTTGTCAAACCCTAGTTTGACTTCTAGACTAGAAAACCAGAAAACCAGTAAACCAGAAAAACTGCGCACCTGTGCATCAGTAAAGCAGAAAGGTGCGAACCATAAAACTAGAAATTTTGTTATAGATCCGAAAGTTGCTGATTAGATTTGAAGGGTGAAAAGTTGAAGTTTCTAGAAGCAGAGTTCACCAGTCATCTCAATTCAATCAAGCACATCTCCTGGTAAGTTTTATTCTATCTTTTGAGAAACTTCAATTTCTGTGACCTCCTGGATAAGATGGTTCCAAGCACTAAGCTTGAAGACAAGTTAGAGGGTATAGAGAATTTCTAGGCATGGAAATATAGGATTGGTCTCATTCTTGAAGAGAATTATCTTGCCCAATATATCAAAGATGAGGTTGCAGAACTTGCAGAAGATGAAGCCAAAGAAAAGTATAAGAAGGATTCGATTAGGGCAAAGAGAATCATTGCTGATTCTATCAAGGACTACTTGATTCCCCAAGTGGCATCCAAGAAGACCCCAAAGGAAATGTATGATTCCCTAGGTAGAATGTATGAAGGAAGGAACATCAATAGAAAGATGAATTTGAGAACTCAATTGAAGAATACCAAAATGAATAAAGGAGAATCTATTCAAGATTATTTCACAAGAGTCTCCCAGTTCAAGGAACAACTCGAAGCCATTGGAGACACCCTTGATGAAGATGAACTAGTCATGACTGCACTCAATGGTCTCACTAGACCTTGGGAGTCATTCATCCAAACCATGTGTGCAAGAAAAGAAAGTATGAAGTTTGATGTGGTATGGGAGGATTGCATTCAAGCAGAATCTAGAGTAGCGAATAGAGAAGCACTACTCAAAGAATATGATCAAGCATTGGCCACTCATACCAAGAGGAGAAGAAGTCAACCAAAATTCAAGAAGGGAAACCACAAGGAGTCTCAACCTCCACATAGGTTTCAAAAGAGAATAGGAGCAAGTTCAGGAAGAGATCCCTCCTCATTTCAATGCTGCAGTTGTCACAAGTTGGGGCACCTTGCTAGATATTGTCCTTCAAAGAAAAAGAAGGGTATTCATCATAAAAGACATCAAGCACATCTAGTAGAAGATGATAGTGAAGAAGAAGAAGAGGAAAGCCTCAAAAGAAAAGAACTAGAATAAAAGATAAAGATGCAGAAGCGTATGTTCTATTCTCTACACTCTCTGGGGCTGTAACACCTAGAGAAGATACATGGCTTATTGATAATGGTGCTTCAAAGCACACGACAGGACAAAAGAAGACTCTTTCAAAACTTGAAGAGAAGACCTCTCCACAGAAGGTATCTTTAGGACATGACTATCAATATCCCATCAAAGGATTTGGTGAAGCAAGATACAAGCTTGATTCTGGAACTCCATTGAAGATGAAGGAAATATTATATGTACCAGGTTTGAAGAAGAACCTTCTTTCTATCTCAGCTTTAGATAATAAAGGTTATAGGGTTGCACTCATAGATGGACAAGTACTCATGTGGCCCAAAGGAAAATCAATTGAGGATGCAATTATTATTGGTGAAGAGGAAGGAAGTCTATACAAACTCAATGGTCATCCAGAAGCTGCCCTTGTTCATGAAGCCACTAGCCCAAGTGAGCTATGGCATAGGAGACTTGATCACATTAACTACAAAGCACTACCTCATGTGAGCAAGGTAGTCATAGGACTACCATATTTAAAGATTGATCATGATGGCACATGCAAAGGATGTGCAAAAGGGAAGAATATCAAGAACCCATTTACAAAGAGTGAAACAAAGACTAAAAGTACTTTGGAATTGATTCATTTAGATGTATGTGGACCTATGCCCTCCACATCCTTGAGTGGATATGAATATTACCTTACATTCATTGATGAATACTCAAGAAAGACTTGGATATATTTCTTAAAGGGAAAGGATGAAGTCTTTGGAAAATTCAAGGAATTCAAAGCCTTGATAGAAAATCATTCAGAAAAGAAGATCAAGATACTCAGGACATATAATGGTGGAGAATACACTTCAAAGGATTTTTAAGTCTTTTGTAAAGAAGCTGGAATTAAGAGGGAACTAACCACTGCCTACAATCCTTAACAAAATGGTGTTGCGGAGAGAAAGAATAGAACCATTATGGAAGCAGTAAAGACAATGATACATGATCAAGACCTACCTATGTATCTATGGGCTGAAGCAGCCAGGACAACAGTTTATGTGCAGAATAGACTATCTCATAGTGCTCTTGATTTCAAGATCCCAGAAGAAGTGTTCACAGGGAAGAAGCCTGAGGTAAGTCACCTCAAGATATTTGGATGCCCAGTATACATTCACATTCCAAAAGAAAAGAGAACTAAGTTGGATCCTTCTGGGAAGAAGGAAATATTTGTTGGATATTGTGAAGCATCCAAAGCATTTAGAATATACATCCAAGGATTCCATCATATGGAAATAAGTAGGGATGTGACATTTGATGAAGAGGAAACTCTCAAGAGATCTAGGAAGTGCTAGTATGAAGAAGTATAATGTTAGGATATTCCTATACTCCATCCTAGTCCCACCAGTATTTTGATCATTTACATTTTTAGTCATGCATGCACTTTTAGGGTTTGCATGCATCATTTAGGGTTTTCATGCATTCCAGTCTTCAGTCCAACACCTAGCCCTCAGTTAGCCAGCCCCCAAGAGCCTCTCTCAGATCAGTTTTAGACCTCCTAGAGCTTAGTGCACCCTTCCTTGATTTAAGGAAGCCACTCACCTTTCTCACCTACCAGTCCAGTTTACTTCAGTTATCCACCAGTCTTTCCTTGATTTGAGGCCAGACTGACTCCTCACTGTTGTTATCACTCTGATTGACCTCCGATGAGACATGACTACCTATTCTGACTCCAGTTAGCTCCTCATGCGCCCTCCACTGAGCCTCCTTCTTTCAGTTAGTTCCAGTTACACTCAGTTACACCTACCACACTCAGTTAGACTCAGTTTGACTGATGGTTGACAGTTACTTGAGCATTGATGACTCCATTGATGATGAGGTAGACTACTAGTTGTGCTCTGATGACACTCTAGTGATCTTTTGATCACTCCATGAAGGCTAATTCGAATTGCCACCTTGGCATTCGAATCGTCATGCATTGTACTACTTATTTTCCATATTTTGATTAATTAATTAGTGTGTGTGAAGTATTTTTTCTTCTATCTGAGTTCCACTGTATTATTATTTTGTTGCTCATTATACTGCATTGACCACTCTTCTTCTATTTTCTTGCTTAATCAATTACTTTCTTGTGAGGTATACATCATCTCTTAGATCTGCTGTGGGGATTTTCACATGGTATCAGAGTATGTTGAGAGTATTGTTTATCTCCATTCCTGAGAGTTTTTTGCAGGTTATTATCAAGATTTTGAGTGCAGCAGTTTTTGCACTTTTGCAGCAGTAGTAGTTGCAGATATTCTCTATTGTTTTTGCAGGTCTTCTACAGCTTCAATGTATTTAGAAGAAATCCCTCCTCTTTCTCCATTCAACTATGATATTCTTTCTCCACTCAACTATGGTGAGTGGAAACCACTGATGATAGCACATTTGAAGAAAAATGGTCTCTTTGATCATTGTTTTGAAAGAGAGTTCGAATCCTCTAAAGAAGAGAATGACTGGTTAGATGAAGGTGGAAGAGATATTGCAGCCATGATGTTTGCTATGCATGAATGGATGTTATATGACCTCCATGATTTTTCATCACCAAAAGATCCATGGGCTCACCTGGATGTAATATTTGGCAGACACAATGAAGGAATTGGTCCAAACCCCTTCAAGAGCAAGCAAATTGATGCATTCGCCCTCCTTGATGATCTCATTGATCATGTGTTAGGAGCCCATGTCTTCACTTTGTTAGTATATTGTTGTTAGAAGCGTATGCTTTATAAGTCATCCCATAGTATTTGTTGATCCATAGTTTGTGTTATTGTTGTTGGCGCATATGCTTTGTAAGTCGCCTGTAGTATTGTTGATCCATAGTTTGTAGTGGCCCATGGTTTTGACCCATAGTATTGGTGCCTAGACTTAGTATATAAGTGTGTGTTGAGGCCTATGAAGGCACTGTGAAGTTATTTGTATTGAGCTTGCTCAAAGAAGGTTGCCCCCTCGAAGTGGCCTGCGATCAATATAAAAGTGATTCTGAGTTCTGTCATTTCTGCTATTTCGCATATTCTTATTAATTAATTGTTGCAAGTTCTTCACATCATGAACCCTCATATTGAAGTTGTCCTCAAAGAACTTGCAGATTCTACACTCATGCTCCAAATTTCTTCTCTTTTTGTGCCAACTCACACTCTAGATATTGCAGAAGGTCCTAAATCCTCTCTTGCACTAGAGTCTGTTGGTTTGCATCATGATCACTTGATTATTTCGGAGGTCAAATCAGCTATTGGAGATAATGCATTCGCTCTCCTCAAGCAATCACCTCTTATTTACTACTATATGATCATTATTCCATGCTTTCAGAATGTTATTGAAGAATATGGCCATTGCCATTCGCTTGGGATAATTTCTCGTGCACATCATGGTTTTGATCTCACCCCTATTGGTTAAAAGGAAATCTCAAGAAACCATGGCCATTCGCTTGGGATAATTTCTCATGCATTTACTGGTTTTGATATCACCTCTTATGGTTCAAAGGAGATCTCAAGAAACCATGATTCAAGTCTTGGATCTAATTTGGATTCTAAGCAATTACTACTTGGGATCATTTCTCATGCATATGATAGTTTTGATCTCACCCCTGCTGGTTCAAAGGAGATCTCAAGAAACTATTCTTCAAGTCTTAAATTTGATTTGGATTTCAAGCAATCATTAATATTTGATGGTTCTTTTTGGCATAATCTCATCCATGATGGTTTGAAGGAGAAGACAAAAGACTATTTGCATATTCATGTTTTTGATCCTACCTCAACTGATTTGAATCACAGGTTCAAGGATCATCCTCATACTTTTGGATTTGTTCTCATCACATTCGATCTGAAGAGTAAGCACAAGAACATGCTTTTTGAGCATGATCCACTTCTTTCCAAGAAGAAGATACCTCCAGACATATGACCAAGCATCACACCTGCTTGAGTTTGGAGCATTTATTTTTTGTGTGTGCCTTATAGTCTGTTTTGAGGGGGGGGGGTATTTTTTCCATGAAATTTTCCCCACTTCCTTGGTTTATTGATTATTATTATTCATTGTATTGGGTGACCTTTGGTCTTAGTTACCAGGGCCCAGGATGGATTAAGGGGGGGTGTTAGGATATTCCTATACTCCATCCTAGTCCCACCAGTATTTTGATCATTTACATTTTCAGTCATGCATGCACTTTTAGGGTTTGCATGCATCATTTAGGGTTTGCATGCATTCCAGTCATTAGTCTAGCACCTAGCCCTCAGTTAGCCAGCCCCCGAGAGCCTCTCTCAGATCATTTTTATCCCTCCTAGAGCTTAGTGCGCCCTTCCTCCTTGATTTAAGGAAGCCACTCGCCTTTCTCACCTACCAGTCCAGTTTACTTCAGTTATCCACTAGACTTTCCTTGATCTAAGGCCATACTGACTCCTCACTGCTGTTATCACTCCGATTGACCTCCGATGAGACATGACTACCTATTATGACTCCAGTTAGCTCCTCATGCACCCTCCACTGAGCCTCTTTCTTTCAGTTAGTTCCAGTTACACTCAGTTACACCTACCACACTCAGTTAGACTCAGTTTGACTGATGGTTGACAGTTACTTGAGCATTGATGACTCCACTGATGATGAGATAGACTACTAGTTGTGCTCTGATGAAACTCTAGTGATATTTTGATCACTCCATGAAGGCTAATTCGAATTTCCACCTTGGCATTCGAATCCTCATGCATTGTACTACTTATTTTCCATATTGTGATTAATTAATTAGTGTGTGTGAAGTATTTTTGCTTCTATCCGAGTTCTACTATATTATTATTCTGTTGCTCATTATACTGCATTGACCACTCTTCTTCTATTTTCTTGCTTAATCAATTACTTTCTTGTGAGGTATACATCATCTCTTAGATCTGCTGTGAGGATTTTCACATATATGAGGAAAATGCACCTTCCAGAATTATAGAGGCTGCACCCACCCTTGAAGATATAACACCTAAAGATCATGACATGATAGAACCACAAGAACCCCCTGCCATAAACATATCAAGAAAGAGAAAGCCAGGATGGGCAAGAGACATTATACTAGGAGCAGAAAAGTATGGAGCTCCTGAAGGCTCTACTAGAGTGAGCAAGAAACCAAAGTCATTCTCTAGCTATATGGCTTTGATGTGTGATCTTGTAGATCAAGAACCTACTAGTTATGAAGAAGCATCTAATAAGAAAGAGTGGGTAGAGGCAATGACAGAGGAATACCAGTCAATAATGAAGAATGATGTTTGGGATATAGTTCCCAAACCAAAGGACAAGAGTGTGGTATCCTCCAAATGGATATACAAGATAAAGCATGCTGCGGATGGTAGCATTGGAAAGTATAAGGCAAGGCTTGTGGCTAGAGGATTCTCTTAGAAAGAGGGAATTGACTATGAAGAGACATTTGCACTAGTTGCAAGGTACACTTCCATTAGAACCATCATGGAACTTGCGTCCATGATAAAGTGGGAATTACACTAGATGGATGTGAAGACAACTTTCCTAAATGTTGTGATTGAGGAGGAAGTGTACATAGAACAACCACAAGGATTTGAGGTTGAATATAGAAGAACCCACGTATGCAAACTGAAAAAGGCTTTGTACAGGTTGACACAAGCTCCCAGAGCTTGGTATGGAAGAACTGACAGTTTCTTGACAAGCTTGGGCTTTACCAAAAGTAAAGCTGATCCTAATAATGGATGATGAACCTGTCATATTGTTGCTATATGTGGATGATTTGTTTCTGACTGGAAATGAGAAACAGATTATCGAGTGCAAGAAGAAGCTATTTACAGAGTTTGAGATGAAAGATCTCGGATTGATTCATTACTTCCTAGGTCTGGAAGTATGGCAAGGCCTAGAAGGAATCTTTCTCAACCAAGGAAAGTATGCGGTAGAAATCTTGAAAATATTTGATATATTGGAATGCAAAGCCATGGCCACTCCCATGGATTCCAACTTGAAGCTATTAGCTGATGAATCATCAGAGTTAGTGGATATGACTCTGTACAGACATATTATTGGGTCATTGATGTATCTGACAAACACCAAGCCAGATATATGCTTTGCCGTGAACACCTTGAGTCAGTATCTAGTAGAACCTAGATGTGTTCACCTGATTGCTACAAAGCGTGTGATGAGGTACTTAAAGGGTACGATAGACTTTGGTCTATGTTATATTGGAGATCATGACTTCAGATTGTATGGCTACACAGATGCTAATTGGGTAAGAAGTGTGTCAGACAAGAAGAGCACATTGGGAGGATGTTATTGTCTGGGATCTGCCATGATCTCGTGGTTTAGCAGGAAGCAGTCTAGTGTGGCTCTCAGCACAGTTGAAGCGAAATATATTGCTGCTTGCTCTGCTAGTTGTGAACCGATATGGCTTCAGAATTTGTTATCAGGATTATTTGACTTAGAGATGGACCCCACTGTGATCCTATGTGACAACCAGAGTTGTATCAAGATGACAGAGAATCCAGTGTTCCATGATAAGTCAAAGCACATAGATATCCGATATTTTTATATATGGGATATGGTGCAGAAAGGAGCTATTAAGCTCGAGTATGTGAGAAATGACGAACAAGTTGCTGATATATTGACCAAAGCTTTGTCTCGAGTAAAGTTTGAGTATTTCCAAGAAAAGCTTGGTGTAGTTCAGAAAGACCCTCCTCAAAAGGGGGAGTGATATGGTCGCTGATGATGAGATTGCCTGCATCGATGGTAAGGTTGATGATGTGGATACTTGTATCGATGATGAGGATACCTGTATTGATGAGAATACTGTATGAGGTTACCTATTCTGATGATGAGATCAATGATGAGGTTACCTGTTCCTACGATTAGGTCAATGTGTGGTCCTTACACTTTGTCTAAGTGGACGAGAGGACTGCATCGTCCCTGAACATTTGGTTCAAAATGTACGTGAGAGGACTGCATCGTCCCTGAACGTTTAGTTCAAAATGTACGTGATAGGACTGCATCATCCTTGAACCTTTGGTTCAAAATGTATGTGAGAGGTTTGCATCATCCCTGAACCCTTGGTTCAAAATGTACATGATGGGATTGCATCATCCCTGAACGGTTGTTTCAAAATGTACGTGATAGGACTGCATCGTCCCTGAACATTTAGTTCAAAATGTACGTGAGAGGACTGCATCGTCCCTGAACATTTAGTTCAAAATGTACGTGATGGGATTGCATCATCCCTGAACGGTTGGTTCAAAATGTACGTGATAGGACTGCATTGTCCCTGAACATTTAGTTCAAAATGTACATGAGAGGACTGCATCGTCCCTGAACGTTTAGTTCAAGATGTATGTGAGAGGACTGCATTGTCCCTGAACGTTTAGTTCAAAATGTACGTGAGAGGACTGCATCGTACCTGAACATTTTGTTCAAAATGTACGTGAGAGGACTGCATCGTCCCTGAACATTTGGTTTAAAATGTACGTGAGAGGACTGCATCATCCATGAACATTTGGTTCAAAATGTACGCGAGAGGATTGCATCGTCCCTGAACATTTGGTTCAAAATGTACGTGAGAGGACTACATCGTCCTTGAATGTTTGGTTCAAAATGTACGTGATAGGACTACATTGTCCCTGAACCTTTGGTTCAAAATGTATGTGAGAGGATTGCATCATCCCTGAACCCCTGGTTCAAAATGTACGTGATGGGATAAATCATCCCTGAACGGTTGGTTCAAAATGTATGTGATAGGACTGCATCGTCCTTGAACCTTTGGTTCAAAATGTACGTGAGAGGATTGTATCATCCCTGAACCCTTGGTTCAAAATGTATGTGATATGATTACATCGTCCTTGGAATTATGTCCTAAATTGAGAGGGATTGACCATCCCGTAATTGGATCATGTGTGTTGCAGAGTATGCTGCTATGATGCTGTTGATAAGAAGATCCAGATGATGAGGCTGTTGATCGAGAGATCCAGATGATGAGGCTATTGATCAAGAGATCCAGATGATGATGCTGTTGATCGAGAGATCTAGATTATGATGCTGTTGATCGAGATATCCAGATGATGAGGCTGTTGATCAAGAGATCCAGATGATGATGCTGCTGTAACTGTTCAATTGCTGCAGAAGATGAAGACTCAGTACTGAAGATGTTGATGTTCCAGTATTGAATATCTTGAAGATATTCCAGTAACTATTTGAGTTACTAATGATGTATGAAGAAAGCTTCCAATGATTTATAGATGTATCATGTATCATGTAGTCGATGACTCCTTGCTCCTGCAGATGTTGTTATAATATCCTTCTTGTTAAGGGGGAGTGTTGAAATATTGTAACTTCTAAGAATATTATATTTGTACTTTATTATTCCGGAGATGTTTCATTCCTCCGTGGAGACCCTATTGTATATCTGGAGATGTTTATTCCTCCGAGAGAATGTGGTAGCTAGGGTTATTAGATCTCCCATGTGGGGTCGGCCCTGAGTTAGTTTTTTAGGGGTTATTAGACTCTCTTAGGAGACGTCGGCCTAGTTAGGGTGAAAAGTTAGTTAGAAGATGAGTATACGTAGAGGAGGTGTGTTCCTCACTTATCACTCATTCACTCACTTGTGTATTGCACATAGGAGAGAGAGAGATCTGCATAGGAGGAGAAGGAGCTCTTGTTTGGGGACTACATCTTTGTATTGGTTGATTATCTATATTGAGGAAAGCTTTGCTGGGTTTTCTACCCCATGAGGGTTTCCCAGGGTAAATATTTGTCTATCTTGTGATTGTGTTTCTTTCAATGATCTTGCTTGTAAATTTAGGCTAAACTTAACAAGCAACAGGAGTAGTGGTGCAACAGTAAACTAATTTTTATCTCTAGTCTTTTGGGCTCCACTAAGGCAACAACAGTGGTAGATTAATGACAGCATGACCATGGACAAATGAAGATATGTTTGGGGAAAGAATGAGGACATGCTATTAAACGGAATGAAGATGATCAACTTATGGACAAATTGCTGATGGATAGAATGATGACAATGTCACCTACAACAAATTGATGATGGAAATTTCTCTCATCATTGGTCAAGTAAGAATGACATATTTTGGAAATTTCTCTCCCATTTCTATAATCATTAGAGGTCTAGGATGCCTAAAGTGAACATGAACACATGTGTCTAGTTTTCTTAGGTTTTCATGTTTTATAAGGTTTCATTTTTGTTTGGTTGGATTATATGAATTTATAGCTCTCAAATAATTTAGACAATATGATAAACACAACTGTAAAATCTGATGATAATATGGTAATTACTCAGTGCTAATTAATTTGTAATTACTAAACACAAATTACACATAACTGGATCTAATTATTCAAAGTAAAGAAGTTACTTGTGTGTATGGTGCTGCAATCTCCTCTGTTGCTGCCATGGTTCGGTCTAGGTGAAAGGAACCAATGTCCTCTCACCTGGAGGATGGAGACTTGGCCTTGAATAACTGTACATTAAAAAAATAAAGTCAACAATATGTAATTCAAAGTTAAATATATTAAACAATACGATATCAAATAAAATACAATAAATACTTGAACATTAAATAAAACAATATCTAACATTCTCCATGTAGTTCTCTGTGGCATGCTGCTGCGTAGGACCATGGCAAGAATGACCACAGTGAGAACAACGATGTGCCATTGTTCCAGTAGAACTAGATGGCCCCACTTGGGTTCCACCTGTACCTGGCATGTCTCAGCCACCACCCATAGACCGTGTAGCTATGTGTGTCTCATCGATGTCCTCCTGGATTTGTGAAGACATAGCCACAAATGTGGTATGTCTAAGAAAATGACGCGTGGCACATCTAACTGAGTCATCAATCTCATCTAGGCTGCTACCAAACCCAGGTGGCTGAGGAGGGGGGTTTGGCTCTCTCCTAGGTGTAGGAGGTCCTCTAAGTGGGTTTCAACATGCTTGAGGTCGATCTTGGGAAGAGCCAAGACCGACACCCTGAAACTCAGTGATGTCAAAATAGTTGACATGGTATCCTAGCTCAAACTCAACCCACAATTTCTGAAGGAAATACTATGGGACCTCCAAATTATTGCATGGGGGCTTGTCAAACACCATAAAGCATCTCTTTCTCCAGTTATCTCTCCATGGTTGGTAAATACACCAATCCATGCGAACCTGTCTCTTCCTCACATTTGGAGGTTGTCTTGTCCCGTGATCTATGAATTTGTTGTACAATTGCGCTTTGGTGATGTTGAGGTCTTTAATCTGTTGTTTGGATATCCCAGTGGAGTAGTGCTCACTCATTCAAGCCCTTTATTGGCTTATATTTGTGATCTCACTCTGGGAAATGTTGATGGATTCAATGATGTTTTACAATGATGAAGCCAAGGAAACCTGAGAGGGTTCCTTGGTGCTCTTCAATTCATCGCTTAATACCCTTAATTCATTTAAATCTTGGTGTAATTGATCTTCGGGGTTTTCAGATGGTTCATTGTCTGTTCCATTTTTGATGTTGTCTTCTGATGGTTTGGTTTCATTGGTTTCATCTGATGGTTTTGGTGTGTTTGTCATCTTGTTAGGTGTATTTAATCTGCAATGACAGTTTTTTGGTTTTTTAATTGATTGTAATTTTGTTTTTAAATTGAAATTGAAATGGAAAACAAAAAAAACAACAAAACAATGGTTCATTGAGCACCTACCTAGAGGCAATGTCGGCAATGTGGTGGAGGTTCGAATTGATGCCATTGAGGAGGCTTTAGGTGCTCCACAAAGCACTCACGGGTTTATTGAACAATGACAAACCCGTGCTCTATTTTTTTTTAAACAGGGACGCGCACGCGATAATAACGCGTGCGTGCATATGTTTGCATACATTTTAATAACGCGCGCATGCACCTTTTTTCCACGTCGACTAAACAACGTGGACGTTCGGCAATGCCGTAGCAGGGATACGTGAGCGTGTTTGAAAGAGCGTGTGCGCCCTTGTTTTTTTTTCGCTTGCGCACTTCTATTGCGGCCTTTTTGGGTACCAGCTTCGTGCGGGTACCCTTATGCAAAATATTTTTGGATCTAGACACCATCCTTATATGATTTCATTATTCTCAAACATGATCTACAATGATTCATCATGGATACTTCCTTTTCAATGAAATCCTCTTATTTTACCATGCAAGGTCATTATATCATGTATCTAGTGGAGTCCAAATCCATAATATTTCTACCATTGAACTTCAACCTAGCATTAGCCATACAAGTTGCTACTTCACTTTATACATATCCTTTTTAATAATCATTAAAATATATATAAGGTACCACTTCATTATATAATATCATTTGGATATCTGCCAACTTAAATGCAAGGTACATGCATTATGTCAACCTATAACTTCATCATACCAATGGCATCGATTGACTGGATAATCATGCATGTCTTTTTATAAAATAACTCACACACCTTATTATTATGCAAATCACATAATCTAGCAAAAAAAATACTCATCCTCTAATATAGAGTATCATCATATAAACCATGCTTTAACCAACTCTATGGTATTGTACTCCTTCAAAACAAACTTATAACCATATATAAGTTCTTTGTGCAAATATCATTAGATAATTTCACCACACATACAAACATCAATTCGCCTATCATATTTATATTTGATCATTTTTTAATATTAATAACATCCAATCAACTCCACCCATTACACCTTGGCAGTTATATATGTAAATGAAATACATTTCGACTTTACACCATGTTCATCAGTAGTAACCCAAATCACTATATACATCCAGATGGCTATCAACGTCATCAAATGGAATAATATGCATAACAATTGAACATTTAGACGTTGAATCAAAATAATTTACCAAGACCTCTTATGACAAATATGTACATTTATAAACTTGACATTTAAAACAATACAATATAAAGGAGTACTTATCTAGATTTCATAGATTTAAGTGACTGGAGATTTGACTGCAACTTTCCTCCCAACCATTTGACACTCTATTCGGCGTATATTTATGCCACCCCTGATCTGGCAATGAATCCACTAGGATATAATATTTATATTACCAATGGCTTTCTTAATCTCATACGTCTTAGAAGACTTAAGAAAAATCTTAACCTTCTACCATGCTTCAACATCTCATCGAAAGTACTTAAAGACATTGGGGTCTTGGGAATGAGATTGGCGACCGCCCTTCAAAGGTCATGCCCGGTTCCACCATCGAGACATTGCTTCCCTTGACTACTATCATGGAGATATCTGACAAAGCAGAGCACAACACTCTACCGCAGAGGTTACTACTCCCATCGTAGAGAACACAAAGCAGCTGCTCCTTTCGTGATTGCACTACATGAGTATATTCATCAAAGCAGGCTGCACAACCGCCTCTCCCCCTAATATATGAATATATATATAATTATAAGGTCTAAATCCAAATACAGATTTCCTGGTGGAAGAGTTGCGCCTCCCCTCGGCTGTGACCTGGTAACATTTGGAAGTCCGCCAACTAATAAAAGAGATTCCCCACTGCCACTTGGATTCCTCACAACTAATATCCTCAACAATTGTACCTATTCAAGGGAATAGGGGAAATCCCTCAATTAATACAATATAGTATAAAATATGTGGAATGGTAATTGTTTCTTCCCATGGAAATATTTTCCATGCAGTTAGATTAATCCTTTAAATTAAATAAGTGATGCACGAAAAGCCTTTGTGAGTGGTTGGATTGTCTCTTGATATATTATATGCCTTCAGAATAAAAGTATACCCTTTATAAACTTTAGCTTTTTATTCCATAATAACTAAATTCTCTTTAGCAAGGTTTTCATTTTACATTCTAATATATAAGAATATATAGGCTAGGGTTTGAGCATTCAACCTCGGCGGCCATGGATTCTTCCATGGACGCCTCTCCTCTCTTGCATTTTTTTTTGCTTTTAGGCATCGATGGAGCGTGATGGATTTTTCTGAGTATGGAGAGAGGGCGATGCCTTTGCACGGCGACCCATTGGGTCTGTAGCACGAGATCCAGTGGCGGCAGCGACGGTTTCTGGGAGTCCCACGACGGAGGTGATGGATGGCAGTAGTGGTTGGGCTTGGCAGCGACGACGCGATTGAGGGCGGATGGCTGCTCCTGGGCGCGTCGGGTGAGCGGCGGCAGTGGGGTATCAAGGTCCTCTCACACAGTATTTAGATGGAAGCGCTTCTTGATTTTTTGAGTCCCTTCTAGCGCTCTGTATTGTGCTGCTGCGATCATTGTTTACTTTTCTGAGGATTTAAGGCTTTGTTTATATGGCAAAAGGAGAAGCTCTATTGGAATCGATCTTGGAACCACCTATTCCTGCGTGGGTGTGTGGCAACATGACCGAGTTCTCCTGATGCGGCATACACTCTTGGCCTACAGGATTCTGCTTCTTCGACGGCGGCCCATCGACGGCGGCTGCCCATCGACGGCGGCTGCTAACCCCTTTGACGGCGGCTGCTACACCCTCGATGGTGGCGGTGACTTCTCTTGGGTGCTTCCTTTGTCGAGCATCCAGATATGAAACCGGTGGCCCTATTTTCACCTGATGTTCAATATTTATCTGTTCTTCTTCTTGTGGCAATGTTTTCTTTGGGTTTTTCTTTTTTGGTTCAGTTCTTTATAAGCTGTTGTTTCTGCTTATATGGGACAGAAATATGTGAAAATGTAGGGATCCTTGTGATTCTACTACATGTGCAGAATGTAATTTTAATCATCTTTTTGAAATAAAATTACGGACTTTTTCCAAGGAAAAAAAAATAAGAATATATAATTTTTTACAAAAGTGTTTATTCCTCCTTTTAGCAATGAACTATTTAAATAAATACTTAAGTTTATTATGTCCTCGAAGGGACTATATATTTTTCGGTCAGTTGTATTAATATGGCAGTACATGGTAGTACAGGGAAAAAATATCTCTGCTTTTCTAAGTTTATGATAAGGTTAGAGTTTTTCGTATTAAATGTATTTATTTTTAAAACATTTATTTCGATTCTCATTGGTCCTTGATGGTTGAAACACGCCTCGGTTTTTGGTGCCCGGGCCTGGGCGAGGGGAGAACCTCAGCGAGGTGTGTGTGCAGAGTGTACTTGAGCATGGTAGGTTGTGTGGTTCTGAAGCCACTGGAATAAATGCGGATGTGCTAAGTAAATGAATGAATAAGTTTTCCCTTTACGCATCATCTGTTACAGATGCTCAATTTGTAGAGGCATACTCAATGTCTGGTTCTGTGGATTTTCCTGGATCATGATCCCTTCCATTCTCTTCTATTTATCACCACCAAGGAATGCAACACTCTCAATGGACATCCATAACATCGGTGTTTGTTTGAGTAGGAGATGAAGGAAAGAAAAGCTCAAGAAAGCAGAGAAATGGCAGAAGGCCAATCCACCACAAGCAATAGATGGAACCCCACGACCGAAACATAACGCTTCAGGTGCATCCTACCACTACTAATGCCTAATTCCCTCTAATGATGGTATTTATTTCATTGGGTTGGAATCTACATTCATAGGTCAGCGCATTCCAAAAATAACAGCGATGGGGTAGCAATCACCACATTCAAAAACACAAAAAAGTACAATGAGAGTGAATCGACTGAGCATAGCATCCCACATCTAAGGCACATCTTCCATAATTGTCCCCAACATGATTTATACTCTGAAATCTAAAAGACCCCATGAGTGAACATATAGCTTTGTTGGAAGCCACGTACAGTCAAGGGACATGCACTCCCAACCCTGATCAAATAGAACAGATTGTCATTCGACTGAGAATGTATGGCAACATTGAAGGCAAAAATGTATTTTGCTGGTTTCAAAATCGTAAAGCTTGTGAGAGGCAGTGATAGAAACAAGAGAGAGTGGTGCATCCATCAATCAGTTTCTTCAACCACCTTCCTTGGCAGGCACAAAAATAGTAAGAAACTCTGCGACACCTCCTTCAATATTTGAAATAAAATCACGAAAACATTTTATTTCGCTATAAGTGAATCTAGTAGTTTTCTATTTCCTCATATTTATAGTTTATGATGAGTTTATCATTGCAATGCATTTGTGTCTGCTCCCTTTCAATTTTCAAATATTTGTTACCAGAAGTTCTCTCTACATAACAGAAATTGGTTGCCGTCATGCCAAAGGTAAAGGGTTAATGGGAGCATTTATTTTCCAAATTGTGTTATTTTCTTTAGATTTGGTTTATCAATACATTGAATATTGCTTCAAATGGGCTATTTAAGGATCCCTAATATTAGGTGGGTTCTAAGATACATGTTACTGCAGATGATAACGAGACAGGAAATGCTGGCAATTTATGTGAACTTCCAATACTGGAGTTATTTCCATTACATCCTACTGGTATAGCTCGTGCGAATCTGCAAATAGTATAGGAGTCTGCAGTTTATTACAATGATTCCCAAATAGGTCAGGATGACTCATTCTGCGCAGCGACTCATGATCACGAGCAGTCTTGATTCCCCGCACTTCCATTATTACCTGTTCATTTTGGATCATCGACCAAGAATTATAAATTTTGGCGATTTTTTTAAATTTAAAGAGTAGTTTAAATGGGTGAAGATTCTCCTCTAGCAACACAAAATCCAAATTTTTCCTAGTAGCAACACAAAATCCAAGTGATGCGAGTACTTACATATAATTGTTGTGACATATCATTGATATTCGGGATTGCACGAAGCAACTCTGAACTCTCCACAATTTTTCTTCCCATTTGTCGAAGGTGATAATGCATTTTTATCTTATTTTCACCATCCACCTTTAGATGGGATTTCGCAACAATGCGGCAGCAGGCCGGCTTTATAACGTTCTTTCTGGGTTTTTGTTTAGTGCTGCTTCTTGTTATTGTTATGCAGGGGAGCTTGGTCTCATGTGACCGTAGGGGGAGGAGTACCATTCTATCATGGAACCTTGCTGAAATTTTTTAGTCCAGTAATTAGCACGGGGTATGGAAGACTCCAACAAATATTTGTAGTAGCAAAAAATTCCAAATCAAGTATTTTATTTGCATGAATAGAGTCTCTGACACAGGAAATAAACTTGAGAACGACATATTTTTTTTTTAATAATTTAAATGGGATTATTCTATATTAGAAGTTCAATAAAGTTTTGATGTTCAGTTCAAATTTAAAATCCCAGGTAGTAAATAAGTCCATGATTTGCCATAAAAAAAACTTGAGAACGGAAGGCACATTGTTGTTTTATTAACTAGCCTTAATCTTAGATTGCAAATTTACATGCTAAATGTAAAACATCATAAACTTGATAATCCGTTTTTATAATTTCAAATTTGTTAAATAATATATTTGGTGGATCGACCAAGGTTGGGTCCCAGTAGGGCTTCTGGATTTCATGGCAATATACATTCAAACTGTCACTTGCTAACCCTTTGGGATAAACATATTCACCCAAATCCATATATAAGTTTTTTTGTATCCTTTAGTCCATAAAATTTACACTCTTAAGTTAAAAATTCTACATGTAAGATTCCATAAAATTTGCAATGTAATTTAAAAATTCTACACATCTAGATTCTATAAAATTTACATTGTAATTCAATCTTCTCTTTTTTAGAGTATTATTAAGTAATTGATAACTAAAAATTTATAATGTATGTTAAAATTGAAACTCCAGAAACGGTTTTGTTTGAAATGAGTTACAAATTTGTTTGTAAAGCATGTTAATGGAAAGGTTTTTGAATTAAAAAAATTATATATTTCCCTGTGAAACTTCTTCGTGTGATTAAGGTAGCAAAATTTTAGGACCATTTTGAATAAATTAACTCATTGTGCCGAGAGGCGATCTACAACCTAGTATGGGAGAGATCTTGTAACGTGATGTAACGTTAGTAACATTAGTAATATGTCGGCAAAAAATAATAGTGATAATGAAATTATGGGAGAGATCTTGTAACGTGATGTAACATTAGTAACGTTTGTAACATGTCGGCCTAGTAACATTAGTAATAGTGATAGTGAATAGTGAATATTATGGGAGAGATCTTGTAACATGATGTAACATTTGTAATATTGAAGTAACAATTAAAGTAAGTAACAACTACATGTAACGTTTGTCTTTATTATTGTCGGCCATTAATTAAAATGTAAAAAAGGTAAAATGTAATGGAAAGTATTTAACGAAAAGTAAAAAAGTAAAATGTAATGAAAAGTAAAAAAGTAAAATGTATTGTTGGCCATTAATTAAAATGAAAAAAAAGTAAAATTATGGAAAGTATTTAAAAAAAATCCATGTCAGCTCATAAAATAAAATATTATGAAAATTAATTAAAAAATAGATGTTCGTTTATAAAATAAAAACTTAAAACTTAAACTCGGATCGATCAATCAAGAGAGATTAAATTTCTTGAGTTTAAATTTAAAAAAATAAATACACCTCAAGAAATTGGATCCCTCTCGGTGCTTTATAGATACGGGTTTAAGATGGATCTATGCTGGTTAATGGCACACTAGCTTATTTTAAATTAATTAAGTGCAATAGTGATACTTGCTTCCTATGATCTTGTCCCTTAAGTTCTCTGTCTCGAGTATTGAATCTAAAGAAAATATGAGTTGAATTCAAACTGTTAGTGTTCAATAGTAAACTCTGGTGAAGATCACTAGTAAAATATGGTAAAAATGGTGGAGAAGATCAAAATCGTTGGTTGAAGTGAAGATCAAAATTATTGGTAAGTGTATGGCTGAGTGTTATAGTGTATGAAGCATGATTGAATTGGTAAAAGTTAAGAAGATTAGTCTAAGAGAACAATCATAGAAAATGGAATAATCCAAGTGACATCTTTCAAATTTCTATGCTTTTAGTCATTTAAGGGTGGACACATATTCCACTCAGTAAAACTAAATTATAGGTCAATAATTCAATGTTAATAAATATTTTAATTATTAAGTTTATTTTTATAAATTTGTGTTGAGTTTGATGATGATTCTTTAAATCACAAAAAAATCATACACCCATTCACATTTTAGTTATGATGATTTAATAGTTAGTAATATCATAATTTAAAAATTAAATTATTATTATAAATATTGCATCAACCACATAAAAAGTTTAAAACACTAACACAATATAAAATTAATTTGATTTCAATTTAATTTAATATAACATAGTGTAAATATCCAAAAAATGAAGTGTGTTTGGGATAGGTTAAGCGCAAATTATATGGTTTAACAAATTGATTTAAAAGAAGCAAAATTTATATAATATATCAAATTATGATAAAATTTTAAGTTTGATTATCTTAGTAGTGTTCACTAGTAAACTCTGGTAAAAATGGATTGGGTTGGCAGGTGTGGGAGGGGTCATTTTTTACCCTAGGGGAAACAGAAAGAAAGATTATGCTTGGGGAATAGGGAAAAAACAAACAACGATGCGGAATGGCTAGCACTAATTTAGGGGCTAGAAACTGCAATCTCTCTCAGAATAAAAGACTTGACCATTTTTTGGGACTCTCTTATGATCATAAGAGAAGCTTGAAAGCTCTCTCTGAACTATGAAACTCCTACCACAAATATGCAACAAATTTTCAAATTCCTCACCAACGACTTCAACTCTATCACCCTTCTTCACATCCTTCGATCTAATAACCATCGAGCTAACCAAATGGCGAATATAGGGGTGCTCTTAGACTATGGATATATTGTCTACAATGGAACTAATCCTAGTTGTTGTTGGGTGCCTTAAACCCTCTTGGAAACCCCCTAGGGCGCTCTTCCTCCCCACCTCCTTTATGCTAACTTAAGACTTAATGCTCTCACTTTTCGTGGCACCTTCTCCTCCCTCCTGCGCGCATTTGTCCCTCCTCGTTCTCTGTCCCAGGATCGCATGCTCCATTTAATGCCATCACATGGCCTTCTTCACCACCTCGCTCATTCCTCTACCTTCGCCCCGCTCTCCATTACCTCCTTCGCTCGGTCCTCTGCAAGCATTTCTTTCATTATAATGGGTGATACACCTCATGCACTCTCCCTAGCTCCCTCTCTGGGCACTGGCTATTCGACATCTATCATCCTTCTTCACTCGTCCTCCTATATCCTGTGCACGAAGCCACTCCCACTCATCTCTTCTCTCAGACATTTTGACACTTGTCTGCTCTCCCCTCTGCACACCCTTGTTGATGACCTCTCTAATATAAACCTGCATTCCCTGAACAACTCGAGCTCGACCCCTTCCTCACTGAATCTCAATCTCAACTCTAATCCTATCTCACTGGAGAATATGGAGGAGCAACTTCGCCTTCTAAGGGCAGAGAATGCACAGATAAAGCGGAATATGACGAGGATGTACACTTTGCTCCAGTCCATCATCACGGAAATTAGGAACAACAATAACCTCATGATTGGGAGAATCTCTACTATCTCTGACACTGTGGATTATGTGGCCAACAACATTGCTAATGTGGATTCAAAAGCCGAGGACAGCTACAAAAGTATTTCAGAAATGGATGGAAAAATTGACAAGCTAAGGGAGGACACTGGACGCTGCATCCCAAGTTTTCATGACAACAAAGGTTCGGGAATTGGGCTTGAAAAATCCTGGAGAGCAACCCTGGACCTGCTGCCCAGTGTCGTAGTTAGCTCTTTCGTTCTCTGCTCATAGTACTACACTCAGCTACTCATGTCAATTTTGGTTTTTCACTCCTTTTATGCATTTTTTAGTTTAGAAATCTTTTTGAAAAACAGAATCTACAGCAAGAAGAACTATATGCTTCACATGGATTTAAACTCTTCAGAAATCCTTTTTTGATATGTTCTATTTCTGCATTTTCATCCTTGGGCAATGTGTAAAGATCTACAACCATCTTAGAACATGCTATTTTCGAGATAATAGTATTTTTGTAAAAGCTGAACAGGATGTCATGGACTTCGAATCCATTCAAATACAGTCCAGTGACCTTTATATGTAACTCTCTGCTAGTTTTTTTAATATAAATATCCCACAACCGTTCTTGTTAAAAAAAAGAGAAGATCAAAATCGTTGGTTGAAGTGAAGATCAAAATTATTGGTAAGTGTATGGTTGAGTGTTACAGTCTATGAAGCATGATTGAATTGGGAAAAGTTAAGAAGATTAGTCTAAGTGAACGATCATATAAAATACAATAATCCAAGTGACATCTTTCAAATTTCTATGCTTTTAGTCATTTAAGGGCGAACACATATTCCACTTAGTTAAACTAAACTATAGGTGAATAATTCAATGCTAATAAACATTTTAATTATTAAGTTTATTTTTATAAATTTGTGTTGAGTTTGATGATGCTTCTTTAAATCACAAAAATTTCATACACCCATTCCCATTTTAGTTATGATGATTCAATAGTTAGTAAGATCATAATTTAAAAATTAAATTATTATTATAAATATTGCATCAACCACATAAAAAGTTTAAAACACTAACACAATATAAAATTAATTTGATTTCAATTTAATTTAATATAACATAGTATACATATCCAAAAAAATGAAGTGTGTTTGGTATAGGTTAAGTGCAAATTATATGGTTTAACAGATTGATTTAAAAGAAGCAAAATTTACATAATATATCAAATTATGATAAAATTTTAAGTTTCATTATCTTATTCATTGCAAGAAACTTGAGGTTCAATGGCTAAGTAGTTTTGGGGCAAAATAATTGTTTTTCCTATTACAATTTTGTGGCAAGATTCATATTTTTATAACAATAGCTATTATTTCTATTAGCAATTGCGGGGATATTGCCACCTCATGGCTCTTGTTTATATATACTTTTTGTATATTCAATTCATAAAGATAACCTTGTAAAGTAAATATTCCTTCTACTCTATACACAAGGTGAAAAAGGAAAAACCTTAGTCTCTATGCCATTTAGGAAATTTAATAATAAGTTACCTGGCATCTTTTGCCGGAACTAAGGTAGTAATCATATTTAAGATAATTGATTTGTTTAATGATGTTCATCTAGAAAAAGTTAGCTTTTACTGTATTAGATAGGCTACAGGAGTTTGCTAAGAGCTCGTGACAAGTATCTTTCTTTGCTCAGGACTAACATAAATTAAGGCGACACTTTTGACCTTAGGAGAATCAAGTAAGTAGTTACTAAGTGCCTACGGGCACCAAGATGACATCCATTGTCAAAATGCTATATTCTCATGGATTCCTAGCCAGTTGACCTCTCATCCCTAGTTGGATTCATTGCCCCTTCATTTAGTTCCGTCACAACCTTTAGTATCCTAGGCCTATAATCAATCATTAAAACTTAGGAAGTAGATAACAAAACTTACAAGGTTTATTGGTGGGGCCTTGGCCTTGAGCTCCTCACCAGAAAACAAGTACATAATTACATTAAAGAGGTAACGTAAAAGATGTAATTCGTTGATTCTACCACCACTGTGGCTTGGGAAAGGCATTCCTTTCCATTCCCATGAACTCCTCGCACTAGAGACATACCCGATTGGCCCGAACTACATTAGAGTTGAAGGGGTGATAAGTTTTGAATTTGCAAGTTCCAAGCACCCTCAATAGCCTAATTGTCCTAAAATAGAATGATAAGTTCTTGTATAAGACATTGGATTGACCTAAAAGAAAATGAGAGGTGATTATATAAGGCATTGGATTGTTATGGAGGCTCATATCAACTCTTATCTCCCATGACAATCATTTTCACAAACAATAAGTGATACATGTTAATTGAGCATCTATATTCCCCTTTCATTTTAACATGTACGATAAGATTGGATACTAACTACGATAAGATGGAGTAGAATTTGAAAACAAGTGACACCAATCTCAACTTGATAGGAACTTCAAACCAATTTTTTATACTCCTTTTTCATTTTAACATGTAAAAAGAAAAGAAGATAATAAAGATAATAAAATAATAAAGCAGTGAACTTCACATGTTTAAAAAATAAACCCAAATTAGCAAAATTCATATTATCCATCTAAAATAAATTAATTTTATCAATCCAATCTCTAAATATATTCTATAAACACTAGAAAGCTTACATACAATTCATCTAAAATAAAATGTGTTATCAATTCCAATTTCTAAATATATTCTATAAATACTATAAAAAACTACATAAATAAAAAAACTTTGCACTCTTAACACATATACAATTTAACTATTATATTAATTAATAAATTCAAAATCTATTAATTAATAATTATAAAATCTATAATAAATTTAACATAATTCATCTTAATCTATCTTATCTTAGAATTTACAATCTAACTATTATATTAACTAATATTTACAAAACCTATATAATAGATTAACAAAAATTGCTCTTACTTCATTTTATTTAAGAATAAGAAAAAACTATTTTTATCCATCTTAAATCTTAATTCCATAATAAACTCTATATAACCAAATAAAAAATACTTTACACATATAGACATACATAAAATACATGTATTTCACCTTTCTATAACAACCCTCTTCAAAAATTAACTTTACATAATATACCCCTCTCTCTCTCTATATAAACCTATATAAAATGAATAATTGTTCATTAATCATTATAAAAACTTCAAATAACTGAAATAAAATGATTTCATGTCTCATCAAATAAACTATAATAAAAACATTTTATTTGTCATCCAATTAACATATAATAAATTATTATTAAAATATAAACATTTTATTTCTCATCTAAATAACGTAAAGAAATTATTATTACACATAACAAATTATTAACCATTAATTAGATCATTAAAAATTCAAAATAAACTATATACATTTATCCCTCGTCCAAATAATTCAGTTAATCTAAATAATATGTATCAGTAAACTCATTGTATCCATCATCGAGACAAATTTAGATCATTGGCCTATCTTCTTTCAGATTGATGATACTCATTGTCAAATGAAGTATCCATTTAAGTTCAATAGCTCGTGGTTAAGAAATGAAGATTTTTGCAGCCTTATCAGAGGTTACTGGACAAACTTTGCTGCATAACCAGATTTGAATCCAATGGATGTTTTTGTTTTCAAGCTTCGTAAGCTCAAGGATGTAGTTACAAAATGGATAAAAAACAAGCAAAAATTGGATATTCGGGAATTTAAGGAGTTAGAAGAACAAATTCAGAATATGCACCTCACGAATTTTAATCATCAAGTTGACAATGAAGTTTTTACAAAATTAAAACATCTAGAATAGAAGAAGGAGGAGATTCTATTGCAAGAGGAGATGGACTGGAGGCTAAAGAGTCAGGCCATTTGGATTGGTCTGGGGGATAAAAACACAAAGTTTTTCCATTCTTATGCATCCCATAGGAAAAACTCTAATGCTATCTGAGAACTCTGCGGTGATGATGGGAACTCTATTTCTAGTTTGGAGAAGCTACATTCTGCAGCAAGAGGTTATTTTGCCAAAATATTTGTTGATACTCGGCAATGTGATTTATACACTCAATTAAAAGTGGCAAGACATTATCCTGTGTTTTTCGATCATCATGAGGATGAGGAGTTGGGGAAAGAAGTAACATTGTTGGAAATTGAAAAGACTCTAAAGGGATTTGATAAGGAAAAGAGCCCTGGGCCTGATGGCTGGACGATCAAACTTTTTTTACAGTTTTTTGATATAATGGGTGAAGATATTTTGAAAATGGTGGAGTATTCAAGAACTGAAGGTTACATCTCTAGGGCTCTTAACTCTACTTTTCACACCTTAATCCCAAAGAAGAGCAAACCATCTACACTTGGGGATTTTAGGCCAATTGCGCTGTGTAATTTGGCTTACAAACTAATCTCTAAGATTATCTCGACAAGATTGAAGACTACATTGTCAATATGCATTTCCCCTGAACAATTTTGTTTCCTAAAGGACCGTGAGATTATCGATGCTATTGGCATATCTCAGGAGATTATCCATTCAATAAAGAAGAGAAATCTGAAATCTTTTCTGCTTAAAATGGATTTAGAAAAAGCATATGACAGAGTGGATTGGGTTTTCCTGCGTTTTATTCTTATTCAGATTGGCATACCCCCTTTAGTGCTTAGATGGATCATGGCATGTGTTTCTACTACAAACATTGTTGTATTGGTCAATGGTGCCCCATCTGGTTTTTTCAAGAGCACTAGGGGTATAAGACAAAGCTTGCCTTTGTCTCCTCTCTTATTTGTGTTTATCATTGAAGGAAAAAGTAGATTGATTGGGAATGCAAAAGTTGAAGGCTCTATTAAAGGTATAAATTTCTCACCTGATTTGTCTCTCACTCATCTTTTCTTTGTAGACGATGTCCTTTTAGCAGGGCCAGACTCAATTGAAGAGTGGCATAATTATAAGGGTATTATTAGGAAATTTTGTGATGCATCTGGTATGATGGTGAGCAATAGAAAATCCAACATATATCATTACAGAGTTGAGAACAATAAGCTGGATTCTTTCAAAGAATTTATGCCATATAATTTCTGTCAGTTGGAGGATGGTTTTAAGTATCTATGTTATTTCTTAAAACCAAATGGATACATGATTAAAGATTGGATGTGGCTTTTAAAGAAATTTGAACAAAGGATAAACCAGTGGACATTCAGGTTACTTTCTATTGGTGGAAGACTCACTCTGTTGAAATCAGTGCTAACTGGAATTCCTGTATACTAGTTCTCGCTCAAACAAGTTCCATGTTATATTATTAATTGCTTAAGGAAAAAAAAATTCAATTTCATGTGGACGGGGCTTTTGGAGAGTAGCAAGCTGGTGATGGCGAGCTGGGAGAGACTAGCATGACTAGAAAGCTGTGGTGGATGGGGGATTATAAATTTATCTTTGTTCAGTTGTGCTCTTAGACTGAAATTTTTTTGGAGGGGCCTCTTCGGACCTACGCTCTGGACTAAGGTGCTTTCTGTGAAATATATTAAAGGTGATGTTACAAATTGGATTAGAAATCCAAAGAAGAGGATTAGGGGAGCGTCCCCTATTTGGTATGGGTTCATTAAAGTATATAATTGGATGGAAAAAGATCTTACATGGAGGGTTGGGAACGGTAAAGAAATTCTTGTTGGCATTGACCCGATTTTGGGTCTAGAAGAAGATTACACCCTTTCAAATAATATCATAATCTCTTTGAAGAATTATGATCTATTCACACTCAACAAAATAAAGATCAGGAACAAAGCTAATGCAAGCCAATCCTATTGGTTAAGTGAAAAATACTTGGGTTTCACTGGTAGTGTTGCCTCATACTAGGATAATTATATAAAAAAGTTGAATTCTCCAGGTTGCAGACTATCCATGGAAAAGGATGTCTTAATATGGAATAACAACAAAGATACTGGTACAGTGAATGCTAAACATGCATATATGGCTATCATTAAGAGTAAGTGTAAATTCCCACAAAATTGGTGGTATAAGAGATTGTGGCAGTGGAAGATCCCTTTCAAAATAAAGTGTTTTATGTGGCATGCACTACAAGGAGGACTGAAAACATGGGATAATTTAGTAAAGAAGGGATGGTCTGGGCCAAGTATTTTCTTTCTATGCAAAAAAAGTTCAGAAACAACCAATCACATACTTGTGGATTGTGGGTATGCTAGAACCATCTGGAATTTGATCTTAAATCAGCTCAGATTAGATATGCAGTGGGGTTTTGGAAATTTTGACTTGTGTGCCCTCAACTTGTACAAAAATTGTAAAGAATTACCTTATTTTCTAGCTGTGATCTCTTGGGCTATTTGGTTCACTAGGAATGAAGTTATTTTTGATAATGTGGTACCCAACTCAATAAGAACTATCAACATGATGCTACTTGTGATAAAAGATAATTGTTCAGAGATCGTTGAACTGAAGTAAAAAACAGTTAGTTCATTCAGTCTTAAACATTACAGACTTGTTGCTTTTTTTGATGGGGCAACTTCTCATGGATTATGTGCTGCGGGAGGGGTTATTTATTTAAACAAGGAACATTACTACACTCTGAGAATGAATTGTGGCAAGGGAACAAATATGAAGTCTGAGTTATTGGCTCTTTGGGTTGTCCTAAAAGTAACAAATTCTTTTGTTCTACGTGAGCTTGCAGTTTTTGGGGATTCAAGAGTGACTATAAAATGGGCTCATGATGAGTATAACCTTAATGTTATATCTCTCTTCCAGTGGTGTTGCAGAATAAAGGAGGAAATATAGCTCTTAAGTGAAATATCCTTTTACCATGTATATCGACAACAAAATTTGATGGTTGATAAGATTTCAAAGCAAGCTTTTGATGGAGAGGAGGGGGTTACATTTTGGGAGGAATTTTTGGAGTTACAGGTCACAGAGCTGGGCTCTGTCAGAATCTTTGACTTTTAATTATATGTTGTATCTATTATGACTTGATGATGTGTTTTTTTTTTTGGATGGGGACTGGTTATTTTGATATTGTTTTGATGAGAAGGAGGATATGAGCTTATCTCTGAACATAAGTCTGGTTACAGGCTTAAACATTTTGTACTATTTGATTCAACAATGAATACCAATAGTATGTTTTTTTTTTTTTGCTGAAAAACAATTAGAAATAACCTAAAAATATTAAAGGGAAAACATATGTTAAATAATAATTCAATAATATTATTGATGAGTCCAGGATATAGTTATTCCATAGACTCCATTATGCCACATCTTAGCAACTCCTTTATGTAGGGGAGAAGGAAATTAAATTGATAATGAGATGACATGATTTAGTTATTATTCTTTCTTATGTTTTAGCACATTTTATTTAAACTAATCATATGAACAAACCATGTGTGGGCATAGCACAAGAATAACAGGGATAGTGGCAGTGCCGAGCTCCAGATTTAAGACCACGAGGATCACTAGAGACGCAACACTCTTGTTTTCGCTAATTTTTAGGGGATAATCCCCTAAATTTTGGTTCATGGTTTCCAATGAAAAACTAGGATAGAAGTTGTAATAAATAGAGACACCTGAGTAGCAGGGGGTCTGTGACATATTTTGGAAAAACAGTCTTTTAACATTTTTCACAGTTCATACATTTAGTTCTACAGTTTTTACCAGCCATGATGGGATTTATGAATTTATAATGAAGCTCCAACGTTTATATAATTTCGTGATTTTATAAGTTTCCTTTCCTCCTGTGATACGTGTTGGGGAGGGGCCCTTCAATACATAGCTCAGGAGTTTTGTGTTTTGTTTCAGGTATTTTTCATGCATTCGGTTATTTATTTCTAATATAAATTGCATGTGGATTAATTTCAACACTTCATTCAGACATCAGATTCTGGTTTCAGCATGAGTGTTTCCCTTTTGCAGTTCTTTAATAGTGCGTATGTAGTTCCGAAAAACACTGTCCGTAGTCCTATAGCTATCATCCACATGAGTGACTTTTCATTTCCACTTTTTACAACATTTTCAGATAAAGATCATATCTATAATTGTTGTACTTTGAAGATGACGATTTTTTATTACAGTTAAATGGATCTTTGATCCCCTAAGATTAAATTCATGTTTATTAGGTTAATCTTTTACATGATTTCATTTCTTAAAATAGGATTTACATGCTTTCTTTTCTTGATTTGATAAAATAGGATTTACATGCTTTCAGTTCTTGCTTTGATAAAATAGGATTTACATGCTTTCATTTCTTGTTTTGATAAAATAGGATTTACATGCTTTCATTTCCTGCCTTTTACATAATACTACATCCAGCTTTCGTAGGTCATTTCATGCTTCCCAGTTTCCATAGAACAATACTTCCTACTTTCTTAGAGTATCCATTAGAATACATAGGACACTTAGAACGACAAAGATTATCTCATAGTGCACACACAGTGTTGAGTACCTCTCAAGTTTGTATGCTCCCTGGTTGATATTTAAAGTATACTTCTGGTATATATACCTCAAACAAGGTACACATTCCTGGATTCCACCACTTTTTGGCATCGCTGCCAGGGAGGTGCTTAAACTATAAGACACATCTTATTAAAAAGAAAAACATAATTTTTTTTTACCATGAATGCCTCGGCGAAGGAGGGATGAATTTGGAGGTTTTCTGCCTAACCACCCCATGAGCAATAGCGATTCTGAACACTCTCAATTTGAATTCCTCAACTTCGATGAAGAAGCTGATTACAGTTACAATCCATACCGTGATAACTTCTTTGCTAGCTCTAGCTCAAACACTACTATGGCGGATGAGGAGGAAGAACACAGGGAATTGTTTACATTCCCCATAAGTGTACCTCTTGGGGATGCTAGAATGAAAAACATCAATCCCAATAATGTACCAAACTTTCATGGCTTAACTCCAGAGGACCCTGACACATTCTTGTTTGAATTTGAGGTAATATGCAAGTCCTTTGGTTATACCACTGATGCACAAAAACTGAGACTCTTTCCTTCTACATTAAAAGATTTATTACTCAGATGGTTTATCAGTCTAGAAGGAAACGATATCTTCACATGGGACCAGATGAAACAAGCCTTCCTGGAAAAATACAGGGACTACTGTAAAGAAAAAGACACAATGGATGAGATTTCTAGGATGCAACAGGGAGAAAAAGAATCCCTAGAAGACTATGCACAATGCTTTCAACTCAGTTATAAAAGGGCTAGTCACTGTACCCTGGATCAGGAATCATTGAAACCAATACTTCTTAGAGGAATAAAGGAGGAATAACTAGAGGTATTGAACCTATTGGGTGATGGGGATATATTCCAGAAAACCTATGATCAAATCCTGCAAATCTTCAAAAATTATTCTAGATCTGGAAAAGGAAAAAATGGAATACGGGATACACATCAGTTAGCAGGAGGATCATCCTTTTCAAGCCCAATCCTCACGAAGTACGGCTTAGGAAACCTTCTAGATGATACAAATACAAACATCCTTTAGTCCTTAGTTATGCAGTTAGATGCACTCCAACTAAAAAAAGAAACAAGATGAGATCAACCAGGCACTGGCAGTATTTTTCCCACGATGTAGAAAGAAACATGAAAAGGGACAATGCCCATTAAATACAATAGAGATCTGTGGGCTCTGCATCGATGATCACACCACATATAAATACCCTTTATTACCATCATGTAAAGCGGCCATACAGGATCCCACGTCATAAGGTACTATGGAACAACTTTGTTTTGTTAACCATCGAAGGAACAATTTTGCTAGGCCCTTCCAGTCCAACAACCAAACATACTTTAATAAAGGGAATAATAAACATAATTGGAATCATTCAAAACCAATTTCATGGCCCCCATAAGCAATTTCAAGCCAATGGCATCAAAACCAAACACCGTACCAACATCCATATTACACCAAGCCTTACTCTCCATACCCCCCACCTTTTTCTCAGCCACAAGTGAACTACGGAAATCCATACCCATATTCACCAAATTGGAGGACACTATTGAAACAATCACTCATCATGCTGCCTCCACAAAACTCACCATCCCCCAGACTGCCTCCAATCCTTGCTCAATTTGTCCCAAACCCTAATAAAAACATAACAGGGAAACAACAACCCTACAACAATGAAGTAGTGCAATTCACTACCTATGTCGTGGATGCACTAGAGTTAAATGAAATCAATCTCAGATCTGGCAAGATACTGCAAGGCTCCCAACCACAAAATAATAAAGAACATACATATCATGAACAACCCACATATCTAGAACCCCAACAACCCACATTGATACATCACCAGGAAGAAGAAGTTCAACCTCAATTACCAAACAGAAACCCTCCATTCCCTGAGAAACTAATACAAAATAACAAAGAAGAGGCAGAGAATGCTATACTTAATGAATTAAAACATTTAAGCATTCAAATTCCCATTTTACAAGCAATAAGGGATGTTACAATATGTAATAAATTTATAAAAGAAAACTGCTTAAAGAATCTTGGGCGAAGGAAATGTGATCCACCAACCATAAACATGGTAGGACAACTAGCAGATTTGATATTGGGAATCATTGTAAATCCTAAATACCTCAACCTAGGAAGCCCTATTGTCAATGTAACCATAAAAAAAACCTATTTCAAGCAGTCTAATCGACCTAGGAGTCGCAACAAACGTTATGACAAAGGATACAATGTTAGCATTAGGTCTCCAATCATTAATTAGACCAACTAGTATAGTCCTACAACTTGCTGACACATCCACTGTCAAACTTGAAGGAATCCTGGAGGATATCATCATCAACATTGAATCCTGGAAGTATCCATCCAACTTCAAAGTTATATAATTCAAGAGTAAGCTTAGTGGGTACCCAATCATCCTAGGGAGGCCATGGCTGGCGACAACAGACGTCTATATAGGCTGTCGATATGGCAATATGACAATTACAAGTGGACAAGTTAGGAAAAATATCACAATATACCCACCAGCAAAAAGGTCAACAACCACAGAATACCAGAATTGGATGGATGACTATGACAATACAAATGACCAAGACATATAACCTGTGCTCACCATATAAACGACTCTAATAGTAAAATCTAATGATGAAGATGGTCATTTAGCTAAATTTATTAAGAATGTTTATCCTAATCATGATATGCTTGAATAAATTTTTGAAATAGGGCAACAGTAGGAAGTGCTGAATTATCCTGTCAATACTGACAGAATGTGGACATAAATACTCTCCATTGAACAACAACCACCACAAGTTAAAATTGTAGAGATCATGCCTGGAAAAACAGTCAATATTAATTCAAATTTGGATCCAGAACAGGAGCAACAACTCATAAAAGTGCTCTTAGAAAACAACAAGGCTTTTGCATGGATCTATACTGATATGAAGGGGATACACTCAGACATTTGCAAGCATTATATATATATCAAAGTGGGCACTGTGCCTATTAGACAACCCCAAAGAAGGATGAATCCAACACTAAATATATAGTTAAAATGGAACTACAAAAGCTATTGGATGCAGGATTCATCTACCCGATCTCAGACAGTGAGTGGGTCTCACCCTTGGTAATAGTCCCTAAGAAAGGAGGGAAGTGGAGGATCTGTGTAGATTACGGGGAACTTAATAAAACAACTAAAAGAGACCACTTCCCTCTACTGTTTATTGACCAAGTGTTAGACACCCTGGCTGGAAACAAATTTTTCTCATTTTGGATGGATTTAGTGGGTACAACTAGATCCAAATCCACCCCGTTGACCAAGACAAAACCACCTTTACCTGCCCATGGGGCACATATGCATACAGAGTACTACTTTTCGGATTCTGTAATTCCCCAACAACATTTCAAAGGGAAATTTTGAGTATATTCTCTGATTTCATCAATGACCAGATGGAAGTCTACATGGACGACTTCACACCATATGGGAAGAATTTTTCCAAGCATTATAGCATCTAGAATTAGTCCTAAAAAAATTCATGGAAATGAGTTTATGCCTCAGCAATGATAAATGCAGGATGTTGATGCAAGAAGGCATAGTTCCGGGACACCACATCTCCCAAAGGGGGATTGAAGTAGATCAAGCAAAAGTCAATGTCATTAGAGCACCTCCCCCCACCTGTAAAACATAGAGATGTGAGCAGCTTCCTTGGGCAAGGAGGCTACTACAGAAGGTTTATAGAAATTTACAGCAAAATTGTTGCACCTATGTTTTCCCTTTTGACAAAAGATGAATAATTCATCTAGACCAAACATTGTATGCCAGCATTTGATCAACTCAAAGAGAAAACAATCACGACCCCAGTCCTTCAAGGACCCAATTGGGAACTACCATTTCACATCCACTCAGATGCTTCAGACAAAGCCATCGGGGTAGTCCTCGGGCAAGAAGAAGAAAAGAAACCATATGCAATCTACTACATTAGCAAAAACTTGGCAGGAGCATAACTCAATAATACAATCACAGAAAAATAATTTTTGGTTGTCATCCATGCTATAAACAAATTCAGGCACTACATCACTGGATACCCATTCTTTGTCCATACAAATCATTCTGCAATCAAGTACCTCATGAATAAACCAAATACTAGTGCTAGAATTATTAGATGGTTGCTCCTATTGCAGGAATTTGACATAAAAATCCTGGACAAGCCAGGAAAGCATAATGTGGTAGCCGATTTCCTTTCTAGGCTAACACATGGACATGACAATGAGTTGGTAAGTGACAACATCCCCGACGAACATCTCTTTGCAATATCCACACAAATCCCACGGTTTTCTGACATAGCAAACTACTTGGCATTTGGGGAATTTACACAACATTATAGCTAAAAAGAGAAGTACATAATCATAAGGCAAAGTGCAACTTATACTTGGATACAAGAAATGCTCTTTAAGAAAGGACCAGAACAAATATTAAGGAGATGCATCTGAGAAGATGAAGTCCATGACATACTCCATGCTACTCACAATGAACCATGTGGAGGCCATTATGCAGCAAAGAGGACAGCCTACAAAGTACTGCAAATTGGATACTACTGGCCAGCGCTACACAAGGAATCCTATGATTATGTATCGCATTGTGATGATTGCCAATGAATGGGAAAGCCTACATAAAGAGAAGAAATGCCTCTACATATCCAAATATCTTTGGAAGCATTTGAAAAGTGGGGATTTGACTTTATTGGTCCATTCAATCCCCCATCAAATCAGAAGAACTACATTCTAGTATGCACATACTAACTTACAAAATGGGATGAAGTTGCAGCACTTGCAGCAGCCAATGAAACAAATGTAGCAAAATTCTTCACAGAACAAATCTTCCAGAGATTTGGAGTTCCCAGAGAATTAGTTTCTGACCAAGGGAAGCAGTTTACATCAAACCTCATTGAGGACCTACTTAGAAGAAACAAAATTAAACATCAAAGGTCCTCCCCCTACCACCCACAAGCTAATGGTCAAGCAAAAGTTACAAACAAAGAACTTGAAAAGATTCTCACAAAAACAATGCAGTTATATAAAAGGTATTGGGAGGACAGGTTAAGTGAAGCAGTTTGGGCTTATAACACAACTTGGAAAACAACCACAGGTTTTACTCCTTATGAGTTGGTATATGGAAAAAAAATTAATGCTCCCTATTGAATTTGAAATTAAGACATTAAGAATGGAATCCCATGTAAACATGAAACTTTCGGAAATCCAAGAAGAGCGTATGCTCCAACTATATCAGTTTGATGAGCATCGCCAACAAGCCCTTGCCCACACTGAAGTTATCCAACAACAGAGAAAGAAATGGCATGACAAGAACATCAAACAGAAGAAATTCACAGAAGGACATTGGGCATTGCTATATGATTCTCGGTATCAAATATTTCAATGAAAACTCACCACAAGATGGCTCAGACCATACGTTATTGATACAATTTATGACAATGGCGTAGTCAGAATCAAGACAATAGATGAGACAGAATTTCCCATGTTGGTGAATGGGCATAGACTCAAATTTTATAAGAAACCACAATCAAGGGAGGAATTCACACAAAGACTCTAGCAGAAAAATATAATGCTGATAGAGGACATACATGACCACTGATTATTTTTTAGAAAAGAAAAGAAAAGAAAAGAAAAGAAATAAAAAAGTAGAAAAAGTAGAAAAAAAGAGAAAAAAGAGAAACAAAAACATAGAAAATATCATTAGAAAATAGACCAGCGCTATAGAAATAAAAGGAAGCAGACCATATTATCATACAACAGCGAAAATCAAGCCAGCAGGAACTGAAAAAAAGAGGACAACATCCATCCAAGCAAAAGCAAAACATCAAGTGAGCCAACACATAAGACTCAAGAAGAAAATCCAGCGAAGCAAAAGCAAACATCAAGCGAGCCAACACACAAGACTCAAGAAGCAAAAATTAATCCAAGCAAAACAAAAAAATCAAGCGAGGCAGCAAACGAACATCATACAAGCGCAATTACAGATATGCTAAATAAAATTACATACGAAAAATCAATCAACTATGGAACTCCACTCAACTACAAAATATCCACACCATCAAATTCAGGTACTCTAAAACATGAAAAGGTAATCACTAGATCTTTTGTCTCCATTATCAATCCAATTAAATTCTCCCTACAATAGGAATTATTCCGAGTTGAGGACAACTCTTTTCAGAAAGATGACGACACATGGTTCAGAGCAACCATACTAAATAATGATTATCAACTCCAATTTGAAAAATGATGACCTCCGTACCCGCCATATCCAATTCATATCAAACCACCAGAACTGCATAAAATGATGAATGGATAAGGTGAAAAAAAAGGAAAGACAGGGGAATAAAGACAGAAAGTGGGATATGAATAAGAACACAAAGCTAACCGGAAGATACAGAAGCTTTAGATCTTCAGCAAGCGAGCATAGAAAGAAGGGTTCGGTGTTCAGTTAGCAACCGACGTCTGAATTAAAAGCAAGCAAGTAAGTTATCTGGTCCACCACCCTCAATTTTTGTACTATTTAGTAATTTTAGAAAATGACAAAAGGGTTTAAAAAGAGTGAACTAGATGACCATTCACCCATCTATGAAAAACCCCAAGTATTGGCCATACTCTGCACAATAGGGTGGATGCCATTCATTACTGGTCTAAGAGGACATAACACTGAAATAGCCATGGAGTTCACCCAAAACCTGAAACATATAAAAGAAGAGCAGTATGTTACCATAGTGAAGGGGTTACGCATTCGTTTAGACGAAGAATCAATTGCAACACATACAAGTTCTGTCAATGTTCAAAAAGGTGAGTTTCGTGTTGTTTCTTTGAGGCTCGGTGATTTGTGTCAACGCTTTCTAGATAAGCCACAGTGTTTGCGGAGATTCTTTCTTCAGCAAGGCGAGTTTGAAATTTTACTGTGTGAATTTGAGCGGCATCTTACCATCATTTACTTCTCCATTATGGTTTCTGATATGTGTGATTCTGCTTGAAATAGGGAATCACAAGGGCAGGGAAAATCTAGTTCATATTTTTTAGAGTCTCCAGCTTGTGGTTGGTGAGGAGGACATAGGAATCAAGTCCGAAGTAAGTGCCCTACTATGCCTTTGTATTTCGTGTGTGCTGTGGAAATTTGGTGAATTTACCTTCACCTGTGCTACCACTGTTCGATTGCTTGGTTTGTGGTTATTGTTGTTGCCTTTCATTAAGCTGTATGTTGAAGGATTTTGGGTGCTATGTCAAAAAATTTAGGGGAGAATTGTTTGTGGGTACCTTGAAATAGCCAACTCATTTCAATCTAAGGATTTACACAAGTCAATTTCCATAATGGGAACCACATAATTGTGATGGAAGCCTGCTAAATATCATGATGACCAATGAATATTGAAAAATGGGCTTTATAGGAAACTAGGCATGGTGTAGTTTTCAGCTTCCTCTTGCAAGATTTGGATTGAGGTATGGACCTTGTAGGTGAGGGTTTGGTAACCTTTCCAAGTTCGAGGTAGTCTGAGAACATGCGTAAAACTACTTGTAGGATCGCGGACATAGTATTTTGTTGTGACCTCAAGTTTTAGGGGGTATGTGTCTAGGGTGTTTTGGCGGTTTACATTTATCCTTTGACTTTATCCATTAATGGTTGTCGTTGGTTTCCTTATGGGTTGGTTGTTGAAAAAATTGCACAAGTGCACTCTTCCACTTTGTAAGAGGCTAAGCCTTGTAGGTTGTAATAAAGCCTCAATCCTTAGAGCCCCTTTTTAGTGCGGTTAGTATTCCTCCAAGTGATCCTACAATAGATTGTTAGTGTAATTCACATTCAAACAAATAAATATGGATAAAAACAAAATAAAAGAGTTGGGGGGAGAATGAAAAATCCAATAAGAATCATAGGTATGCTAAACCACTCTTGTATTTCCCAATGGTTTAGTTGTGCAACACCTAGGAGGTGTGGGATTCAAGGGAAGCCAATGACCTCCCTTAGTGAGGCCTTTATTTTCCAAACTAAATGATAAGTAGATGGTAGAACAATGGAGAGAAACACTTTCCCCTTGAAGGAAGGTGGCAAGGGAGCTTGGGAATGCTCGCAATTAGAGGAAGTGGTGGGCTATGAGGAAGCTCCAACTCAAATCTAGTAGCATAAACTTGCTTTGGTTTCTCTCTACAAAATGCATGCCAATGGATTCCTTTTATAGGCCAAGAGGTGGCCAACAAACAACTAGATCCAAATTTAAACTCACCTCCTCCATGAACTAGTTCCAAGGTACATAAAGGGGGATGATTACTACCACCAAGTGTGTGAGGAGACAAATTCAGATCCTTGGGGAGGATTGATCCTTCAATGTGCCATTGGGAGTTAGTGGTCCCATCGTTTTGATAGTAGCATTTCTATCAAAGGAAAATCCATGCGGGTGTAGCGTGGGCATTGTTCAGATAACCTGCACTATAGCGCAGGTCAACTGTGTGTTACCCGCGCTACCCTTTCTTTTGACTGTTTCTTGGCACTTATGGACTCATGTTGTGTTTTGGATCTGTTGAGAATGCCTGTGGTGAGATGCATTCTTTATGTTGATGATTCTTTACTGGATGAATTGTCGAAATGTCGCATGTGTGCGATTTTTAGGCATTAACAGATGCCCCTTGATGTATGAGGTTCAGAGGGTACTGTAGAGCTGATAATGCATCATGTTTCTTGTTGTTTCTCTCATGTTCTATAAGACAAATAATATGTGGAAAAATAGGGTTCACCCATGGGGGAATATTGTTGGTAATGACCATTGGAGCTGTAGTAAATAATACTTTTTATACAAACGAGGCAGGCATACCCATGCTCGTGAAATGCTGTCAAAGTGATTACAATGAGAGAGTACCAAGGTGTCGACTCTACTATACTGCTGGGACATGGATGAAGGAGGATTTAATCCATGTTTGAGTACTAAATTCCCTAGGAATTGCTGTGGAATATTAAAGAAGTGGGACTGTCAGTGACCATGATAAGCCCACTGGGTGGGGAACCAAACTAGTATGTAGATATGCCTGAGAGCTTCACTATACCAAAGAGACTGCGACCATGATTTTCAAATGTGAACACTGTTACCTTCAAAAGTACGTTTCTCCCTGACGCAATGATGTGTTGACATCGAGCATAGGGGAAACCACTTATTTAGGGAGCACTAATGACTCTCCCTACTAAGTTCAAGGTAATCCCTTATAGTGATTGAAAGGGATCCCAAGTTACAACTGTAACTACTGCAACTCTCAGAATGTAGTGTTTTAGCGTTGACGAGAGCTGAAGTACATGATAAGATGAGAGTCTCATCGTGAGAGTTGAGATCATATTGTAACCGACTAGTGGATGGACATACCTAACACAAGATTGGTTGATAAGAGTGGGGATCATAATTTCCTTTGATAGATGTAAACATGGGGAGTGGGGATGACAACTTTTATTTGAGAACGACACAGATTGAAACGGGAAAAGATAAAATGAAAGTGAAAGGGATTTGATGGAAACAAAAAATGAAGGATAATTGTGACTAGAAAAAACAAATACTGCTGAACATATGGAGACTCAAGTACATCGATCGAAGGAGACCATGGGTTGCTTCCAGAATAATATGGTGTTCCTGCAATGAATATTGGTGGGGTCCCCATAGTTTTGGGTGTGTCGGGGGACCAATTTGATGATGGGCGGAGTCCCCACGGTTTTGAGTGGGTCGGGGGACATTTTCCAATGATGAAGCGAGGGCTAACTTGCAGACGGAAAGACATGTTCCCCATGAAATGATGCTATGTAGTGTATAACTACGGGATAAATGAATAGAATTGGTTGCTTCTAAGGATGGGATGCCCATAGGTGTCTTTGTCGGGGTGATTATACAAGGGGGGATTTCAAAGGGTAAAGTGCTCATGGACTCATGAGGGGACTTTGTGAATCGTGCTTGTAACATGTGCCAAGGGATATGACGAGTGGGTACTTGGTGGGGTAAATATGCAACTATGAAATGATACTTTGAGGGAGGGTCTTTTTAAGCTGGGTTAGATTCCTCATACTTGTGAGGGGTCAAAATCATGGGTGTCAATTGATGACGGGGATGGAAATGGTACTCACACCCATGGGGGAACATGCTATTCACGGTAATGATGTTGATGGTACATCAAGGCCATGAATGAGGGCCATATGGTTATCAACGGGAATACTGGGAGATGCATTATAAATGGAGGGTAAATAGTGTCTATATGCCAGTTTCAGAATGATACATGTGGTGGGGTGCTTGATCCCTACTTGTATAGATTGGAGTATTATTCTTATAATGGAAAAACAAGAGGCTCCATATTGCTCTAATCGAGATCCTACACATACAGTGCACATACCCAAGTGTAGTAAAGAACATAGACAAGGTATTGACAATGCATAAATCATATAACCAAAACAATCTCGTACCCGTGGGGTACCAAAGAATTAAGGATAACACATTTTGAGGTACAACCTATTGGCCAGGTTATTGAGGGTAATACCTTCATAGTTGGTTAAGATATAGGCTCATTTTGGGAGACAATGCTTAATGACATAAGGGCTTGTCCATTTGGATACGAATTTCCTGGGTCCTGGATTACCATCTTTCTTGACATTAAACAACAGAACAAAGACACCTTCGTTGAAGGTGCGTGGTCTCACTTGTCGATAATAGTGTGCCTTGGAGAGGAATTTCATGGCTTCACTATGTTGAAGATTGTCACATCTTTCTTTGTCAAGGTGTTCCAAGGCCAATAGGGTGCAGGGGTATCAGGTAGAAACTCGACGAATTGAAGGGTAGGGATTTGACACTTTACTGGGAGGATGACTTCTACACAATGCACAAGGTGAAATGGGGTAAAACCTATGGCAGTCTTTACCGACGTGTGGTAAGCCCAAAGGGAAGGAAAGAGCATATGGAGCTAGTTGGTTTTGTTTTTCCTACTATGCATTGAGCATAGTTTTGAGGATTTTGTTAATAGCTTCAACTTGGTCGTTTTTCTGAGGGTAGTAAGGAGTTGAAAATTCGTGTTTAAATCCTAACAGCCGCGACAATTATTCGAATGTTTCGTCACAGAAGTGTCTTTCGTGCTAGAGACAAGTTACTTGGGAATGCTGAAGCAGGAGATGACGTGGTTGAAGAAGAACCGTGCAACGATCACTGCTTTACAATCAAATTTGGGCATCGCTTCAACCCATTTGGTGAAATAATCGATGGCAACGATTATATGGTGGTGACCTTGGGCCGAAACTGGATGACATTCTGTAAAGTCAATTGTCCATTTTCAAAATGGGCTAGTAGTGATGGTTGGGTGGAGTGGTGCGGGGGGATACCTTGTTTTGCAGGAAAAGGATGGAAAATTCACGCACTGTTTGATGATATAGACACAATCTTTGAATATGCGGGGCCAAAAATACCCTGCTCGTAATATTTTTTGGGAGGTGGCTAATCCGGAGAGGTGGCCGCCACATACCCTGCTCATTAAAGAATAGTGTCTATGTCGTGATGATATAGGACATCCATGATAAGGAGGTATCATGGTGCTTGGTGGGGTATTTTGCGGAGATCATCACGGGATAAGTGGGGAGCAAACTTCTGGGTGTGGAGATAAAGGAGGATATCATCATACTAAGGATCTTCGGCCATAATGAGAAAGAGGTACTCATCGGGTAACCGGTCCTGGATAGACTCGCTTGTGGTGGTAGAGGGAGGGTCGATAATGAGTTCGGCTAAGGCCATGGCTTTCTTGCTTTTGGAAATAACAAATTTGAGGTCAAATTCTTGTAAGATAACGATCCACCATGCAAACTTACTGTTGATAAGCCTACGACTAAGTGTGTATTGCATAGGGTTGGAATCAATGACGACAGTTGTTTTCCAGAGCAAAATATAGTGGTGGAGTTTCTATACAGAATGGATGACTGCAAGTGCAAGCTTCTCATCGTGGGTGTAGTTGAGTGCAGGTCTGGAAAGGGTTTTGGTGACGTAATATATAACATGTTCCTGGTGGTCCTCGGTTGGTTGGACTAGTATGCTCGCTACAACAGAATCTGATGTATATATATATAAGATGAAATCTTTGTCAAAGTACGGAGGAGAGATGAGGGGAGTTGATGATAATGCTTGTTTAAGGGCATCGAAGGTGGTTTGGGCATAGTCTTCCTACTTAAATGGAAGACATTTTATGAGAATCCGTAAAAATCCATGGGCCTGAGTGGCATAATCAGGAACAAAATGACGAAGAAATTTAGACTTACCTTGGACACTCTGCAACTAGCATCATGTTCGTGGTGCTGGTAATTCCAGGATGGCTTGAACCTTGGATGGGTCGACTGATGTGATATTTGGAAACAATGAATCCTAAGAGGCACCTAGCGGTGATGCAAAAGACACACTTGATGGGGTTTAAGCGTATATTATACTTGCGACACCTTGTGAAGATGGTACGAAGGTATTGGAGGTGATCACATCGTGTTTTGGACTTGGCGGTAAGGTCGTCTAAAAATGAGAGGATGGTGTGAGCCAAGTCATTACAAATGTATGTCATTGCTCGCTGGAAAGTGGCTCCGGCGTTCTTCAGACCAAAGGGAATGAATTTGTAGGCAAAGGTGCCCCGTGGTGTGGTAAATGCATTTTTATACTGGTATTGGGGATGGATGTGTATCTGGTTGTATGCATAGAACCCATCCATGAAGGACAAGATTTCACTATCGGCACATGAGTCAATGATTTGGTTGATGAATGGTGAGGGAAAGTTATCCTTGGGACAGGCTAAATTGAGGTCTCGAAAATCAGTACAGACATGAATAGTTCCTTGATTTTTGTTAATCGGGTCGGGGTTAGACACCCATGAGGTGTATGCGATAGGAAAAATAAATCTGTCTTGAAAGATTTTTTCGATCTCGACTTTGATTGTAGGGGATTTAGAAGGGTGGACCGAGCGTTGTTTTTGTCGGATGGGGATGGTGTCAGTCCAAGTATATATGTGATGCTCAACAATTGTTGGGTCAAGACCTGATATTTCTTCGTAGGACCATGCAAATACGTCACAAAAATATTTAAATAGAGTAGTAAAATCAATGATTTCCTGCAGTGAGCAGGAAGCCCTGATAGAGATGTTTTCAACAACTCCTGGTGTGATAGAGATATCAAACTATATGGTAGGGGAGATATTAACATGATTACCATCTTCAAATGCATCTGGGGCGGGGATAGGATTTTTGAACCAATCGATGTGATTAGGGGGTAAAATTTCTTTGGAATCAATGGTATATTGTTGTTCAATGGGTAGTATGCATGGTTCCTGCCTATGCACTGTTGAGGATCTATGATGGAAAGTGTCCCATGGAGGTTCAATAGCGTTCATGGCATCGATTATTTCTTCATCTGTGGTGAATATGTATTATTCTAGTATGTATTCGTTTGAAGAACCTAGGTCTTCATTCTAGGATGAAAGAGGAATTGCACCAAGATGCAGGATGTTAAGGTACTCAAAGACAATTGGGCTAGGTGCTAGAATCTTGTCTTGAGGGAATATCAAGGTATATAACATATGTGATGTGATGTTGTCAACATTGGACTCTATTGGTTCAGTATCCTCTTCAATTACTATAGGAAGTGTGGTCCCATAAGGGGTGAGGTTATCGGCCAATCGGCTTTGGGTTCCATGTAGCATCCAAAATGCGGCAACGAGAGGACATTGGAATGATAGTTGAGGCATTAAGTTGCATGAGCGGAACGATTTGGTGGTGTTAGTGTGATTTAAGACAATGGATAGGATTTTTGGACGCCGCGACGACTATTGGTCCAGTATGGAGTCAGACAATGGTTGGGATTTGTGGACGCCGCGACGACTATTGGTTGGGTATGGAGTCATCCCACCTTGGGGGGGATTGGTTGGGGTCACCATAGTATCCGTGGGGATAGGAGTATCCTCTAGAGATGATGGAGATGAAGTATATTCCAAGGGTTGGGTGAGGTGAAAGGCTACCAAAGCTGAGAACATATGGAACATGTGTGATGCATACGCGGTGTTCTGTACTTAGATGTGGGCAATGGGAGTGTGCCCCCTTTCACCGTCGGTGGAGTGTGGGTGATGCTAATGGGGGTTTTGAGAAAATTCCTTAGCTCTGGTAGAGTAGGACATAGGTTTATTGCATGGCCTTGTTGCCCACAAAGAGATCCAGGTGGTGTAACCTATTGATTGGGAGTATTGATCATAATTGGGGCTTTTAACTCCTGCTGGTTGATGCCCCCTGTTTTAGTCTTAGCGGTTTCTACTTAATTAAATGTTGGGTTAAGTAATAGGGGACCTTTCAAATTTAGTTGTTTGGTTCCCCCATTGACAATCTTAACGACGGTCGATTGTGGTCTAGCTATGGATTGTTGATGTATATGTAACTTCGAAATGTATTTCACCTATGTATATTGTACTCCTATAGAGATGTGTTATTCCTCTATAAGGAAGTGTCGTCATTTGTATTGAAAAGTGTCACAAGTGTCGTAACTTGCCGATGGGTTATTAGACCACCATGTGTGGGGTCAGCCCTGATTAAGTTAACCATGGGTTATTATGCTAAGCTAGACAAGTCGGCCCCATAAGTTTATTGGGCAGTCAGGACAAGTATAAATAGAGATCGGGAGATCTCTATTTTGATCATCTCATTATCTCACTCTACATCACTCGGAAAGTGGCGCACATGTGAGGAGGAGGATTAGCTGCTAGGAGGAGACTATCTCTGTGTACTTGGGTTGTACTTTGGTTGTATCATTTCTCTATCTATCTCTGAGGAAGTTGTGGGGTTTTTCACCTTAGGTTTTTCCCCACGGAAACTCTCTGTGTCTATTGTCTCTTATGTTTGTATCTTGTGATGATTGATATGCTTGCTATGATTGATATGCATTGATATACTTTACATGTTATTCTCTTAGTAAAGATCCTAGAGTATATTGAATTAATGCTCGAAAATTAACATGGTATCAAAGCTAACCTGAGAAGAAGACACTGTGCAGTTGCGGAAGCTAGGGCTTCTTGTTTTTTGGGTTTCTCTCCATAGATTTTGGAAAATCAATATGATAGATTGACTCTCCTTGGCAAGGTGAATCTTTCTGTCCAATTAGAATTCAATTATGAGCACTTTCAGTTTTGGCTCTAAAGAAATAGGGTTTCAACAAAAATAGGAATTTTTAAAATATGAAGACACAGCTGAAAGATCCTTGGAAAAATTGAAGTTTAGAGCTTTGGATCGATATTCTTGGCTAGGTAAAACTCCGAGAAACTCAAACCCTTATTCAGGGTCCTCCCTAGTAAATACGGGAAGACTAAAAGGCATTGATGAAGGGTGAAACTTTGTAGAACTTAAATTTTGAATACACCAGGCTGATCAGCTCATCAAGGCGCATCTTTCTATCCTTTCAGAAAGTTGAAATTCACATTTTGAATTTTTAGGGTTTCTCTGTCAAACCCTATGTTAGCACTCAATTTTTCATCAAAATTTTTAAGTGTCTTTGGCATCTTTGAGCAAGAAAATTTCAAATCTTTTTGCTCATTTGCCCTAATTCATAACTTCTAATTCCCCGTTAAGTTCCCATTGATCAGGCTCTCTTCAAACTCTTGTGACTCCATCTTTAACCTACATTTCACAAACGCACAAAGACAGCCAAGTCATAAATTAAGCCAAACTTCAAGGTCGTGAGTCAGCAATAAGTCGACACATCAAGCCATACCAAATCGCAAATCCATATAATTGCCAAATGCCTATTTTGAAGGCAGAGAATGAGTATACATCTGTCCTATGGTAAGAATAGCTGGGTTTTGAAGCGTTTGACAAGTTGAAGACACCAGGTCGTGTTGCAGAGCCATGAGAAAAGGCCACAACATATATCATTACTGCTCAAATATCAAAGGGAAGCCACTGCAATTGTTACAGTGACCATGGTCGACCTGTGCGTGCATGATTTAGGGATTATAAGCTTGCAAATGTCGATGATGAAAAATAGCTCCAGGGATTTGCATTTATAGTCAATTGTTGGATGTAATCTTATGCATCCTGATTGTGTGAAACCACCGATTATTGATGGTGGTGCCATTTGCCCAAAGCTTATAATTATGTTATGATTTAAAATGGCCCAGAACACGACTGCTTGAATTATGAAAAGAAGGACTTCTTTGACATCCACTTGGATCTGTTCTACAGAATAGAGCAGCTCATCTTAGCTACCGTTCCTCTTTCAGAAGATAGTCTAAGTTCCAAGCATTGTGACAGATAAGAATGTCAAGTTATTATTTGAAATGCAGAAAAAAGGTGGCAGAATTCGTGGAAACTACTCTGGATCATTTGTACCTCTAAACATGAATTTTAGGTTTTGTCTGATAGGTGTTGAGATGATTCAGAAAGGTGCTAGAAGATTGCAGATCAGACTTTCGGAAAAACCAGAAGATAAAGATCAATAGTTTCAAGTTTCTAGTGGGATAGATCTTGCAAGAGACAGAGCATGGTAACTCTGTAAAAACTAGAAACCATAAATCTACGGGAAGGCAATAAAAGTTTCTTGAAATTTATTGGATGGAAGATGATAAAATATGACTAAATACTACCTGTCATTGGAGATACTGCACAACCAGCATTCATTTTTATTTTTATTTAAATCAACCAATAGTCCTTTCTGGTAGATTTACCTTTGGCTGAAAAGAAGCTTTAGATGTTGCAACCCAGTCTTGGGTAATGCCATGGGTGTCTCAAAGCAAAAAGATTGCTGCTAGAGGAGTCTTAAATCAACAAATAGAACCCTCCCAGTTATCGAAAGGAGAGAAAAGTTTCCAACACCTTAAGGCGATTTGGTGGTTTAGGCGAAACGTTAATCTAATTCATTAACCACCGAATGTAGGGTTTTCAAAAGCTTATCATTTTCGAGCCCAATTTTGCTAGCTACCGAAAACGTAGAATACACAGAAGTTTGTCTTTGGGCACCAAAACGGTTTTTGTTGGTCCAAGCATCTCAAGGGCGTTTCCCAATGATTGATAAATGTTTAAGGGCATCATTATCACCTTTTGGTTCCAGACTAGAGGGCACCAACAAAGTAGAAAGAGGAATATTCCTGTCTATTTTGGGAAAAAGACACCTACAGGTTTTCCAGGCAGCGGTTACAAACTCATTCTCCAGCTCCCGGAGGCTCATTTCAGTTCTCGAATATAGGAGTATCAACAAGATATCAGTTACTTGGATCATAGGACGCTATCATATCTTTCATAAAACTGTTTTAATTACTATGTTTAGCAGATTCGATCCACCTTTTTAGGATCTCAAAAAACTTTGTAATGGCTATAAAGCCCAGAACTGAAGTAGAACGGAGGGGGGATTTTGGAGACTTTATGCAATATAGCTCTCAGACTTCTCATTTTCATCTCATTTGTATAACTTCTTTTTCCATTTATGTTCAGATCCTTTCTTCCTATCTTCTCGTACTTGCAGTGAAATGTTTATTTCATATTTATTCTGTTTATCTAATGTTTGATAGTTGTCATCCTATCTGTGTTGGTGAATCGAATACCAAGTACCATTTTCATATTGTGATCAGCCATTCATGTATGTTCTTTATATGAGTTTGCTAGCATAATATTTTCTGCACACATCTACTTTTATAAAACCTTCTGAGCAGCAGTGGCTAAAAGCCTTGACTATCTGAGTATGTCTATGCATGTTTGAGTGAGCAAGTTTCGTATGAGTCATCTAACTTGATCCACCTTTTTATATTAGTGAGATAATGATTAAGTTACCAGGATTCTTCGAGTTACAGCCTAGAAGGAATCCTGGAGTGATAACACCCTAACTTAGCTCCAGATCCGGATTTTTACAAATCAAGTGGTAAGACCAAAATCTTTTCTATTTCCATTTGAAGTACTCTTTAAAATGTCTCACCACACCAAGCTTGACGATAAGCTTGAAGGGGCTGATAAATTCCGAGCATGGAAATATAGGATTGGGTTAATCCTAGAAGAAAATGAATTGGATACTTACATAAGTGAAGAGGTCCCTGTCCCAGAGGGAGAAGAGGCTAAGGCCTTACATAAGAAGAACTTGGTCAAGGCAAAGAGGATCATTGCTGATTCTATCAAAGACCATCTCATACCACATGTGTCATCTCTAAAGACACCCAAGGAGATGTTTGACTCCCTGACCAAGCTATTTGAAGGGAAGAACATAAATCGGAAGATGACTCTGCGGAATCAATTGAAAGGGGTCAAGTTGTTGAATGGAGAGACCATTCAATCTTATTTCTCCAAGGTTTCTCAGATCAAGGAACAACTCAAAGATTTGGCTGAAGTAGTGGACAATGGTGAAGTTGTTATGACCACTCTGAATGGCCTACCTAGGTCATGGGATCCCTTTATTCAAGGAATCTGTGCAAGAAAGAAATTGATCTCCTTCAGCAGACCGTGGGAGGAGTGTTCACAAGAAGAGGCTAGGCTTGTAGCCCGAGAAGAAAAGATGGGAAATGAAGACCAAGCTCTCGCAGCTCACACCAAAAGAAGCAAGCCTAAGAGAGAGCCATCTCATAACAAAAGATATTCACACCACCATTACCATAGAGATAAGAAAGATATCAGGTGATTCACATGCAATGAGAAAGGACACTTTGATGCACATTATCCCAAGAAGAAGAAAGACAACCACTACAACTTCAACAACAAGAAGAAGAAGAACAAAAGAAGATATCATGCTCATGCTGCTGAGGATGATGAACCTCCCAAGAAGAAGGCTAGAGCAAAAAGTGATGAGGATGAATCATCCAGTGAAGATGAATATGTTCTAATCTCTGCTCTCACAAGTACTATCTCTCATGGTTGTAATGATTGGCTTATTGATAGTGGGGATTCAAAGCACATGACTGGGTTCAAAGAATCCTTTGCTAATCTATTTGAACATGAGTCACCCCATAATGTGAAACTTGGGGATGACTACCAATATCCTATCAAAGGAAGTGGTGAAGCCTCCTTCAACCTAGACTCTGGAAAGTCCTTGAATATGAAAGACGTATTATTTGTACATGGGCTCAAGAAGAACCTACTCTCCATATCTGCATTGGATGCAAAAGACATGAGGGTTGCCTTTGTAGATGGCAAAGTACTCATGTGGTCAAAAGGTAAGACCATAGATGATGCAGTTGTGATTGGAGAGCAAGAGGGAGGATTGTACAAATTGAAGGGACAACGTGAACATGCCATGGTACATGAATCCATGGAGCCAATTGAACTTTGGCATCGAAGACTGGCACATGTGCACTATAGAGCACTACCAATTGCAAGTAAAGCTGTAGAAGGTCTTCCTAAAATCAAGACAAAGCATGAAGGTGTTTGCAAAGGATGTGCAAAAGGAAAGAACATAAAGAAGGCATTTCCAAGTAGTGAAAGCAAGGCAAAAGGAATCTTGGTAATCATCCACTATGATGTATGCGGTCCGATGTCATCCAGTTCTCTGAGTGGGTATGTTTACTATGTCTCTTTCATTGATGATTTCTCTAGAAAAACTTGGATTTACTTCTTGAAGAACAAAGATGAAGTATTGGATAAGTTCAAGGAATTCAAAGCATTGACAAAAAATCAAACTGATAAAAAGATCAAGACATTCAGATCCGACAATGGCGGAGAATTCACTTCAGGTGATTTCAAGAAACTATGCAGTGATTCAAGTATTAAGAGGGAGTCAGGGAAATTTTTAGGGGTGAAATTTAGCCAATTGGCTATTTTTTGGACTTTTTTTCAAAAAATAAATTCGCTATTAGGACATTTTTAGCCTCTATTATCGCCTATATTTACATAAAATATGTTTTTAAGCATAATATTCACCAAAATTTACAAGTTTCAGTAGTAAATTGTATGTTTCATATTTAATATTCGTCTACCAATCTATATATATGTTTTTTTCAATCCGAAATAATCGCCTAGAATAATATACTTAGGTATACTTTTATAATCTTTAAAAAATACCCTGGAGGGAGTTGATTGTTCCCTACAATCCACAACATAATGGAGTTGCAGAAAGAAAGAATAGAACAATCATGGAAGCAGCACGGGCAATGCTGCATGACCAGGATCTGCCTATGCATCTATGGGAAAAAGCAGCTAGGACAGCTGTATATGTGCAGAATAGAACACCCCACAAGATATTGGACAACAAGACACCATAAGAGGTCTTCTATGGTAAGAAACCTGAAGTCAGCCATCTCAGAATATTTGGTTGTCCAGTATACACTCATGTACCAAAGGAAAAGAGGACTAAGCTATATCCTTCAGGAAAGAAGGGTATCTTTGTGGGTTACAGTGAAAGCTCAAAGGCTTACAGAATATACTTTCCAGGGTTCAAGAAGATTGATGTCAATAGGGACGTAACATTTGATGAAAATTCAACATTCATCAAATCAAGGAAGACACATGTTGAAGATCATGAAGAACCAAAGGAAACCAGATTTCAAGACACTACTATGACTGAAGCAATTCCAGATGTTGATCGTGAAATTGAAGATCTGCAAGAACCTATAGATCCACCTCGTGAGAAGGACTCTCACAAGAGGAAACCTGCACGGGCTAGAGAGCTCATTCAAGATGCAGAAAGGTATGACATTCCAAAAGAAGAACACAAAGCAAAGAAGAGAACTAGATCACATACCAGCTATGTTGCTTTACTCTGTGATATTATGAACAAAGAACCTTCCAGTTATGAAGAGGCAGCGGAAAAGAAAGAATGGAAGGATGCCATGGTCGATGAATATCAGTCGATCATGAAGAATGATGTTTGGGATGTGGTCCAAAGACCTGAAGGGAATTCTGTTGTGACTTCCAAATGGATCTACAAGATTAAGCATGTTGCAGATGGCAGCATAGAGAAATACAAAACGAGATTTGTAGCTTGTGGCTTCTCACAGAAAGAAGGAATCGACTATGAAGAAACTTTTGCTCCTGTAGCCAGATACACTTCCATTAGATTAGTACTTGCTCTGGCTGTAGTGTTGAAATGGAAGATACACTAGATGGATGTCAAGACTGCTTTCTTGAATGGTGTAGTCGAGGAGGAAGTGTATGTGGAACAACCACTTGGTTTTGAGACACATGATAGGAAGTCATATGTGTGCAGGTTGAAGAAAGCCTTGTATGGCTTGAAGCAAGCTTCTAGGACTTGGTATGGTAGGATGGACATTTTCCTATCTAGTTTGGGATTTACCAAGAGTAAAGCGGATTCCAACCTTTACTACAAGGTTGAGGAAGGCAATCCTGTGATACTACTCCTGTATGTGGATGACCTGTTTATTACAGGCAATGATAGTTTGATTGTTGATACCAAGAGGAAGCTTGTTGCCGAGTTCGAGATGAAGGACTTGGGGATGATGCACTATTTTCTAGGCATGGAGGTGTGGCAGAGTGCAGATGGGATCTTCCTTGGACAAAGGAAGTATGCAGTAGAGATCCCTAAGAGGTTCGGGATGATGGAATGCAAGGCCATGGCCACACCTATGGCATCGAACCTGAAGCTTCTGTGTGATGCTTCATCTGATCCGGTTGATGTCACTGTGTATCGTCAGATGATTGGGTCCTTGATGTACATGACAAACATGAGACTAGATATCTGCTTTGCGGTGAACACATTGAGCTAATTCCTGACAGATCCCAGAGGTGTTCACTTGGTTGCTGTAAAGCATATTCTGAGGTACCTGAAGGGTACGGTTGACTATGGGCTCAAGTATGATGCGAATCAAAAGTTTAACCTACAGGATTATGTTGATTCAGATTGGGAAGGTAGTGCTGTAGATAGGAAGAGAACTTCTGGGTGCTGCTTCAGTATGGTATTAGGTGTGATCTCTTGGTTTAGCAGGAAGCAGTCCTGCGTAGCACTGAGTACAACCGAAGTAGAGTATGTTGCAGCTTGTTCGACTAGTTGTGAGGTAGTATGGCTGAGGAATCTATTGTCTGAATTATTTGATCTACCGTTGGAGGCTACTGGTATCTTCTGTGATAACCAGAGTTGTGTGAAGCTGTCTGAGAACCCGGTGTTCCACGACAGGTCGAAACACATTAAGATCAAATATCACTATATCAGGGATATGGTGCAGAGAGGAGCAGTGAAGCTCATGTATGTTGCAACGGATGATCAGATTGCAGATGTACTGACAAAACCACTAGCCAGAGTAAGTTCAAGTACTTTAGAGAGAGGCTTGGTGTTCTTTAGATTGATGACACTTCGAGGAAGAAGTAATGGACACATTTGCTGAAGCCATTCCAAGCATGGTGAGAGGAGAATCCTTCCATGGCTATGGATGTAAGCACTGGATGATGAGCATCGGGACAATGCTCCAGTTACTGCTCTGTATATGCATCATGTTGGATGTTGGATATGATTAGTTGGATCATTTATATGTATGTATGCATCATGTTGGATGCTGGATATGATCAGTTGGATCATTTATATGTATGTACACATCATGTTGGATGCTGGATATGATCAGTTGGATCATTTATATGTATTTATGCATCATGTTGGATGCTGGATATGATCAGTTGGATCATGTGTATGTATCTGTAGATGTATCAGGTGGATACATTGTATGATCAGAATGATCATGGATGATGAGCTTCGGGATGTTTCTCTAGATGACATGCGTCAGGACGATGCAGTGATGATGATCAGGATGATGTATGGTGAGTATCAAGTTGATACTCTGTGGCCGTGGACAGGTTGTGCATATAAGCATATAATAGTTCCCTGGGAGGTTTGCAGATTCTCTTGCTAGGTTTTTCCGCTAGCATATAATAGCTCCCTAGGAGATCTGGCAAATGCTCTTTCAAGGTTTTGCTTTGGGAGGACATATAATAGCTCCCTAGGAGGTTTGCAGATTCTCTTGCTAGGTTTTTCCGCTGGCATATAATAGCTCCCTGGGAGATCTGGTAAATGATCTTTCAAGGTTTTGTCCTATGGCATATAATAGCACCCTGGGAGATCCGATAGGTTGGGATGTGTTCCCGTAATAAGTCCTGGGATGCTCTTTCGAGGTTTTTCCATGACCACATGTAATATCGCCCTGGGAGATCCGATAAGTTGGGATGTGTTCCCATAATAAGTCCTGGGATGCTCTTGCGAGGTTTTGTGGTGACCACATATAATAGCGCCTTGGGAGATCCGATAGGTTGAGCCGTGTGCTCGTAATCAGTCCTGGGATTCTCTTTCGAGGTTTTGTGGTAGGGTCACATGTAATAGCTCCCTGGGAGATCCGATAGGTTGGGTTGTGTGCCCATAATAAGTCCTGGGATGATCTTGCAAGGTTTTGTGATGCACGTAATAACTCCTGAGGATTCCACAGTATGGCTAGTGATGATGAAGACCTACAGGTGGTGGGCCTACATCCAGTATGAAAAAGGACTAGCTCTGTAGAACTTACTATGACAAGTAGATTCAGAGATTGATTGAGATAGCAGCAACAGTGATGATGACGATGATTTGAGGACGATGATTCGTTGATGATGATCCAGAGAAGAAGACTTGTGCTAGCAAATCTGTGTCGAGAAATACCTTCCTAGTTAAGAGGGAGTGTTGATGTATATGTAACTTCGGAATGTATTTCACCTATGTATTTCATTTATGTATACTGTACTCCTATACAAATGTGTTATTCCTCTATAAGGAAGTGTCATAATTTGTATTGACAAGTGTCACAAGTGTCGTAACTTGCCGATGGGTTATTAGACCACCATGTGTGGGGTCGGCCCTGATTAAGTTAACCATGGGTTATTATGCTAAGCTAGACAAGTCGGCCCCATAAGTTTATTGGGCAGTCAGGACAAGTATAAATAGAGGTTGGGAGATCTCTATTTTGATCATCTCATTATCTCACTCTACATCACTCGGAAAGTGGCGCACCTTGGCATTCGAATCCTCATGCATTGTACTATTTATTTGTCCATATTGTGATTAATTAATTAGTGTGTGTGAAGTATTTTTGCTTCTATCCGAGTTCTACTGTATTATTATTCTGTTACTCATTATACTGCATTGACCACTCTTCTTCTATTTTCCTGCTTAATCATAATTATTCTCTTGTGAGGTATACATCATCTCTTAGATCTGCTGCGAGGAGTTTCACATGTACATGCCGGGGGCAATGTCAGCATATGGTTAATCATCACCTAGTAAAGTCGGTAGGACATTGTTGGGATTGCTTGTGGTGTTGGGGTCATAATAGTTAAGTTTGTCGATGGTAACTACCTTCCCATTTAATGGAAACATCATGATACGGAAGATCGAGGAGGCGATCTCCTTCATGGTGTACATATAAATACGCCCCAAGAGGATGTTGTAGTCGACTTCTGTGTCGACTACTTCGATATCGATCATAACCATCTTTCCCCCTAGCTCTATGGGGAAATTTTGGTACAATCCTCGTGGTTGGGATGCTCTCCCATCATACGCGCGAAGAGCGATAGACGAGGGGACCAACTCAAGAGATCCTAATCGTTTCCAAACTTTTGCAGACATGACATAAGTGCATGCGCCTTCATCGATGATACAACAATGGATCATGATGTTTTTTACTATTACTAGAACTTGAAATGCAACTGATGATGGTAGTCCCAGATCACCTTTGTCGAGATCAAAGGTCATGAGGTGCGAGTCAGAAGGATCGACGACACCAATTTCATTGAGTAATGCCTTTATCTATGTTGGGAAAGATTGTAACACTTCTAATGTGGACATAGTAGCATGGGATTGAGCCAAATCATCCACAATACTCTAATTGTGGGAGTATTTCATGTGAGGGTTATTAGGGGTACATCGAAGTGGAACTTTCAGAATTTTGGGATTTGTTCGGTATTCGGGCGCGGTATTTGTAAAGGCCCCCTCGAGGGGATAGGAACGTCTTATACTTGGGGGTTGGAAGGCCCATCATAACCTCTGGCTCGTGTCTGAAGGTTTACATCCAATTTATAGATATTTTGGAAGGATCCATCGGCGTGTGGGCGAGGGTCTTGTTGTTGTGTAACTACCCCTTGAGCCTCAAAGGGTTGTTGTAACACGATGGTCTGTGGTTGGGGAGGATTCGTTGCCTGAGGAGGGTTCGGATGCATGTAGTGACCATAATTGTCACAAATGGAGCAACGATAATTTGTTCTCAGGGTGGGATTCTTCCCTTGTTTGGGGGATTGTTCATCCCTTCATTTTGGTTACCCGTATTGTAGTTTTGCTGGGGAGGGGGGTTTCCCCCTTTCCCAGGATGCTGATTTGGTTTGTTCTTACCTTTCTTCTTCCCCTGAGTCTGTGGATTCTAGGGGTTTGTGGCGTTCAATTTCTCAAATTGTTGAGGTTGTTGGACATAAGAAGGTTGAACTAGGTTGACCCCCATGTGGGGTGCAGGTTGCTAACGAGTTGGGCATGGGAAATGATAATAAGGGTTGTACCCTGGGGGTGGGATAAATGTGGTTTGCGTTCCATAAGAGGTGGACGTAGGAATGGATTATTCGATTGGTGGTGTAGGTGTTGGCTTGGTTTTGCAACCAAGCTTAGTGCTATGGGCACCTGCTAACTAGTAGCAGCAATTTCAATAGAAATAAATAACAATAAACTAAATCTAAACTAAACTAAACTAGCATGTGCATTTTGAATTAAAGAACAAGAACAAGAAAGATAAAAAATAATTTTTGTATTGACAATGGGGAAAGCAAATGCTTGCAAGAACAATACCTCCAAGTGATGAAGGTTGTTTGAATGGCTCCAATGGTGAGCAGCTCCAATCTCCAATGGGTCCTTTCTCCAAGGTTGCTACAATGGCCAAAACTCAAGGGAGATTTTGGCAACATGAGGATAGGAATATGGATGGATGGATAATGAGGAGCCCCTACCACCTTTTTATAGGTTTTGGTGGTGGGGAATACCATTTGTGGTTTTGTGGAAACCAATGGTATTGACCAACATGGTTTAGGTACTTTTCCCTCCTTTTTTCCTTTTTTGAATAAAATTAATATTTTTATTCCCTTTTTAATATTTTTGGGAATTTGGACCCTTTTTGAGGGTTTTTTATGCTTTTCAGGGAAAATAATCTTTTTGAGTGGGAAAAAGGGGTGTACTAAGGTTTTTTGGTGACCTTTTGTTGGTTTCAGAGGCTCAGATGGTGGAAAGTGGACAAATGGGTCATGTGAATAAGGGAATGAGCTAGTGAGCACTTTTTGGGTGTTAACAGATTGCCCCCTGATGTGTGAGGGCAGGAGCTCATCGTATGGCTGATAGACATCATAGTTCTTTTGTCTTTTTTCTGGGGTTTTGGGGAGGAGAAAAGAACGATTGGAGACTGGATCCGCGTCCCATGGAAGCTGCAAAAAATAAACAAATATTACATGGCCTCAATATGAATGAGAGATAATCTTTGATAATGGACGAGGCGGGCATACCCATGCTCGTATCAAGACATTTACATAACAATTAGTCCCAAGAAGGGGGATCTAATACATAAAAAATTTACTGGTACATCATAATAGTCCAGAGGGTACATTATTTTGGGATGTACTCATGATCATGACATGACTGATCTCAATAACTGATACACTGGAATAACTTATGAACTGCTGAAACTGAAGGTGTCCAACATCTGTAGGGACTCAAAAAGTGTGAGTCATCTCTGAGAAGTAATGTAACTGTATACTCAAGGGAGTATGAAACTTTGGTATAGCTGAATACTGCCGCCATGCGCAACCCGGATATCTATAGAAAAAGTGGTAACAGGTTGTATCCATAGGTAGACTCTCAAATGTGGAGGAGTCGGGAGGTATCGGGGGTTTTCGACTATAACTGAAAGGACCGATACCCTGTGCGAGTCTCAACGATGCGGTCAAGGTGTTTGAAGTCGAGCATGTGAGAAACAACTATTTGGAGAAGCACTGAGGAGTCTTCTCGAAATGATTTGTAGGTACTCATCATAAATGGTGATGAGTCCAAGACACAGGGACCTCTAGGTCTATCCTCTGGAATAAATTTGGTTGTCGTCGACAGAGGGAGACCAACAACTAACAAGGCAATGATGTTTCCTTGATAGGAGCGCGAGGTGTAGAACTGAAGTGTGGTAGTACTGATGGTAGGACTGACATACTTGTGGGGATGGGAAGTAACTGGGGTCATTTAGTGGGTAGACTCAAACTTCCTTTGTTCAGAGCATGATGACATGGTTGACCTGGCAGCGTAGGGAACTGACTTGTAGGTGTGGGTATCATTGCTTTTAAGGACTGAAGGGTATGTATTGAATCTGGGGGGGAATCAAGCTGATGGGTGCTGTCGAGGGGTTCTCAAGGTGACATACTGCAGAATACTCTGAACAAAGGCGACCAAAATGGGGAAGCTGTCATATGAGTAGACATGATCTGTTGTGGCACCGAGAAGCACCATTGGGTCCTTCTTTGTAGTTTTAATGAGCTCCAAGAAGGGATAAAATTGTGCTCTGAAATGGTACTGTCCTGTGGATTTGTGAGCCAAGGATTGTTCGTGCTCGTTGGTGCTTTCATTTTTAAGGAGTCTGAAAACGATAAGAAGACTCTGCAGTGGTTATGACTACTGTCCTGTTGGTTTTACGAGCCCAGGATGGTGATTGCTCGTGGTCGCTTTCATTTTTAGAGAGTCTGAAAGCGGGAAGTGGACTCTATTGGTGTTGTTTTTTGTGAGTTAGTCTCCAAGGCTCGAAAAAGCATAAAATGATGCAAATGGAGAACTCTTCTAGGCGATGTGACTAGAGTATTCCTTTTTTGTAATTAGTCTACAAGGTACGGAAAAGGGGTAAACCTATACCAGGTAGAAGCCCTTTCAGATATGTTTAACGAGCATGAAAGGAAGCAAGATTGCTCGGCGATCTTTTCATTGTTTTAGGAGTCAGAAAAGAGCTTAACAGAAACTCCCTAAGTGCCTTTTTCGTAAAAAGGGATTGCTCGGCCCGAAAAAGGGATAAAATTATACCGAACAAAAATGGATTGATGGGAGTGAGAAAAGGTCTCAAGCATCATCATGCGTGCGGGATACTGGATCTGGTGACATAAAGATTGTCAAAAGGGGGCTGCGGCTTTGTGGAAGAGCATAGGGGTGGTGCTCGAGATGTTGCTATAGAGGGTGTCAGACAGACATTCGACATGATTCTAGCTGGACTCCCCGAGGATGGCTGGAGAGACCTGGACCGGGACGTTGTGGAGCGTTGCTTTGGTGTGCCACCTGAGTGGCGGTCGCTCCTGTTGAGGACAACGGTTTTTGTGGCAGAGCACAGGGGTGGTGCTCGGGATGTCCCGGCAGGGCCGGCTGAGATGAGGATCCGTCTACGGGATAATCCAGTGGGGTCAGCAGAGCAGAGAGTTCAGGCTCGCCATGATCCGACGGGACCAGCGGAGGAGGCGCTAGAGGAGCCCAGGGACCCTCAGGACTAGATGATATGTATTTGCCCCCAAATGCTGATGAGCATATGGGGAAACTCTTTTTGTACGACTGATGTATTTTTTGTATATTGGGTGCTGAGGGAACCTATGACATGTTCTGACTATACGATGATGTATATATATGTATATATTTGATGTTGGTATATAGTCGTGTATGCACGTGGATGCACTTGTTGTCTTTATGTTTGCCCGTGGAGGCATGTTTTGAGTTTCTGTATGCCCATGGAGGCACATGTAATGCACGTGGATGCACATTTTTTTTTTGTATACGGCCGTGGAGGCACATGTTATGCACGTGGATGCACATTTTTTTTTTGTATACGCCCGTGGAGGCACATGTTATGCACGTGGATGCATTATTTGTTTATGGTATGATGTGATTGATGTGCCAGTCAATTACATTGTTGGCCATGTGGTCTGCTACACTATTGAGGTTTCTTGGGACACGTGTGAATGAAATGGATTTAAACTGTCGAATCATTTGTTTAGTGCGTAAAAATTTTCTGAACAGACATGGATCACGTACCTGGTAATCATTGTTAAGTTGGGAAACTAGGAGTTGTGAGTCCAAGAAAACGTTAAGGTGACGTATGCTCATTTGGAGAGCTGTGGCCAAGAGACCGGTCACGGCATTATATTCAGCCTGGTTGTTGGTAGCGGCACCCAAACACATTCCGTCGATGTGGATCAACTCATGTGAAGGGGAATATATTACCCAAGCTGCGGAGGCCATATTGGGGGACCAACGGCTTGCACCATCGGCGAAACCGACGTAGTAGAGTGGAAAATGTGTGTGAACGGGATCAATGGAAGGGGCTGACCGGACAGAGGGGTATCTAGTGGAGATCGTATAAATGGCGAGGTCAGGGCCAGGCATTTCGGTATCTGACCAAGTAAAGACATCAGTGAATTCTTGGAACAATCGTTGGTATTCTTCGATCTCATGCTCATTGTGAGAGGCTCCTAATGTAATGGTATGAAGGGCACCAAGTGGGTTAGAGAAGTCAATGTGGATGACGGGAGAAGTATTGGCCAGGGGATCCTTTAACCAGTCGACTTTAGTAGGAAGGGAAACTTTGGACTCAACCGCGGATTGGGTAGCGATGGTTGATGAAGTCTCTTCTGGGAGGAAGTATGGACAATGGTGCATATCTTCAGTAGGAGCCTCTAGAATCTCTTCATCATTGCGTGAGATTTGAGTGGTCAAATCAAGTGATGAGGTAGTGGTAGTCGAAGAGATCATGTAGATGGTGTTAATCTCTCCGGATGAGGATGATGCGGGAGGGTAGATCTCCTCGATAGTAGGGGGTGCCATCTCAAGATCCAAATTATTCATCTCATAGAGAGCTGCTCTGTAATATGGGATGTCAGGACAGTGATGTGAGTAGTGGCCGTAAATACCGCATATCGCGCATGGGTGGTTGGTACGGAGTGATTTATCACGAGGCATGGGGTTTGGATCGAGTTTGACCACCGGGATGTTGGGGTCATCATCAAGCATTTGCATATGTTCCTGTAATGCAGGTAACTGTGGACACTGATGGGTTGGATGGCCTAACTCATCACACAATGAGCATTTTGGAGGAGCACGAAATATGGGGGGAGGTTTAACTACCTTGGGTGGGGGTACCGCAGTGTATGGCTATGGGCCTCTGCCCCCAGTGGGCCTGATGAGAGGAGGGGGATTCATCGATGACGAAGGAGTAGTGATACTGGGAGGTGGTTGGGTAGAAGTAACAATGGGTTGCACCAGTTGCAGGATGACATTTGGTGTCGGCGGGGGAACAGGAGGCGTAATATACCACATGGGTAATCCCAATGTTAACCCGGGGAGACTAAGGGTAGCCATTACCGGGGCGCTTACTACACCCGAAGGAAGAAATAGAAAGGGGATTGTGTGGATGGGAGTAACACCGATGTGACTAGGGACCAATGGTGGTTTAGGGAATAAGGGTGGTTGATTACCGGGTGTTTGTGTATTCTGTGAAAGAGTACAGAGGTTTGCGACGTGGGTCTCCGGTGATGGTGGTGGAATGGCCTGGAATGTAGAAGTCATCGGCGCGTCGGAGTATAGTCCGGGTCCTACTGAGGAAATGAATGAGGTAGTTGCACCACAAACAGGTTGTTCAATCATAGGGAGAACATTTTCCGGTGTGGCGGGGGCCTTAGGATCGTAGTAGGTGAGCTGGTCGACCTTGACCATGCGTCCCTCATGGGGGAACTGCATGGTGCGAAATACGGATGAGGCAACGGCCCGCATGGCATACATGTAGCTGCGACCAAGTAAAAGGTTATAGTCTAGTTGGGCATTGATGACCTCAATGTTAATGAGCACGGTTTTACCCGCTAGCTGGACAGGGACATTGGCTAAAAGACCTTGGGGTTGAGCCGAACGACCGTCGTAGGCTCGTAATGCAGTGGTGGACTGCTGGAGAGTAGGGGATCCCAAATTCTGCCAAATGAATGTGGACATGACGCATGTCGAGGCCCCTTCATCGATAATGCACCGATGGATGACAAGATTCCGAACAGAAACGAAAACTTGGAATGCTAAACTGGAAGGCAGTCGTGGTTCGGACTGGTCTGAATCGAATGCGATCAGCTGTGAATCATTGGGGTCGATGGCGCCAATGGCAGAGAGCAAAGTATTGCACTGTGAAGGACAATTTTTCAAGACCTCTAAAGCAGACATGGCTGCAGGAGACTGGGATAAGTCGTCTACGATGTTGTAATTCGACGCAGCCCGAGCATTGGGATTATTGTTGATGCGACGAAGTGGGAAGCGAGGTGCTTTGGAAGCGCCATCAAGTGGAGCCGGAGGTATACGTAACGTTTGATCTGTGGGATTAACATTAGTGTTCTTGTCGGCGGGAGGGGCTTCAGACGTGGAGCCATATTGGTTCCGACGGGTTTGGAGGTTGGCATCGACAGTTGACATCATCAACAAATGGTGAGTACCTGAATCAAACATGGGTTGATCAGGGGCTGCATAAGTGATTTGTTGTGGTGGCACGTTTCCCTGAGGGGGAGCTAACGACTGAGTATTCACTACACCCTGGTTTGGAAAGGGGTTTTGCAGCACCAAAGGTTGATGTTGAGGTGGTGGAGGGTTGGGTGGTGGTTGAGGAGCCGCTTGCCCTTGACGATGTGCATCGTCGGTCCAGAGTTGCCGAGCTCGTTCCAAATGTGGGAAAGAATGCGTGTAATGACCATAGACCCCGCAGATAGAACAAGGGTGGTTTGTTCTGAGGTTATTATTTCTAGGCTGCTTGGGATTCCGATCCGGATTGCAGTTGGGAGGAGTAGCATTGTTATTTTGCGGAGGATTGGGAGGTGGAGGACCTTGCTGATGTTGTTGGTTATTACCGTGGTTACGACCTCTACCACGGTTCTGTTGCGCACCTTGGTTGCGCTGGTTGTTTTGGTTCTGGGGCTGGTTGTGCTGTGTGTACACTTGCCCTTGAGCAGTGGGAGGATTTTGGTTCGCCGCAGGTGCGGGAGTAGGTTGTGGTGGATAATACACCAGTGGGGTTGGAAGTGGACCAGATACCTGCTGGGGTTGTTGGTAACCCTGATCTATTGGAGGTGTTGGGTTAGCTGCCACAGCTTGCTGTGGATAGTACACTGGTCGAGGTGCAGCTGGGGGGGCATATGCTGGTGGTGTATGACCAAAGCACTGAGGTGGACATGAAGGTCCATGGGTATGGTGGTGATGTGCCATGGGAGCATATGAACTGGTTGCTCCAGATTGAGATGTAGCTCGCGAAAGGTCGGGACCATGGCTAGGATGTGTAATGAAAAAGGGTTGGGGATGAGAGGCCATACGACCAATGATGCCATCAGCGGCATGGGATGCCCCCGGCACATCATGTTAGGATGACTCGCCCCGAGGGGCGTCTGGTATAATGGTATACAGATAACCCAACTGGGCATAAATGAGATCAAACTGTTGGGCTTTGAGGATGGCCTCTTCTTCAGACTGGGGTCTTTCGGATGCCACATCCTTCGCAATGAGAGGGAGGAGGGATTTTAGAAACCAATCTAGGAAGATACGGTCGTCTAACTTGATTTTGCAGAGGCTTCGGCGTTGACGCCACTCATGAATGTGGTCAGTGATGTGGGTGGCCGTGTTCTGTCTGCAAGACAGTAGGAACTCAACTCACGCATCATAGCGGACAGGTAACTGGAAGAACTGCAGGAAGGTCAAGGCAAGGGAGGTAAACGTGGCATGCGTCCCATGGGGCTGCTCGATATACCACTTAGCTGCAGAGCCAGTGAAGGTGCGCTGTAATAGACGGAGGCGGACAGAGTCGTCCACTATGGAGTTGGAGGAACACCATAGATGGAAGGACATGATATGGTTCTGGGGGTCCTCACCTGCCTTGCCCTCAAACTTAGGGATGTCGGAGGGGAGTTTGGTGGGCATGTGAGGCCACGCAGGATCATGTCTAATAGGATCATTGGTGATCCTGGCTAAGTCTGGCAAGTTCAGACTTGCCATGTAGGGTAAGCTAGCAGATGTAGTGACTGGGACTAGGACATGCCTAGTCATGGTGGTATGATGTAGGGGTCTAGTAACACCTAAAGGTATGCTAGGTATTGAAGGTATGTGTCCTCCAATAGGTGTGGTCTGGTATGGGCCAGCGCCTCCAAGTGCAACATGGGTTACACTTGGGTTAGGAATAGTAGTGGCGATTCCTGGAATCTGGGTTGTGGGAATCAGAGGGGGTGTGACCCCGATGTTGGGCATACCCATAACAGGTGGAGGCCCTGTGTTGGGGATTCCTATAACAGGAGGTGGCCCTGTGTTGGGCATTCCTAAATGTGGAGTGTCTGCCATATTCGGCATACCTAGGGTGGTGGTGGTTGCCATGGATGGCACCGCAGTAGAAGGGTCTGTGGACGTCTCTCCTATGGTGTTGGTAAAAAGTGGGTCAAATGGTGTTCCAGCCATAAGGTTGGTTGGGAAAAACTCAGTGGGGTTTTCAGATTCTGCCTGAGAATCAGAGGTGAAGTGAGGCGTGTCAGAATCAGATGACTGTCTAGTTGACCGACGATGTGTCGAGTCAAGGGATAAGGCTCGGCGTTGGTGACGTGGCGAGCCAAGTAGACTGAACTCTGGGAGTTCGCCCTGAAGACGACGAGAGCGTCTAAAATTCTCAATGGTGAGAAATAAGTTTTATGTGTAAATAATCTGTATGTGTAAAATGGTAATGTATAAAAAACTCAAAACCCTAATGCAACCAAGGGTGCAAGAAGGGGAGTGAAAATGAAGGCTCTCAAGCCAAAAAATCAACCTCAAAAAGGGCACTTATGATAGCAGTTGTGCTATAATAAGTGGAGGGATGCAAAATATGGTCAGAGTACCAACATGCAAACAGCTTCTAGAAAAAATAGGTGTAACTAGACCAAAGGTGGGTTGAATCATGCAAACACCTAACTAAAAGTATTGTGAATCAACAAACGATATTCTCTGCAAGGTGATGAAATCCAAGTCAGACAATATGAATGTTGAGTCAACGGCTAGATATCCCCCTACCGGGAGGGACACCGGGTAATCAATCCTAAAGAATGGCTATTAGGATACTCCATTCATGACACGTCGAGAAAAGGTAAATCTGTCGTTTGGTCCTTGATTGCAATACCCCTATACAGGGATATCCTGAGAACTGCGAATGGTAGCCCTTCGGTTACTGAATGGATTTCGGTATTCCACTCAGGATTCCGGAACCATCCTCGCGACTTCAACCCTCCTAGGGGAGAGGCCTTCCCATAAACCGGTTGTAACCGTGCCAATAAATACTAAGAGATTTTAGCTCCCTAAAGGACAACAACTATGTCTCAGATGTAATAACTGAGGGGTGTTGTTGGAACACCTATCCCCTCAATACTACCTAGCTACAAAGTTCTTTTAGTGTTCCCCAAGTTGGGTTAAAAGTGGGTTGAAATTAGGGTAAGTTTTAAGGCTCAGTTTAAAATTAGTGTTTGAGTGAGTGCACGTGTGATATTTTAAACTGAAATTGAAAAAGTAAATGCTAAGTATTCAAAAAACAAAGGATCTTTTGAAATAAAAATAAAATATTATGACTTTTTCAATAAATGGAAATTAAATGCTTTTCAAGGACTATTCAAAAAACAAAGGATCTTTCAAATAGGAAAGCAAATAATATAACTTCTTTTCGAAATAAATGGATTTTGTTTTCAATAATTGCTATGGGCAAAATATTAAAGAAGCAAACAGTAAAAATTTTAATCTAGATAAAATGCAATCAAATCCTTCTTTCAATTTCTGAAAATATTTAAAAGACTTTTTTCACATGTGCATTCTAAATAGTAAAATTTTTCTATGGCTGTAAAATATGCAGGATTTCTAATATTGGAAAATGTGCTATGCGGGCAGAAAATACAGTAAGAAATTATTTTTTTAAACGATTCGGCCAAATGAAAAAATTAGCATCGCAGGTTCTGACAGAAAAGCTGCGATGGACCGCGTGGGTTTCTGTCGCGCAGTCGCGATGGGCAGCGTGGGTTTTGACAACGAAGCCGCGATGTGCAGCGCGGGTTTTGACCGCGAAGCCGCGATGCGCAGCGTGGGATTTCGTCACACAGTCACGATGTGCGGCGCGGAAAAGGTCCGCGAAGCCGCGATGTGCAGCGCGCTAAATTTCCGCGAAGCCGCGGTGAACCGCGCGGAAAAAAGCCGCGCAGTCGTGATGAGTCGCGCGACTGTTGGGAAAAAAGCCGCGAGGCGAAAGCCGTACGCGGATGCCGAAAAACGACGCCGAAAATTGAGAATTTCAGGATGTTAATGGCTAAAACATGGGCCAAGATCTAGAACAGCAATGGATCTGCTGTCTAGGGTGGCAGATCTATGATTTAAACTAACAAATACTATCAAAAAGTAAGATTTAAAGCAAAAGTGAGATCTAAAGATTCAAAAACAGTGGAGTCGCCAAAATCTGTTGGCTTGGTTTTGCAACCAAGCTTAGTGCTATGGGCACCTGCTAACTAGTAGCAGCAGTTTCAATAGAAATAAATAGCAATAAACTAAATCTAAACTAAACTAAACTAGCATGTGCATTTTCAATTAAAGAACAAGAACAAGAAAGATAAAAAATAATTTTTGTATTGACAATGGGGCAAGCAAATGCTTTCAAGAACAATACCTCCAAGTGATGAAGGTTGTTTTAATGGCTCCAATGGTGAGCAGCTCCAATCTCCAATGGGTCCTTTCTCCAAGGTTGCTACAATGGCCAAAACTCAAGGGGGATTTTGGTAGCATGAGGATAGGAATATGGATGGATGGATAATGAGGAGCCCCTACCACCTTTTTATAGGTTTTGGTGGTGGGGAATACCATTTGTGGTTTTGTGGAAACCAATGGTATTGACCAACATGGTTTAGGTACTTTTCCCTCCTTTTTTCCTTTTTTGAATAAAATTAATATTTTTATTCCCTTTTTAATATTTTTGGGAATTTGGACCCTTTTTGAGGGTTTTTATATGCTTTTCAGGAAAAATAATCTTTTTGAGTGGGAAAAAGGGGTGTACTAAGGTCTTTTGGTGACCTTTTGCTGGTTTCAGAGGCTCAGATGGTGGAAAGTGGACAAATGGGTCATGTGAATAAGGGAATGAGCTAGTGAGCACTTTTTGGGTGTTAACAGTAGGAACCATCATCGCTTGGCTAACGTTCGGGTATGTAAGACTATATGGTCCATACTGGAATTAACCAACTGGTGCGGTTGGCACTGGTGTAGGGGGTACTGACACAGGTGGCATGGATGGGTAGTACATAACCATATTAAATGGGGCCAACGTGGTAGGAGGAACCTTTCCTAGATGGGAAACAGACCCAATAATCCCATCCACTAAATGTGACAAGCCTAAAGGCATAGGATCCAACGACTGATGTCGAGGGGCATCAAGGAGGATAGTGTAAAGGTAGTTGGATTGTGCATATATAAGATCGAAATGTTGCACTTTCAAAATAGCCTCTTCCTCGCTTTGTGGCATGGAGGTGGTGACATATTTAGCTATGGTGGGTTGGAGAGATTTGATAAACCAATCCAACAAAAAGGGTGGTTGTATATCGATCTTGCACAATGTGTGACGCCTGCGCCCACTCATGGATGTGATCCGTGATGTGGGTAGATGTATTTTGTCAAAAATCTGTGATAATTTCAAGGCCAATGTCATGTCGAATAACGAGTTGGAAGTAAGAAACGCAATGGCTAGTGTTGTGAATGTGGGGTGGGTTGTGCATGCTATATTTACATACCGTTTGGCTATCGTTCTCGTTCCTGTGAGAGTATGCAGAAAGAGGAAAATCCTTACAAGATCGTCCACTATGTTGTTAGATGAACACCATAAGTGAAAATACATGACATGGATGGCGGGATCGTCCCCCTGCTTTCCTTCGAATTTAGGAATATTGGAAGGAATTTTATCTGGCATAGCTGACCATGTGGGATCATAAGCTATGGAATCATTGATTAGTTTGGCCAAATCAAGTAGATTTAAACTAGCCATTAATGGTAAGTTAGGGACCACTGGTCTTGCCATTGTGTGTGGGATGTGATTTCCATGAGGGGGAGACCCATATGGTGTTGTAAATGACGGTTGAGCTCCTACGAGAGAGGATGGGTCAAAGGGAACTGAGGGGTCTCCAAGGGGAGAAGCTAGCAAGGTACCTCCTCTGATGGGGGAAGAAGTGGTGTAACTAATAGTTTCTCCAAGAGGTGAAAATGAACCTAGCAAGGCTTGGCCTCGATTAGATGATGCTATCAATGTAGCTTAGGAACAACCCTGGCTAGGGCACCTTCCTTGTGAACCATGGGAAGAAGGTGTAAAAACACCCCTCGAGAGAGGGGATAGGCCTTAGTGTCTACGAGTCTGTCTTAGGATTTTTTTTTGTTCCTCAATACTAAAGGCTTTGTGTCAAATGAGAATGATAGTGGAATATAAACACAACTGAACAAATGCAAAAATATGTCAACCATAACAGATGCAAAATGGTGCGATAAATGAGTGATATGTGCAATGTCAGTTTTAGTGCATGATTTCCCACATGTAGGTTCTTTTTATTACGAGTTTAGTGAAATTGTAGTTTAAAAAAAATAAAAATAAATGTAAATTCCCTAGAAGACCTAACGTCCTCCCTCTCAAATGTAACTAGGCCTCCCAAAAGCACAATTGATGGTGATAATGGAATTCACTCACCAATTGACTAGTGTAGGTAACAACGAGCTAGTTCTATTGGTGATGGGGCCAATGTTCCAATACAGAAGAATTGGAAACACCTCCCAAAGGCAATATCTAACTTCAGAAGTTAATTGCACTCACAATTGCTCCTTGGTGATATCCTAAGTTTGGCCACTAAGATACCTTGCGTCAAGTATGGATCAGTGGTTCAGCCTACACGATATAGTGTCATCTCCCTATAATAACATGATTAGTTTCTAGGGGAGAGTAGGGAATCTATACCTCGGCTTTCATCTCCTTGGTCACGACGCACTTCTGATCCGGGTTTTCTTTTAACACTTTCTTACAACATGATTTTGTAAGTACCTTATAAGACAACAATGCTATGTTTCAAAGTATTGCTAATGAAACTAGATTGGTGGGCATTAATGGATGCCTAGCCCAATCAATCCTACCTAACTAAAATATTATTTTGTGACCTCCTGTGGAGGATTTTACTTGGTTTAGACAGTTACAATGTTGATTTTAAGGGGTTTGGGTGTTCACTTATGGAGTGTAGGAGAGGTATTTCATAATCCCTACCTTTCTGATTCACCAAGATCACATAAAGTGCGAGGTGAAGAGCATACTTAGATCATAAGAGTATTTAGGTCTCTTAGTGTGTGCTAGTGGTGCAAACACATGTAATAAAAGCAATATGACATTGGCAAATTAACTAAAAGATCATATCAAGTAATATGTACTTTTAACTCTAAAAGAAGCTAATGATGCTTTGCAAATCAAAGATGCTAACTAAGTGTGCAATGGAGATATTTCACACTTCTCACCCTTTTCTGATTCACCAAGCTCACATGAAGTGCAAGGTGAAGAGCATAATTCGGGATACAAGAGTATTTAGGTCTTTGCTTGTGTGCAAAAAGTGTGTTCTACACTAGCAATGATAATAAAAACATGTCAATTGGTGCATAAACAAGAAATGGTCTTGAATACTAGTGACAACAATGGGGCACGTTGAAAGCCTCAAAGTTGTTTACCTAGGTAAGTTTCAAGAGACATGAACTCTTTACTTTCTAATCTTGGTCTAGGTGAACTAATTAATAAAAAAAAAGTAATTATGTGAATTAGCCTTAATTTAATTTCACTAGTAAGCAGTAATTGGACTACCAAACTAAGCTATGCAGATAAAAAACAAATAAATAAGAGCAGCACGGGTAAACCACACTCTGCTACGGGGACTGTGCGGGTTAATTCAAAACATACGTGCTGAGCAGCACGGGTAGTACACTAACCTTCCGCGCGGATGACCTTGGCGAGGTAGCGTGGGTCTAACACTGTTAACCTGCACTGTGCATGCGACTGTGTGAGTTGTTTCCACGTTGTTAGCGCGACAGATATGCCGGGATCCACGCTACTATGTGAAAATAAATTGGGGCCGTGACGGGGCCAAATTTTGGAAGCAAGAGGTGGAATACCTGATCTCCTGCAAGTGATAAATACCCAGAATTAGTTACTTAGCATAAAATAACCTAGTTTAATGAGAAATGAACAAAAATAAGTATGGTTTCCATTAGAACTATTGTGGAAAAAATTGCACAAGTGCACTCTTCCACTTGGTAAGAGGCTAATCCTTGTAGGTTGCAGCAAGGCCTCAGTCCTTGGAGCCCCTTTTTGGTGCGGTTAGTATTCCTCCAAGTGATCCTACAATAGATTGTCAGTGTAATTCACATTCAAACAAAGAAATATGGATAGAACCAAAATAAAAGATATGGGGGGAGAATGCAAACTCCAATAACAATCATAGGTATGCTAAGCCACTCTTGTATTGCCCAATGGTATAACTGTACAACACCTAAGAGGTGTGGGATTCAAGGGAAGCCAAAAATCTCCCTTAGGGAGGCCTTTATTGTCCAAACTAAATGCTAAGTAGATGGTAGAACAATGGAGAGAAACACTTGCCCCTTGAAGGAAGGTGGAAAGGGAGCTTGGGAATTCTCACAATGATAGGAAGTGGTGGTCTATGAGGAAGCTCCAACTCAAATCAAACATCATAACCTTGTGTTGATTTCTCTCTCTACAAAATGCATGCTAATGGATTCCTTTTATAGGCCAAGAGGTGGCCAATAAACAACTAGATCCAAATGTGAACTCACCTCCTCCATGAACTAGTTCCAAGGTACACAAGGGGGGATGATTACTACCACCAAGTGTGTGAAGAGCCAAATTCGAATCCTTGGGGAGGATTAAGCCTTCAATGCACCGTTGGGAATTAGTGGTCTCATTATTTTGATAGTAGGGCGACTATCGAAGGAAAAGCCACGTGGTTGTAGCATGGGAATTGTTCAGATAACCTGTGCTATATCGCGGGTCAACTGTGTGTTACCCACGCTACCCTTTCTTTTGAATGTTTCTTGGCACTTATGGACTTATGCTGTGTTTTGGATCTGTTCAGGATGCCTGTGGTGAGATGCATTCTTTATGTTGATGATGCCTTACTAGATGAATCACCAAAATGTCGCATGTGTGCGATTTTTAGGCATTAACAGGGTTCTTTGTGTACTTAAAGTCAGTTTACCTATTGCATGTTGTTATGGTTGTGATTCAAATTTCATGTATATGTGTTCCAAATATGCAGCATGAATATTTAATGGGATTTGTATCTATTTTATTATTTTGAATCTCTCATTCTTTCTACAAGCAGTGCACTATTGCGATGTTCACTCCCTTCCATCGAAGGAATTTAAATTCTTAAAATGGAGGTTATTGCAACTTAGTCAAAATGTAATCTAATTTCTACAAATATTCTAGATTGCATGCAACAGGTTTAAGAGCAGAGTTACAATTGTAATTAATGTATAGTTAAATGGGTGAACGTTTAATGTGTGAAATCTCAAGAACAATAGATCTATGGAACAAACACAATAGTTACTAGAGACACATGCAACAAAATGTATGGAAACACTTTGCAGAAGGTTTGCAGAAGTAGAATAATCTCATATACTCAAAAGATAGTTTACAATGTGTAACAATAGCTACAATAAGCCAAGCAATTTGAATTCCAAAGGTGGTCATTTGAATTGATGCATGAGAGTGGATTACTAGGCAATTAACACCACTTGACACATCAGTTAGCCACTTAACTAATCAATACTTGACTCTAACAGACTCTGAAACTGACTAACCGAGTCTAACTTAATGCAAAACTCAAGTGAATTCCCAAAAATAGGGGAGGGCGCCATATGTCTACAATTTAACTGAGTGTTAGGTAAGAATCACACCAAACAAGGTCGAACGGTGTAGTAAGGCACCCTAGGTTCACCAATTGGATGAATAATGCACTAGAGGCATGCAAATCACCCCCTGAAATGTGGAGGAGGCTCAGTAGGTGGCCCAATTGGATCTTGGAATGTAGGAGGAGGCTCAGTTGATGCCCAGTTGGCTCCTAGGATGCAAGAGGCTCCGATGACTGAAACTGTGATCTGCTAATGATATAGGCACATGATGGAGTCAATAATACTTAGGATAAGTGGATAATTAAGCTTGAAGGATCAATTAAATGATGTGTGGTTGGAAAATTCTCCAACAACCCCCCTTAAGCTAATCTCATGGAGGTATAAAAAATAATAAAAGGGCCCTAGCAATAATGGCCATAGGTCACCCAGTACAGAAATAATCCAAACAATGCTAGAAAAACTCTAAGTGGGGAAAGAGGGAAAAAACCCAGTGGGAAAGAAAACCCCCCCTCAAACTGAACACTGAAGGATATAATATGTCCTCACCATAGTAGAACTCACCCCCAACAGTGAAGAAAGGTAAGAGAACTTCTTCTCAGTGAATCTCTTGGTGAAGATGTCTGCAATTTGCTCTTTTGTAGGGCAATATTGCAGTATAATGGTTTTGTCATGCACAAGATCTCGGATGTAGTGCATGTGGATCTCGATATGCTTGGTCCTCTATATCTAAACCAGATCTGTCGAGATCTTGATATAACTTTGATTTTCACAAAAGATGACATTTGAAGTGGTGCTACCAATATCAAACTCTGCTAGAATACCCTGCAACCAAACTGCCTGAATGCAAGCATTGACTGCTCCTAGATACTCTGCCTCTGCTGAAGATAAGGCAATGGCGGCCTGATTTTTGATTGATCGGAAAGTAGGCCCTTTTCCAATCATGAAAACATATCCGAAAGTGGACTTCTGATCAATTCTATCACCCGCCCAATCTAAATCAGTGAATCCAACCAAATCTAGATCAGAATCTGCAGCATAGTGTATGCCAAAATGTCTAGTACCCTGCACATAATGCAAGATTCTTTTGGCTGCCTTCCAATGAATCTCATGGGGTTGATACATATACCTTGACACAACACTCACAACATAATAAATATCAGGCCTAGAGTGTGTCAAGTATAGAAGACTACGAATCAACCGTTGATAAAGTGTAGAATCCACCAACGGTGTAGAATCACCATTCTCAAGACTGATTCCTGAGAGGAATGGGAATGGTGCCACTTTACAATCTGCCATATTAAATTTTTTTAGCAGGTTTGAAGCATATTTTGATTGAGATATGGTGATCCCATAAAAATTTTGAGTGATTTCTAAGCCAAGAAATTGTTTTAGCAAGCCTAAATCACTCATGTCGAATGCTAGATGTAGTGTCGTTTTTATAGTGCCGATCGAAGAAAGAATGCTTCCTGTAATAAAAAGGTCATCAACATAAAGGGAAATGATCATAAAATTACCTTCATGCTGCTGTAGGTACACATTTGGATCTAATTTGCATCTTGCAAAATTTTGTGACAGAAGGAAGGAATCCATCTTTGCATACCAAGCTCTTGGGGCCTGTTTTAAACCATACAATGATTTCTTCAGTTTGCACACTAATGTAAGATCTGATATGCAGCCTTCAGGTTGCTTCATGTAAATCTCTTCCAGAATATCTCCATGAAGAAATGCACTCTTCACATCCATATGGTGCACTTCCCAGTGCTTAGATGTGGAAATTGCCAAAACTAGGCGGATAGAATCCAGCTTTGGAACCAGTGCAAAGGTTTCAATGTAGTCCACACCATGAACTTGTGAGAAGACTTTTGAAACCAACCTAACTTTTTATTTGCAGGTTGATCCATCTACAACAACCTTTTTTTGATAGACCCATTTGCATTGAACTAATTTCCTCCCAGGTGGAAGAGAAACTAGCGCCCATGTAGCATTTTTCTGAAGAGAATTGTACTCTTCATCCATGGCAGTTTGCCATATCGGATATCGGTGGGAATGATAGTATGATTTGGGATATGAACCTATCATCAAAAATCATTTTTCAGACAGTAAAGGATCAGAATATGAAAGAGCCATACCTGCTCCTTGAAAGTCTGCTCGAGTTCTTCTTGGATCGGTAGGATTTCCAATGTTAGAACCAGCAGGATTGAGAGTTTTTGTTGCCCACTTTGGAAACTGAGGAGGATCATTTGGATTTGATTCTGAACCTGATATTTCATTTTCATTAATGTCTGATAAAATATCATAAATATCAAAACACATACTATCATCATCTTCTTCCGAATCTTCTTCTTGTAGAGGCGGCAATTCAACAGTTTCTTCATCGACTAGTTTTAGATCTTGAAGTTGTTCTTCAAATTTGACACTTCGCTCGATGAATATATTTTTGGATATGATATCCATGAGTTTGTAGCCTTTTGATTCTTTATCATATCCAATTAGTATGCACTCAGTACTCTGTGGATCCAAAGATCTTCTCTTCTCAATCGGAATTCTACCCCATGTAGTGGAGCCAAAAACCCTGAGATAGGACACATCAGGATTGTGACCAGTGTGGGCTTCGAAGGGAGTAGTACCTTTGACGGATGAGTGTTGAAATATGTTTTGAATGTATGCAGAAAAATTCATGGCCTCATCCCAAATATTTGGAGCCAAACCTTTCGACTCAAGCATACAAGTAACCATCTCTTTCAATGTTCGGTTTTTCCTCTCCTCTACACCATTCCGCTGAGGTGTGTAGGGGACTGTGTGCTGGATTTGAATTCCATTTTCCGCAAAAAGTCGCAACAGATATGATTTGATATTTTCTTGACCATTATCATATCTAAGAGCTTTGATCTTGCTCTCAGTAGCAGTCTTAACAAAATCCTTGAAAATCTTGATTTTTTCTAGCACTTCCGACTTGTTCTTGAGAAAGTGGACCCGTCTAAATCTGGAGAAGTCATCAATAAATGTAAGTACCTTGATCCATTCATGGAGGTATGTGGCAACATACCGCTGATATCACTATGAATCAGCCCCAAAATACAAGAAGCTCTGCTAGCTTTTCCTCGATCAAACTTGTGCTTGGGGTGCTTCCCAATGATGCAACCCTTGCATATCCCTTTCGAGGAATTGATGTTCGGAAGGCCTTCAACCATGGAATTATTTTACAGCAGTTGCAAAAATTTATAATTTAGGTGTCCAAACCTCTCATTCCATATCCTACTAAGCTCATTTCCATGATTCAGAAGGGCACTTGGCTTTGAATGTGGTAAAAAGTGAGAAAACTCATATGTTTTTGTAACATGATTTGCCTTTCCTACTGCAATAAGATTTCTGGTGGAAATATAAAAAATTTCAACATTATTGGGGCTGAATACAACCTTCTTTGGTAAACCAGTGTGTTTGATTTGATACACAGAAAGCAGGTTCAAAGCTAGAGAAGGAACATAAAGAACATTATGAAAACTTCCATGTTCTAAATGAGTAGTACCTTTGCCTTTCAAAGAAATTTGTGAGTCATCTCCCATGTGGATGGAGATGGTGCTGTCAGATTCCAATGATGAAAAAGAATCTTTGTTTGCAGCCATGTGATTCGAAGCTCCTGAAATTATGAGAAGAGTAGGGGAATTCGAAACACTATCCATGAGTGCATGACCTCTTTCTGTATGATCATTGTTGTCCTTCTTCCTTGCGCCATCAGGAAGAGTAATGTTGTTTTTATTTAAGAGAAGGGCCATCTAATCTATAGTTTTCTTCATGAATGAGATTTCAGGATGAAATCCCCTACAACAATAAGAACACTTTGTCTTCTCTTTTCCCTTTTGTTTGTCTTTTCTTGAACTAGATGGCTCATCTGATTGCTTGGTCTTCTCCTTTTGCTTCGGATGATCAATATTGGCCTTCTCTTTCTTTTGCTTTCCTTTTCCATTCGTAGCTTTGGATCCTCCAGTAAAAAGGGATTTATATTTGGAGTGAATGGACCCCATTTGAACAAGCTTATCATGCTCTTTTGTTAAGGACTCAATGAATGCATTCAAGGTAGGCATCTTCCAATTCAGAATGGTGAGTTTTCCCGAATTGAAAGTAGAGACAAACACTGAATAATCTCTTCCAAGCTTCATGAGAATAGAAAGAATCAACTTTTTATCTTCCTTCTCAACACCACATTGCTTCAATAGTAATACCAAATGCTTAAACTTAATGAAAAAATAATTGATGGTTTCAGAATTTTCTGGATTTAGGGTAGTCAACTCATTCTCTAGCTGATAGGCCCTCATCTCATCCTGCTTACCAAAGAGCTTGGTAAGTTGTTCCCACACTTCTTTCACAGTATTCAAGCCACTGAGATGGAAAAGAAGATCCTTTGAAATATTGAGACAAAGAAAACCATAAGCTTCATCAAGCTTGTTGAAGTATATGGACTTCTCTACTGCAGAATTTGGCTCCGGTTCTAGGTCCATGGTGACTCTGTAGAAGCCTTTTGAGCACAAGACAATCTCAACATCACTCTTCCATTGATGGTAGTTGAAAGGAGTGATAATATTTTGAGAAGAGGATTCCATTTCTACAATAGCGAATGCAAATGGAGGGAGTGTAAAACCTGCAATCACAAACAAACAAGAACCATTTAGGTCGACAACCTGCACTTTTCAGGTTGCATCACACCCGACATAGACTATCAAGCAAGCTTGAAGAGTCAAGAATCAATATCCAGGAATTATGTGGAAACTCTCGGCTTTTGGTGCATAATTGGAAAATAGTTGCAAGTGCAGAAAATGCATGCAATGTAAAATCACTAGTGTAGAAAATGCATGCAATGTAAAATCACTAGTGCAGAAAGGTTGGCTTGTCCTTGCCATGAGCTCTAATACCATGTGAAATCTCAAGCACATCAGATCTATGGAACACACACAACAGTTACTAGATATGCATGCAACAAAATGTATGGAAACACTGTGCAAAAGGTTTGCAGTAGTAGAATAATATCATATACTCAGAAGATTTACAATGTGTAACAATAGCTACAATAATCCAAGCAATTCGAATTCCAAAGGTGGTCATTCGAATTGATGCATGAGAGTGTCTTACTAGGCAGTTAACACCACTCGACACATCAGTTAGCCACTTAACTAATCAATAATTGACTCTAACAGACTCTGAAACTGACTAACTGAGTCTAACTCAATGCATAACTCAACCGAATGCCCCAAAATAGGGGAGGGCGCCATATGTCTGCAATTTAACTGAGTGTTAGGTGAGAATCACACCAAATAAGGTCAAACGGTGTAGTAAGGCACCCTAGGTTCACCAGTTGGCTGAATAATGTGCTAGAGGCATGCAAATCACCCCCTGAAAGGTGGAGGAGGCTCAGTAGGTGTCCCAGTTGGCTCCTGGAATGTAGGAGGAGGCTCAGTTGATGCCCAGTTGGCTCCTAGAATGTAGGAGGAGGCTCCAATGACTGAAAATGTGATATGTTGATGATGTAGGCACATGATGGAGTCAATAATACTTAGGATAAGTGGATAATTAAGCTGGAAAGATCAATTAAATAATGTGTGGTTGGAAAATTATCCAACATAATGTGATTTGGATATGAAGTCCACAATTGTTCAATGATATTTACATGGTGTAGTTATGAGTTGTGTTTTTCATTTATTTCTAGTGGTCTTGGTTTGACCACATTACAGCTTGCGTTTACTCCCGTGAGCACTTGTCACTCAGTTGATTTGTTAGCAACATATTATGTACCTTGACTTAATTAACCTCACATCTAAATTTATTGGTTTGGGGGTAATTAAATTACCCATCTCCAGTTTGTGTTTTCTATTTCAATAGAAACCTTCCATCAAGTGAGGTACGGTTTTCAATAATGATGCATTTCTTCCTTATTTTAAAAATACATGGTTTACTTATCAAGGTTTGAGTGCTAAATTGTTAACTATGTAATAGTGAATATAGAGACAAAAAAAATGGATCAAGGCTTGCATTTGTGTTGGTTTCAAATAGTTGGACATTGTTGTGTTGGTTTCAAGCATGCAGTTAAATACTATGTGCTAGATGTTGGTTTCCACCATGGCTTCTGGATTGTTCACTAATATTGCACTGACAAACAATTTAATCTAGATAAATGTATGATATTTCCATATTGTGCTCACTGCAATAAGCATCCCAGGTAGCCTTAATCCATTGTTGCATTTACATAGTATTTGATTACAACGAATGTAATTATCCATACAACCAGTAGCCAAAGCAATTGTTAAATTACATATCCTTTTACCTTTATGCACTTTAGTCAGGAATATTAACCTCCTTCTTTCACAACAATATGCGTTAATTACACCTGCTGTCAACTAATGTCTCTATCTAGCATAATATAGTATAGTGGTTTTGATGGCATTGCGATGTATTCCTCTTTAGAAATATACATTTCATCGCTTCTTTTCTCTTTCTTTCCCATTGCATCTAGTGCAAGGATCTCTTCCTTTCCCATTGCATCTAGCGCAAGTTTCCTTAATAGAAATATGAAAATGTGGTAGTATTTATTTTCATGAATGAAATTCATCTTCACAAGTGTCTACTCTATTTGATGTATTCGAATTTTACTAGAAAAAAATGAAAACAATCTTCAGTTTAATGGACCTTGTTGTTATGGTGATCCAATTATGCATTTTTTGGCAATATGCAAGCTCACCAAGTTCTATAACAATTGCATTCTACATCAATTTGATGCATTTCCACCTAGATATAAATCCTATTATTTCAAGTGTACATTGGCCATGCGACTATGCTACAATTGTTGCTAAAATGGTCATCATGTTACAATTGTCACTATATTTTATGTGCTAATAGACAACTATTCCATGTCATTTTGTTAAGAGATTTAATGCATCTTTCACAACTTGGCCTATTTTTCCATTTGTTACATCAATTTTGTATATTGATATTTTGGACTATGGATTTATGCATTTCCCATTCTATAACAAATTTGGAGTCACACATTACTTGTAAGTGCTTATACCTTTTGTATTTTCCTCATTTGTCACAAACTCTGCCTTATTATATGAGGCTCTGGCTAGTGCATATTTTAGTTTGATTAAGTTTCATTGCTTTAAATACAAGAATGCACCAACAAATCCCATCCCAGGATGTTCTTGACTAGCCCCACCAAAATATCCCCAATCTTCCCATTAGACATTATATGAATGGTTGCTAATGTATCTAGTATCTTGGAAAGAGATGGCCCTCTTGAAAATTGTAGCTCTGTTCAATGTCTAAAAAATCCATTTTCCTCTTGGCATATGTGTTTGGCACTCTTGAAATTGTTGTTTTGCACTTGCTACACAAAATAAACAATAATGTTGATACAAATTGTCATTGTTATGGATCAATTTTGAATTGTAATATCTCTAGTCTTGTTATCAATGTGAACAAATAGAATAGATCATTTCCTTGAAAGGCGGTCTTTGGAAATCAATGATAGGAGTTTCTTGTTATCATTTCCTTCAAAATTCAATATAGGTATACATGTGTTTGCTATTATGATGATCACCTTGGTGCTGCTAATGTTCGTAATACCTTCGATATGGAAAACATATCTAATAATTTGGTCAATTTTCTTATGGTTGTGATTCGATCACTGGAGTTGATATACTACCCCGGGAGAATAACTCCCATTAGCTTTTGCAACATTTTTAGTACATCAACAAATCTGCTAATGGTGTCTAGCATAAGTTTACCCTCTATCTCTAACCATTGATACTTGTTGCTAAATGTTTTTTGGCCCCCTTGTATGCTTATGCTTTTGCAACGACATCAATTGCATACCCTCCTGAAAATACGAATAAAATGCCTCTCCTAACTAAATAGTCCTCATTCAACTCTAAATTACTCAATACATATAGCCAGCAAAAACCTCAGATGTCTAGGCTTCAATTCCTTCAATTCTCAAAATTACCCAAAAAACACCCACATGGACATTGCAACCTTGTGGCTCTTGTTCATTATACGGTCGTTGTGCTTGAAATATTGAACATGTTGATCATTTCGATGGGAAAAATTTATAAATAAGGGTGATTGGAAATATGATAAAAAAGAGAACAAAATTTATTTGAAGGCTTTGAAAGCTTTATGTACTCTATTTTTAAATAAATTTATTCATTTTGAGGTAGTAAAAATAAAAATAAAATGAAAGTCATAGAAATTTTATCCTATTGTGAATGATTTGGAGATCTCGACCATTGCTACTATCTTTGGGGTATACGGGATATTTCCTCCAATAGCCCTTGGTTTGCATGGAGGCTAATGTCAACTACACTCACATAAATACTGATCCAAAACATTCCCGACCCATCAACCATGTTCATCTTTGCTCCACCTCTGATCCGAATTTCTCACAGCAAGAAATACTTCACACAATGCTTGAAGTTCCAAATCAATTAATCCTAATGGAACCAAATTAAATCTAATAATTTAGAAGACGAATCAAACTTCTGAATTTATTTATTAATTGGTTGGTTTGATACGCATCTTATGCAATATTTCTTTAAGATATTCTAGTACGATTAGTTTCATCTCCTTAATATATATGTGTGTGAAAGGTTAGGCAACACAACCAGTTATCAACATGGTTTAAAATTCGATCTATGGATCGAGTTCAAACTAGTTATAATTAGAGTCGACGTATATAAGTTGCAATAATAATAAAAACAGATAATTTCCATATCTAAATGCTATAAAAATGGTGATAAATCATGTAATATTTTAAGCAATCACTTTAATGAATTCACTTAGTTAAAAGTTTGACACTATAAAGTTTAAATGAGATATAGATATCAACAAGTTCTTCAAGATTAAATTGGCATGATATTGCCATTCGTTTTTTTCACTAGAATGGGTAGTAGTTTGTATTAAAAGGGGTTGTGGCCCAAATGCCTAATAGCTCAAAATTACAAAAAGAGATTTACAGGCTACTAATGCCTATATATTCATGGTTGTAACAAAAACGAAGGAGGAGGTAGGGATTCATATCCGTCTTACATTTTTCAAGAATGGGTTGAGCCCCTGAGTGCTATAAGTCCTTGAGAACTAGCCTAAAACTAGAACACATATGAAAAACATAGGAAACTAAGTAGATATTTGAGTTCTTACTGGTTCTAAGCTGATGACTAAAGTGGTTAATTGTCTCCTTCCATTGGCACGTCCTCAAGTTGATCACTAACATTTCCAATATTCCTCAAAGCTACCAAAGTTTCATTGCTAGGGTTTGGTTCCAATTCAATAGAATGCAAGTGAACATTGAGTTCCTCTTCCAACAATGTCATTTTTCCACCTTGTTCTTCCACAATTCCTTTCATCTCTTCAACATTGTTCTAAATTTACACAAGTTGGGCTTGGTGGTATCCTAAAACATAAGAAATCAATCGTTGGAGGTTAGCCACCTCTTCTCGGAGGTCCCTTACAACCTATCTTAGTTCCTCTATGTCACATTCCAATAACTAATTGCAATCCATATCTTCCTAATAGGGATTCTTGTTCATAACCCGAAGTAGCTCGAGGAGACGAGTGCCCCCTTCTCCCTCCACCGTGCTTGGAGCCTCTCTACTGATGCCTACCAATGTTGGTAGGAGAAAAAAACCAAAGTGTAAGTTGTGTCGGTCATTCCAGATGCACCCAAATCCTGCCTTCACCAAGGAGAATAGAGCTACCAGAGAGAAGAATGACACCAAGGAGGAAGGTTGGGGTTTAATAAATCACGTGAGTGCATATGAGTTGTCTTGTACCTCAGAGCATGTGGAGGCTTAGAGGATACACTTTCTTGATGTAAAATAAATGTGTCATCACCCCTATTTTTTTCTATCATGGTAAAGAGATGTGTTTCGTGACCCCCTCATTTAATTCTATCTCCCCTTGGTGGAGCCTGGCACCTCGATTTTCCATTGATTTTGTTGGTTTGTTGTTGTGCCTGACAACTTGATAGAAGGATACTGAGGCTAAGGAGTTGGATAAGGACCTCAATATCCTCAAACATTTTTTGAGGGTCATCGATTCTTCTTTGGCCTCGAAGTGCATTGCTTTAATGACCCCAGTCGAGTCCCCTATCACTATCACCAATCTTGTTCCTCTTTTCTTGATGAGGTGGAGGCCTAGGTAAAGGGAAAGGGCTTCTGCCACATTTAGATTCCTGTACTAGTCCCCAAGCGACGGTCTATCCAACTTGTGCATCGGGATCATATACAACTCCCCTGTACCTGCCTCCCCTAATATTGCCCTTCTTATCAACCCTTCATTAATTAATTTAAATAAAAGGAATAAGAGAACTTTTGAAATTAAGTATTGAAGTCAAATCTAGATTTTGGATATTAACAACTAACAATTGACATGGCCATTGTTAGTCAGAACTAAAATATTGGTCGGATTAGACAATTAATTACTTCGATTATCAAGGTTATCAAATAAATTATCAATAAGCTGACAATATCTCTAATATCATCTTAAGTGTTACCATATATAAATTATAGTAAAGGAACTCTAAATATAGAGTTCCAATACAATGGATATAAAAATAGGCACAAGGCACATCTTACCCAAGCGTTGTGTTTCCTACAAAGTTGTACTAAGTTGGATTTCAAGTGATCCTGTAAAGAATGAACAAGTTGGTTGTTCATAATTTGAGATCAGAAGTCCATACATGCCATTATGGCCCTTTTTTACATTTTTTGCATGTTCACATCCCCTTGGGGGAATTGTAAAAAATGATGTAGCATGATGACCTTATGTAAAAGGCCTGGCATTCTTAGGACTTAGTCATCAAACTAATCACCCTAGAGTGTTTTTTCCTTGGTATTTATGCGACGCTTTTAGTGACACATCATTTTTTAGTTTTTCACTCAAATCCTCCAATGATGGGATGGTTAAGTTTATAACTATGCTTTGGGAGGGTTATTAAAGCATAGATTCTATGTATATTACCATGCTAGTCATAATCCCAGAGTCTTGTGAATATGCATTAAGTCCCCCCTAGGATTTTTTATTTTTTATTTTTTTAATAAATCATTGATAAGGTGTATTTTAATTGTAAAATTTCAAAAGGTCATAAAAGTGGGTCTATGGGGGGGGGATTTTTCATGGGGATGCTCGTTTTTGGACCCAAATCCCCCACTTAACCTGTAAACCCACTTTTGAGAGTCTAGTGATTTTCAATTACCAATTTTGTTTTTCTTTCCAAAATGACAAAAAGTGTCAAATAGTTGGGAAATATGGAGAAAATCCAATTCCTAAATCAAAGGGAACTTGTATGGGACATGTCTATGAGGTGTCAAGGTAGTTGAGGATCATGTTGGGTTATTTGATTGAGGTGTTGGAGCATCTAATTTCACAAGGAGAGGCGCATCCAACTTGTCACCAGAGGGGGGTTCACATTCTCTCCATGGAGGGTGCATTCCTCCACTTGGAAAATGGTTTGGGATAGGTGGAGACCCTCCAAAAGGAGTGGGGAAACCCCATGAGAAGTGGCATACTCCCCTTCCATGCATGTAAACCACCTCCCATCAATTTTTCAACTCCCAAATTCACCTCCTCTCATGCAAATTGCGCCCCCCCTGGGGTTTGAGTTATTTTTTTACTATAAAAGTAGGCTCTTTTTCCTTCTAAAGGAAAAAAGGATGGAAGCTCTACCAAAAATTTAAGTGAACTTTGTTAAACTTATTATGAATAAAGAAGGATTTGGAGGCATATATATGGTGTAATTTCTTCATGTGTGGATGCTATTTGTCAAGGATTTCAAGGTATAATCTTTCTTGATTTTGTCTTTCCTTTCATTGGTTATCTGTGGGATTACAAGGGGAGCTACCTCCCAGTAGGGTAAGAGTGCATTAGGAGAGCTACCTCCCAGTAGGGTAAGAGTTCATTCTTGTTTGATTTGTACTTTTATTGACTGTTAACAGTATATCTATTAGAGATGCATGTATATTTTGCTTAATTACATGCTTTCTAGTTTTATGCTTTTGGCATCACCTCCTTTTTTAAACCAATTTTTGTGCAAGGTTTGTCAAGTTTCAGGTTGCCTCACTCAAAGAAGGGTTGGATATTTCTTGCATCCTACTCATATTCAAGAACTATCAAGGACATAGTCCCTCAATATTCCACCAAAGCAACTTCATAACTTCTTCTTCTTTCTAGTTTATGGGCTACTTCACCTTCTTTCTCTTAATCTCAAAATTACTTATTGGTTACTTTTTTAAATCATAACAAGTGTAGATCAGATTTAAAGCTTCATTTATAATCTTACTTGTTACATAAAAGGGACATATCTAAAGTGCTTTATTTCAATCATCATCGTAAGCTTAGATCTAGTTTAGTTTAGTACTTGTAACTACATTTTTTTCCAATAATTTTCCAAATGCTAAGTAGGAGTAAAATTTTATTTCATATTTGTTTAACCCAATAACTCTTAACCATTTTAGCTTGTTTTTTTAATTTTCTCTAGGACAAGCGGAAGTGCTGGCGAAATTCAAAATATTTGAGCCATTCAAAAGCACCACTTCAAATCCCTTTTAAATTTGAAGTTTTTTCCATTCATTTGTAAGCCTTTTTTTTATCCCGTTTTACAAAGGATCAAAGGACTTCTTATTTTGGATATCATTGTAAATATTTAATAAAATAAGTGAGTGCACTACACAGCACCCACTCCCCTTCCCCCATTGGGGGAACCTGTATCACCTCTTGTTTGGATTGAATGCTCATCTTTTTCTTTTCTTTCATGATTGATACTAACCATTAGAATAGTTTTCATTTATGCAAGTTAATTTAGTTTTCATTTTGCAAGTTAGATTAATTTAGTTTTTGTTTTCAATAAGTAACGAACCCGACTTTGTTGTCACGAAGTATGCTCTCGCCACCACCTAAAGGGCTTGTCGATTAGGGGTGGATGATCAGAAAAGAGACTCTTATTCAGTAGTAATTAGTACAACATTTCATTTGCTTTACAATTTCACTTTACATTCAAATCATAACAAACATTTTTCAATATCTCCACGTATGCTCTTGTCCATCGTAGGCTAGTTTAGGTTGGTATGATCTTTGGAATAAACAAAAAACAAGATTTCACACTCAATAAAATTTCACATTTAATTAAAAACACACATTAATTAAAATTAATTCCTTTAAAGGACGGAAATCCAGTGTCTCGCCTTTCTCTTACGTGGACAAATTTTACAAAGAGAAAGGAACTACTAGGTAGTGACTGCGGAGACCCGTAAGGCTACACCCTCTATTGGTGTGGTGTTGGACATACCCATGCGACTCTGATCTAGCCTTTCCTCTTGTGTGAAACTGCATTTATCTAAATCCGGACCTTATTCCACGTACCTTACCGTATATCAAAACCCTCTTCCCGTAATCCACTCATCATAATAATTTAAAATTGACCAAGATACACTTGCAAAACATTTCTTATTTTCAGCAGCACTATTTTGACTCCATTTGCATTGATCTATTTGCAACAATACTATTTGCTTAAATTCATTTCTTGTTGTGGGTGATTTATATTTGTATGCTGTTGAATTAATTTATACTTTGCTTTTATCTTGCTTCAGTATTATATCTCAAAACTCCTAAAAGACTCACTCCCATTTTAACATCTAAGAACCAAAGCTTTAGTAATTTTTCTTAGGGTCTACCCCCCTTGGCTTCGTCAGGATTTAGCTTAAATGGAGGAATCAAGATCAAGTGGCAGTACTTGACTTGAGACTTTCCCCCAAGGACACACCAAGTGGCTTGAAGATTTCTGCCATGTAACCCAGGTGTGTATCGGGAGGCAACACGTTGAAAGTTAAAATTGATTATTATATATAAATATAGAGATTGTGGATTAAATATATTATCATGTAAATATAATGAACTTTCTATATATATATATATATATATATATATATATCACGTGATATAAATTTATAATTAGTGTAAGTTTTAATTTTCGGCAAAACTCTTTTAACTATTAAAAGTTACAAGAAATTATGTGATTGGATAGTATGTGATTATTACATAATAATATTATGTAATAAATTTAAGGTAAAATACAAATTTATATTAAAGGTGATCTATTCAAATAATAAATTATGTATATAATGATTAAGTAGATATTAATTTTTTATGGGGTTTTCAACCCTTTGTAGATATTCTTTGTAGGATCCCTCTCGTTCTCTTACATCGATTCATGGTTTCTTTTTCCAAGTCATATCTCCTTCTACATTGTTGGATCTAGTTGGGTCGTTGTCCTTTTGTATTCTCTACAGTAGTGTGATTGGCACCCTAATCAGTGTTGTCTACCTAACTCGGCGTCATGGACGAGGTGGACTATGGGGAGGTGCCCCTTTGGGAGGGGGAGGATGCTGAGTGGGAGGTTGATGGCATCTTTAAAATCGATGAATAATTTAAAAGCAGCTTAGTTAGATATTTCAAGGGCTATGACAGTGAGACTGTAGTTGATGTGATAGAACAACTGAGTTTGATGACAAATGTTATTTCTCTAGAAGACCATCCTATATCCTTGAAATCGTTTCATTTATCCTGTAAGTGCACCAAATAAGGGTTTGGTGATGGTCGGATTCTAGCTTCTTAACCTATTGGGATTTCTTATAATGGCCCACTTGTATTGTTTGGTTCAAAGAATGGACTGAAGCATACTGTGAAAGGGGTAACTTATGGAAATTGGAAGAGAATGCATAAAACTTTTAGAGCACGCTCTAAAAACTCCTCTTTGATTTTGGGAAAAGATGTTAATATGGATTGGGTTTCTAGTCTCTTAGTATGGGCTCTAGTAGGAAAATTGAGTGACTCCACTATGAAGCAGGAGGCGATGTTAGAGTGGATGAAATCCAGTTGGTATCCAATCCTAGATCGTTGTCCCAAACTCATCATTTTAATGAAAAAATGGTTATGTTTTCAGTATTTGGGGGAGGAGGATTTAGAGAAAATCCCATTACAGTAGTGTCTCATCGGTGAGATCTCTTTGATGCTAAAGAAATGGCATCTAGGTTTTAATCCTTTTAAAGAGAAGTTTTTGAATCATCATGTTTGGATGATAATTACGGGATTTCCCATTGAATTGTGGTAAAAAAAATCTTTATTGAACTCACCAATTCAGTGGGTAGTTATATTTTCTTTGGTGATTCATCTCTATTCTACAAAGACAAGCGTCTTTCTTGGGTATTGATTGAGATTGAACTAGACAAGGGTCTCTCAACTGAAATCAATATTTAATGGGGCGAAAAGTATTTTTCTCAATGACTATATTTATGGAAATTACCCTTTTAGTGCCATTACTTCAAGCAGTTGGATCATGTTAAAAGGAATTGTCCTGAACTTTGTTATCCATCAAAGGAGGTTTTCACTTAATATTGCAAGATTTCTCTTAGGGAAGTGGCATATCATATTGCACAAGGGTTTGTGGATAAAGATCTAGTTAAATCAATGGGATAAAGAACTAGGGACTTTTCTATCCTGATCATCTTGCGGATAAATAATTTGCGAGTAAGCTCAAATCGTTGTTCCCAAATTTTTATAATTATTTTTCCAAAGAAGAAGTTAATTTCTTATTAGATTATGAAAAAAAAATCATTTGTTGCAAAAAAAATGGGGGATTATATGCAAATTTTCCTATTTCTCTCAAGGGTTTTAAAGGTTCTTCTGTTTCAGGGACAATCCTGACTCTAGATGAGACTTGTGATGCGAGTAACTAGGGGGTTTTGGATGTTAGGGGCGATGACCTATCATATGTTGGGGAGGAACCCTTCCCTTGTCTCTCCTATAGTGTTAATGTTTCTTGGAGCCCTAATTCCTCAATTTTAATGGACAAGAGCGGGTTCATGCATGTTTCCTATGACTAGCCTCCTAATACCTATCCAAGAGTCTATGTTCTGAATCCTAATCCGAACCGTGATCTGATAAAGAGTTCCTCAACTTCCTCTTACAAAGAGGTTCTTCAAAAAATTCCCATCGAGTCTTTCACGGCTAAAATGACTGATTCCATTAATGAAATTGAGAAGTTTGCAAATCATTTCCCAAATTTTACGGCAAGGAAAAAATATGGGGAAAGGGTTCAAAAACAAAGGATGGTGTTATGCGAGGTGGTATTGTTAAATATTTGGTGCTTTCTTCATATCAATAACTTGCCAACAAAGAATGTTGTTATGTGGACTTAGAGAAACTCCCTATATTTCTGAATCTGGGCACCTTAGAGTAGATTTTCCCCTAGGCATTGATTCCCCATGAAAATATTGTCCTTAAATATCCATGGAGTGAAGGGTTCTCCAAAATTCTTAACGCTCAGAAGGTTAGTGGAGATGTCTTGTCTGGATGTTATCCTCTTTCAAAGAAATAATGGTGCCTTGACATAAAGCAAGGGAGGTCTTTTTTAATTTACTACCATACTGGGAGTGTTGCACCGTGGATGCACATGGTCTATCTAGGGGAATGCTAATTGTGTGGAACCCTAAGAGGGATAATTTCATCCCTTTTTTTACTTTTGCATATATTATGTTGGAAGGAAGAATTAGAGACTTGGATAAACAATTAAAAATATTAAATTGGTATGGACCTTATTTTGACAGGAAATTTTTCTGGGAAGAGGTTGTGGAGAGTGGTTTATTAAGGGATCATTATCTTATTGTGAGAGGAGATTTAAACCTCACTGTATCTAATAGAGAGGTTTGGGGTTAAAACTCCATACTTGATTCCTTGGATGAATATTTTTGTCATCTCTTTCACAAGTTAAATCTTATTGATGTTCTTCCTATCCAATTAACCCCTACTTGGATGAATGGGAGGGTGGGTCAAGCAGAAGAGTCTAAACGGTTGGACAAGTTCTTGATCTCTAATAATTTAGCTAGTTCGATGGATAGATTTAAACCATGGACATTCAATGTTTGCATATCTAATCATTCTCCCATCATGATCCAAATTGATATGGAGTCAAACAAGGTCAACTATACTTTCAAGATTAATCATTCATGGTTATTGGAAGAGGACTTCTCCTCTATGATTCAAAACAAGTGGGATTCTCTATCAAATTTAGGAATGGGTTCAGCTATGCAACAACTAGTTTTTAAGCTCAAGGTTCTAAAAAGTGAGGTTATTCAATGGGAAAAAATGAGGAAATATGAATTGAAAGCCAATCTTATTAAGTTTGAAGAGAATATTAACTTTATATATTTAAATAATTCCTCGAGGTTTTTTTTTTTAATTGGAGAGGGATGAGATTGTATCTCTTGAAGCTAGAAAAGCTAAAATTTTAAGAATTGAAGAGGAGTCATGGAGAATAAAAAATCATGGAATTTGGCCTTCCTGAGGAGTTAATAACTCAAAAAAAATTCATAGATTTGTTTATTAGAGAAGAATATGCAATACTATTTGAGACATTAGAATATTTGTTTATTACAGAAGAATATGCAATACTATTTGAGACATTAGAAGATAAAATGGGGAGAAATCGTCTTCTCAAAAATATCTAGAGGTGGCTGTTGAGGAACATTTTGGAACTCTCGTTAAAGAAGCTAAAGGGGATTTCATTGATTCACAATTAAAATTTTTACAATGTCATCCTTCTTTTTTCTCTAGAGAAGAAGCCCAAAGAATTGGTTCTCCAGTATCTTTGAAGGAAATCAAGATATACTAAAACATTTTGCTAAGTCCAAAATCCCAGTTCCAGATGGTTGGATAATTGAATTTTTCTTGGAATTTTTTGAGGTTATGGGCTTGGATTTATTGAAGGTGGTTGAAGAATCAAGGATCAATGGTGAAGTTTCAGGGGAAATTAATGCCACCTTTATATCTCTAATGCCCAAGAAATCTCAACCATAAAATTTCAATGATTTTAGACCGATTTTTCTATTCAATTTAGTCTATAAGATTATATCCAAAATAATAACAAATAGATTGAAACCCCTTCTAACATGTTTCTAAGGAACAAGTCTGTTAAATTTTCAGAATTTACTTCAATCTGATCTAGGATCTTAACTGAGAGAACAACATGTACAGCAAATCTACAGCATATCAATCATGGACACAATAATGCAAGCACACAAGAGACACAGAGTTTACTTGGGGAAAACCATAAAGGTGAAAAACCCCAATAAATTCCTCAGAGATAGATAGAGCAATGATACAACCAGAATACAAGAGATATTCTTCTCCTAGCAGTAGAGCCTCCTCCTCCACAAGTGCGCCACTCTCCCAAGTGTGAGTGAGAGAATAGAATGTGTAAAATGAGAGAGACACACTCTCTATTTATACACTAACTTGACTTGACCTTTACTCAACTAGGTCGACCTCAACTTAACATAATGTTGACTGGGCCGACCGCCACTCAGGTGGTCTAATAACCCTTTGACCCACATGGCTGACCCCCAATAGGGTGGTCTAATAACCCTTTGACCCACATGACTTATACAGGGCCGACCCCAACAAGGTGGTCTAATAACCCATCAATTATAAGTTACGACACTTACAATATAAATGACGACACTTCCGTATAGAGGAATAATAACATCTCTATAGGAATACAACCACTTCCGTATAGAGGAATAATAAAATATCTACAGGAATACAATATACATATATGTGAAATACATTCCAAAGTTACATATACATCAACACTCCCTCTTAACAAGGAAGGTATTTCTCGACATAGGTCTTCTAGCACAAGTCATCTTCATCGTCACTACTGCTGCTATCTCAATCAATCTCTAAATCTACTCGTCATAGGAAGTTCTACAGAGCCAATCCTTTTTCATACTGGATGTAGGCCCACCATCTGCAGGTCTTCATCATCTGTGCGAACAGTCTGATAGAGGTGGCCTCTCAGGACTAATTTTATGTGCGGATGCAATACCGGAAAGAGTATCCCAGGAACATTTATGTGCCTAAGCACGACCGGCAAGATCTCCCAGGACTGATTACATGCATCTCCTCCACAATACCTTTAAAGAGCATCCCAGGAACATTTATGTGCCGCAGCACGACCGGAAAGATCTCTAAAGAGCATCCCAGGACTTATTATGAGCACACATCTCAATCTCTCGGATCTCCAGGACTGATTACATGTGGATAGACAAAACCTTTAAAGAGCATCCCAAGAACATTTATGTGCCACAACACGACCGACAAGATCTCTAAAGAGCATCCCAGGACTAATTACGAGCACACAGCTCAACCTCTCAGATCTCCAGGACTGATTACATGTCTCCGTGGTAATACCTCATCCCAGGGCTGATTACGAGCACACAGCTCAACCTATCAGATATTTGAGGACTGATTACATACTACATAGAAATACTAGAAAGAGTATCCCAGGAACATTTATGTGCCGCAGCACGACCGGCAAGATCTCCCAGGACTAATTACATGCTATTTGCACAACCTGCCACATATCATCTCTGACCTCCAAGTATCAACCTGATACTCATGATCCCATGGATCATCATCGCACAAAGCATCATCCTGATGCTCATGATCACACTGATCATCATCACTGTACCATCCTAATACATATCATCTGGAGCAACATCCTGAAGCTCGTCATCATGATCATCCTGATCATACAATGCATCCACCTGATGCATACCAAGTATCTACCTGATACATATCATCATACATGATCCACCTGATCATACAGTGTATCCACCTGATACAAATACAAATACATGATCCACCTGATCATATCTGATACATATCAACATACATGATCTACCTAATCATACAATGTATCCACCTGATACATATACAGATACATGGTCCAAGAATCCAACATGATGCATATACAAAATACATACAAATGAACCAACTGATCATATCCAGCATCCAACATGATGCGTACATAAATATACATATAAATGATCCAACTGATCATATCCAACATCATCCTAATGCATATACAGAGTAGTAACTGGAGCATCGTCCTGATGCTCATCATCCATGATCCTCCTGATCATCATAGCATCATCCTCTTCAGATCATCTCATCGTCCACGAAGCACAGCCCAGATGCACATCATCCAGTACTTACACCACCGACATGGGAGAACACATCTACCACCATTCGGGGAAGGCTCGAGCCCTTACTTTTTAACCATGGGAGAACACATCTACCACCATGTGAAAAATGGCTCAGCAATTATATCACGACTAAGGGAGAACACATCAACCATGTCAGAAAAGCTCATGTGCATCTGCATCTTCCAGACTCATCACGTCCCTTTGGAAGGAACCTCGATCTGAAGTGCACCAAGCCTCTCTCTGAAGTACTCAAACTCCACTCTGACCAACGGCTTGGTCAATACATCTGCAACCTTCTCATCCATCGCAACATACTCTGCTTTGGCTATACTAAGTGCTACGCAGGACTGCTTCCTGCTAAACCAAGAGATCACACCTGATTCCATACCGAAGCAGCACCCAGAAGTGCTCTTCCTATCTGTAGCACTGCCTGCCCAATCTCAGAATATGCTTTATAGCAACCAGGTGAACATCTCTCGGATCCGTTAGGAACTGGCTTAATATGTTCACCGCAAAGCAAATATCCGGTCTCGTGTTCGTCAGGTACATAGAGGACCCAATCATCTGACAATACATCATGACATCGACCGGATCAGATGAAGCATCACACAGAAGCTTCAGGTTTGATGCCATAGGTGTGGCCATAGCCTTGCAGTCCATCATCTCGAACCTCTTCAGAATCTCTACTGCATACTTCCCTTTGTCCAAGGAAGATTCCATCTGTACTCTGCCACACCTCCATACCAACAAAATAGTGCATCATCCCCAAGTCCTTCAACTTGAACTCGGCTGCAAGCTTCCACTGTGTGTCGGCAATCAATCTATCATCTCTTGTTACAAACAGGTCATCCACATACAATAAGAGTATCCCTGGATTGCCTACCTCAACCTTGTAGTAAATGTTGGAACCCGCTTTACTCTTGGTAAAGACCAAACTGGATAGAAATCTACCTATCCTACCATACCAAGTTCTGCACATATATGATTTCCTTCCATGTGTCTCAGAACCAAGTGGCTGCTCCACATACACTTCTTCTTCAACTACACCATTCAAGAAAGCTGTCTTGAAATCCATCTGGTGTATCTTCTATTTCATCACTTTTATATTTCTCAATGCTGCCATCTGCAGCATGCGATCTTGATAGATCCATATGGAAGTCATAACAAACTTCCCTTCAGGTCTTGGGACTACATCCCAAACATCATTCTTCATGATCGATGGATCATGGCATTCTTCCCATATCCTGGGAACTTCAATATCTTCAATAGATAATTTTGTTGTTGAACAAATGTTGTAGTTCTTCTTTTGTAGGTGATGGCATACGAGCTTTCCTATACAACAAGTTAAATTGCATGATTAGAAAACATCTCATAGTTTTCAGAACAAATTCTTACACATAAAGAAATATGTCATACAGTCATGCAATTATCTTAGCCAATGCTTCAATACAACATTTATCCATATCCCGTAACTTTCTAGATGCCTTCCAATCTCTACCAGAACATTGTTAAGAGTGTGCACAACTCCCAACATGTCAGCAAAGAGGTTTCATTCTAGATAAGTAGCAATGGAATGTTGTACAGTGCCATAGGCCACTTACCCATGCATATTAGTGGTATACTGTTCATCAATGCAACTATTCTAATATGCATAATACACAACCTAATTCTAGGAACATTAGTATATACATTATTGAACAATATTATTTAAACAATAAAATATGCAAGTAATGACAATTCAAATACTTATCTTTGCTTGTTTGTTGGGTTGACTCCCTCTCAGTCTTTGCTTCTTTTCTGCAACTCCATTCTTATGTGGATTGTGAGAAGTGGTCAACTCCCTCTGAATATCTGCATCCTTGCAGAAACTACTGAAGTGTGCTCCTTTGCTTTCTTGCAGGAACAACTGGAGTGTGCTCCCTCTTGATCTTTGCTTCCTGGATTACCTGTCCTTGAACTTACATCCATCCTTAATCACTATGCATGCTTATTAGTATCATCATTGTGTTATCCTTGAGGTCTCATACATAATCACACATTTATTAGTATAATCTTAATACTATCAAAACACAATAATCTTAAACATGTATATTCATGATCATTCACAGATAATAAACATTAGTATTCAAGGTTTCAGGGAAGTCTTCTTTTACTCATACACATTCTTATTTGATCATAGGACTCTTCTGGTTAGTTGAATCATCAATCAAGATAAGAGATATAATATGCATAAAACCCGTGATTATTCAAACCTATACCTTCATGATTCTTCTGGTTAGTTGAATCATCAATCAAGATAAGAGATATAATATGCATAAAACCCATGATTATTCAAACCTATACCTTCATGATTCTTCTGGTTAGTCATATCATCAATTATGGTAAGAAGCATAATATGCATACAACCATGATTATTCAAACCTATGACTTCATGAATAATCATTATCAACAACACAACAGTATAAGATCCTAACACAAGGTAGGATTCTAGTTTGATATAGGAAAAACATACCTGGATTAGCATGCTAGCTAGTTATGTCTAACATACCCGCATAATGTCTTCTGGTTCTCTTCAGTGACTTGTGCTAGTAACCTGCATGTTTCATAGGTTAACCATTGTAGGACCAAGTTATACATACCTCGAAAGTAGATCTTCTATGAGATCCATGACAATGGATGAATCTTTGTCTTCATGTCACAATGATCATATGTTCTTGAAGTAGAACATGATTTGCCTTTCTTGGTGTACCTTTTATGTTAGCGGACAACATAAACCTCATACAACATCACAATGCATTAGTACATTCATAAGTGTCAAAACCTTAATCAATGAATATCTTCTATTAAGGTGATACGACAAGTCCAGTAATTAATCAAGATTGTATTGTAATGATATGAAGACAAACATATGATAAACTTAACCATGAAACATACCTGTAAGCCATACCTGATACGATAAGTCCAGTAATTAATCAAGATTGTATTGTAATGATATGAAGACAAACATATGATAAACTTAACCATGAAACATACCTGTAAGCCATACCTGTCAAGATTGCCTGTAATCTTCTTATGGAAGGCCTTAGCCTCATCTCCCTCTGAGACAAGAACTTCTTCACTTATGTAGGTGACCAATCCATATTCTTCTAGGATTAACCCAATCCACTTGATTTGCAAGAAATGGACCTGGAGCTGGATTAGGGTTTGTCAAAGAAACCCCAAAAATTCAAACTTTGAATTTCAAACTTCCGAAAGGATAGAAATATGCGCCTTGATGAGCTGATCAAGTTAGTATATTCATAATTTGAAAACTGCAAAGTTTCACCCCTCAAAATTGCCTTTTAGATTTCTGGATTCACTGGGAGGACCCTGGATTAGGGTTTGAGTTTCTCAGAGCTTCATCCAACCAAAATATTTGATTCAAAACTCTAAGCTTTGATTTTTCTGAGGAGCTTCCAGCCGTGGTCACAGATTTCCAAAATTCCAATTTTTGCAGAAGCCCTAATTTTCCATCTTTCCGATCAAAGTCCCAAATTGGGGTTTGATCAAGCTCGGCCTTCTGCCCAACCAAAAAATCTGATCTTGGTCTCTAAATTTCGATTTTGAGGAGTAGCATCCAGTCGTGGTCTCCGATTACAAACATTCCAACTTTCTTCGAAGCCCTAAATTCCGGAAGCCATGAATGAAGGTACTCAAAAATAATTCTGTTTTGACATAAATATGTACCTGATTGTTTCTGGTGTAACTCCAAAATTTTTGATCCACAGGGTCTGAAAATTTTTCCTAAGATATCCCGAATTGTTATATTTCCATCCTGATAGGTCTGACCTCAATTGGATTCTCTGAGAGAGAGTTATTCCAAGTGTCGCAACGTGACCTGTTTATGGGATAATACAAGAGAGCGAACTTGTACGGCATGCCACGTGTCCTTGGTTCAACTTCGGCCTCTGAAAAATTTTCCTGAGATATCCCGACCTGTTATCTTTCCATCCCAATAATTTTGACCTCAATTGGATTCTCTGAGAGAGATTTATGCCAAGTGTCGCAATGTGATCTGTTGATGGGATAATACAGGAGAGAAAACTTGTACGGCGTTCCACGTGTCACTGGTTCAACTTCGGCCTCTGAAATTTTTTCCTGAGATGGTACAGTCCGTGTACGACCTGTCACTTTTTACGAAATTTCGTTTGGATCTTCCTAGCCCAAGTTATGACCTTTTTCCCAAGGTCACCTGATTTTGAGTCAGATCTGGAAGAGGCAGAAACCCTATATTGTACAGATCATAAATCACAAAGTACAATGAATTAGAGGTTGTCCTTTGGACACAAGGTACATGGGGATCTGATATTCAACATGTGAATGTTTCAGACCCGAAAACTTCGCCAAGATGGATTTATAGCGAAAGTTCTACGATGACTGGTTTTTGCTATATCAAGCCCTAGCATCGTAAGTGCAACCAATGTCATACATGCCATATCATGCCTTCTTTTAGGCTAGCTCTGATACCATGTTAAATTTTCAGAATTTACTTCAATATGATCTAGGATCTTAACTGAGAGAACAACATGTACAACAAATCTACAACATATCAATCATGGACACAATAATGCAAGCACACAAGAGACACAGAGTTTACTTGGGGAAAACCATAAAGGTGAAAAACCCCAATAACTTCCTCAGAGATAGATAGAGAAATGATACAACCAGAATACAAGAGATAGTCTTCTCCTAGCAGTAGAGCCTCCTCCTCCACAAGTGCGTCACTCTCCCAAGTGTGAGTGAGAGAATAGAATGTGTAAACTGAGAGAGACACACGCTCTATTTATACACTAACTTGACTTGACCTTTACTCAACTAGGTCGGCCTCAACTTAACCACTTAACATAATGCTAACTGGGCCGACCCCCACTAGGGTGGTCTAATAACCCTTTGACCCACATGGCCAACCCCCAATAGGGTTGTCTAATAACCCTTTAACCCACATGACTTATACAAGGCCGACCCCAACAAGGTGGTCTAATAACCCATCAAGTATAAGTTACGACACTTACAATATAAATGACGACACTTCCGTATAGAGGAATAATAACATCTCTATAGGAATACAACCACTTCCGTGTAGAGGAATAATAACATCTCTATAGGAATACAATATACATATATGTGAAATACATTCCGAAGTTACATATACATCAACAAAGTCAACTTTCTTTTCAATAGGAAAATTATGGATGTTGTGGGTGTAGCAAAGGAAAGCTTAAATTCTATTAAGAACAAAAAGTTGAAGGCCTTAATTCTGAAAATGGACCTTGGCAAAGCATATGAGAAGGTTGATTGGACCTTTCTCAGACTTGTTCTTCTTCATACTAGTCTTAATATGGAGGTTACAAACTTGATAATGGAGGTTATTGTGGACTGGATTTTGGAAAAGGTAAATTTATAGGTCTTGTGGTTGGATCATTGGAAACTCAGGATTATCAGTTTGAAAGAACATTTTCATTTTATCTCTTTCAGGCATATCTTCAGGTAATTCAATTCTATAGCAAATTCTTTATCTTAAAAATCCATTTGTCAGCAAGAAGGTAATATTCAATTTGAATTTTATATGGATCATAGACTAATGGAAAAGAACATTGTACAATTGTCGTAATGATTGTTATCAGTCATTTTATTTTGTCAAAGTATGATAAGAGACTATCTGACACTTAACTTTAAAATTTTGGTCTATAATTGTATTAGTTCCTTCGTCTTGAGTTGTGCAATCCAAGTCATGGGTTTTGAAAATTCCAGGTTGTTGTGGATTGAGATCTATTTTGTAGAGTGATGAGAGAAAAGCTATTTTTTGAATTTTTGAAAACTGATGTAATGGAAAATGATATGATAGTGGGGTGTAAGTTTGAATCTGATTAGTACTTTTAACTTTGATTCAAAAAAAATGAATAACAAGTTATGGCTTTTTTCCTGGTGAAAAAAGATATTAATTTTTTTATATAATTTTAAAAAATAACATTAAAATAAGAATTGTATGTGTTTATTATGGATTTGAAAATACTTGTATATAAGCATATTTTTAGTTTTGGGATAAGAAGAAATTTTTCTTTGAGAATCCTAGAGAATGATAAGACAAATCCAAAAGTATTTAGATGACATAATAATAAAATCATGTAATAATGTATTTAGATGACGTTTACACATTATGATTTATATTTCTTTGAGATTTATGTATTAATATATTTATATTATTATTAGTAATTCAACCGATTATTTAAGGAATATGCAAGATATCAATAGTAGTGTTATTAAATGTACAATGCAATCAGTGAAAGAAAATATTAAAATACTTTAAAGTATATATTGGAAATAAATAAACATTTTGATATTTACGCCGTAGGCGTTTCACCATGGAGGTCCATAACCTCCATGTCAGTTAGATTCCTTGCTCATGGAGCGAATGGAATCCTGACACGTGGATGGTTATGCTTCGCCGCGGCTTCCTGCACTAACGTTATTCGCATGGGAGTTGGAAAAATGTCACATTGATATCATTCTCTTTATTCCATGGCAGGTTGCTCCATTGGAGTAGTTGTAATATCAACCCTGATCTTAACTTGTTATGTAAAGAGGAGAAAAACACAGAGTTGCAAGTAATGTTAGTTCAGGAATTCCGTTAATAAATTCTCTTGTCGACACTAAAAAATGAAAATTAGGAACTTGCAAAGCTTATATCATTGATCATTAGGATTTATAGAAATAGTAAGCATTGCAAAGCTTCATTGTTGTGACAAAAGCTGTCCCAATTGTTGTATATTCTTAATATAGAAAGAATATAGTAGCTGCTTCATAGTAGCATATGCTGAAAGAAGATAGCAAGAGCAAATCTCTTTTGTGCAAATATTTTCTAAGTGTCTATGCGTTTTCTGCCAAAAACTATGCCTATGAATCTCGATGAGTTGGCCCGAAACAACAGCAGAACTTGTTGAGTGGAGCCAACATGGTCGGCAAATCTGGTCGAGTTGCGCCGAAAAAAGTTTGCGGAATTTCAAAAAAAATTCTAAGTATTTTTGAAAATTTTCTAACTGTTTTTATTTGGTTATGCCGACGCATTTCGGCGAGTCTCGTGGAGTTGGGCCGCAAAGGTAGCAAAACTCGGTGAGTTGGGTTGAAACAGTGACAAAACTCGTTGAATGGAGCCGACAAGTTCAGCGAATTTGGCCAAGTTGCACCAACGGAGTTGCGGAAATGTCCGGGGAAAAGGAAGAAAAATTTCAAAATTTTTCTAAGTGTCTTTCAGCGGAAGAACTCTGCGAGTTGGTCCACAACGGCGGAAGAACTCGATGAGTTGGTCAGCAATGGCGGAAGAACTCGATGAGTTGGTCCGAAATTGCAGTAGAAAATGGCAAGTTGATCCGCAATGGTGGAAGGACTTAGTGAGTTGGCCCGAAATTTTTTTCTAAGTGTCTTTCGGTGGAAGAACTCAGTGAGTTGGTCCGCAACGGCGGAAAAGAAAGATGAGTCCGCCAACCGGCGAAACTCGGCGAGTTGGTCCGCAACGGGTCGGAAGAGAATGGAGAAGTCCGCTGAAACAGGGAATTTCAGTCGTTTTCCAGGGATATTTTTCAGGTGCCGAAAGTTGAAAAATGACATGCAACTTATGTGCCAGATTGCGCGAAATCGAAGGATTTACAAAAAAAAAGAAACGAGATAATCGTCCCCCAGAGACAGTCGTTTAAAGTGTGAAATGCATTCTCTATGCTTGGGAGGAGAAGCAGGAATTGCATAGAAAGTTGTGGAAGCCTTATTAAGAGTAATTGGCTGTAATGTGCATTACGGAAGAGAAATGGGAGCAACAAGGAAATGTTGATAAGAGGGAAATTCCTCACCTTAAACTATTTATGTTTATAGCATAAGAATTGCATGTTTGGAAAATAGCAAGAATGAATGTCATACACTTATGAATATATTGAATTGCTAATTCATGGGAAGATCATAGCTAATGATTGCTTGTATGCTTGGTAGGGAAGCCAAGAAAAGGATTAGCTATGATGTGGAGGAGGAACTCCATGTCATGATGAGGAATTGGAAAGGGAGAATTCCTTAACTTCTCTTTTTCTATTGTTTTTTTATTTCTTGAGTTTTCTATACTGGAAATTATGGCATAGGGATGCTGGAAATGCAAGAGAATAATACATATGAATTAGTGGACATGATTAGAAGAGTTATTGCATAATGCATGTGAATTGCTTATGCATGAGCATGATGTTGCATACTAATAAAGGTAGTGAGGTTACACATGCACTAACCCATTAATGGTATCCCCTATGATTGATGACTATTAATGTTGTTGATAATGATTGTGGGAATCAGACCATAGAAGCATGATTGAAAACGCAAGAGATTAGATAGATGAGATGAATATGCACTAGATGGAATATAAATAAACATTGCATGGTGCATATGAAAATGTTTGTGCATGTATATGATATTGCATATTGGTAAAATAGTGAGGTTTTACATATGCAATGAACCACTTAAGATAATTATTGTGGTTGCTAATAATTAGTTGTGTTCGCATTGGTTATAGGACCAAAGACAATCGAAGCATGGCTAAGGATGTGGATGATGTTGTTGCATATGACCAACAACCTTATGAGGAAAGGATGGTGCAAAAAATCTGTGATCATGAGGTTGGCAAAAGGACTGTGAAGCCTTGGCAAGAGGCCAACTGATCAGGTAACATCAAGCGATGTTAATGACAGCCATGCAAGTGATGGTTATTTATGCTTAAATCACATGAATGTTGAAAGAGGATTTGGTAAAGTCTCTTCAACTATGTTTAAACTATGTTGATTTGGCTTGCATGTAGTATTGAGTGCCTGAATGTGAATGTCAACCCACCAATTATGGTGAGGTGCGGGTAAGTGAAGGCAGGGAGCCTTACACCCTATAGTTTCTTAGAAACCTCAATGCATTCACATGAAATTATATCATACCATTTGTGTATGTTGGTTGTGGGTTTAACAACCAAAGCAAGTGAGAACTTATGGTCTTGTTGTAGTGCATGCCATATGAGATAGGCATGGTTAGGCCATAATATGTTGGAATGAATAGTATTCATGGATTAATGCAAGGTTGTATTGAGGGGTTATGCATCAAGTGAATGCACATTAAAAGATTATGTAAATGTTGTGAATGTGCATGCATATGTGTGGGTGCACATGTTGAGATGCATTGTGTGAATCCATGGGTGTGACATATATATGTTTCAATGCAGTTAGATAATAGATGAAATGGTGGACTATTACTAATCCTGAGACCATTTCATGAGCTGCTATGAATGCAGGAGAAGGACTGCATGAAGAAGGTAGACATGTGATGGGATACCAGAGCACTGTGTTGGAAGGACAGAGCTGCATGGAATGTAAAGTAATGAGTATTTATAGTTTATTGCATGGATAGTGTGACCGTGTCTTGCAATTTTATTGTGATAATGATGCATATATAGAAATGTATATATTTCATTGCATTTAAAATGTTAACAGCTGAAAGAGTTTGAATTATTGAGTGTTATAATTCTAAGATCACTTCAGTGACTGTTGTAGCAATGAAAAGATTATATGCATAGATACTCATAACGTGTTTGGCTGATTAAAGTTCAGATTTCAGGTAGAAAGGTCTTGCATATGGCAATGAGGATAAGTCCATAGTAAAGACCGAGATCTACCATGGGCAAAAGCCAAAGGTTAAGAGAAGGTTCTCATGGTTGTAACTTATGCATGAAACAAATATGAAAATTGTCTGATTTAAGTTTATGAGAATAATCTCTTGGTTGCAAATCTAATTTCTATAGGAAAACAGATTTGTAGATTTCAGATTTGAGAATTTGCTTATAATTGCTAATCACCGTTTGAGGACATGTTGTAGGTGGATGTTCATGTAGGGTAACAAGGGTAAAACCATAATGGACAGAGTGATACCACTTACAAGAGCCAAACAATATGAGGGTGGCCTCATGGTTAAACAAATCAATTTCTGTAGGAGGCAGAATTGTAAATTCATGTTGAATTAATTATTAATGATATTGATTGGTTATGGAACAATCATATTTGAAGCTTATTGCTAAATATTGCTGACTGTTTGGCTATTTGATAAGTGTGCCAGGATGACACATTGCAAGAATACCATGTGTGATGGCATGCAGAAGCCAAACTAGATGGGAAGGATCCCATGCTTAGGAAATGGGTTTTGGGTGAAACGCCATTGTAAATGTCGATAATGTCTCAACCGAACTGCATGTTGGTAAAGCATGTGAGTGAGACAGTAAAATTATGCCAAGAAGGCATGTGTGGGTTATGGAACGTGAAAATATTGGGGTGGCAAACCGAAGGACTGTTGACTCAGAGAAGGGAGCCCCCATTCTTCGCAAATGAAGAAAATATACATATCTGAGTATTATATAACCCTAACTAAGAATATACCTGTCTGGTTATTAGATTTGATATGCAGAGCATGTTTAATTGTTTCATTCTTATTCCAGACTGCTTGAGTGTGATTAAGGCCTGCATGGCTCACATCGGAAAGGGATGCATACCTTTCGGGTGATGGGTTATGTTAGGGTTGTCAATATTGACTACACTCTAAGGGAATGGACGCATTCCTGGTGTTTCAATACTTGATAATGAATGTTATGAAATATGATTACAATTTTAGAGCAGCCATACTGATGATCCTGCTTATCCTTCTTGTGCTACCAACTTACACATATGCAATTTGGTGTTGCACGTTAAGAGGCAAAGTGAAGAAAGGGTGCTCAAGAGAACTGTATGAGAAGTGGTAACCTTTCTATGCTCACACTAAAGGACACTAGAAGAGATGGATAGGCTTGATGAGCTGTGTATAGATTGCTAGCTCGGTGTACATATCATATATATATATAAATATAATCTTTATAGAATTATATATATATATATATATATATAGAGAGAGAGAGAGAGAGAGAGTTTTTAAAATTCAAGTTTATTTTCAATATAGTGACGATTAATATAAAATAATTAAAAATAATAATTACTATATTAAATGTAAACTTAAATTTTGATTTGATTTTTAAAGTTATAGGGTGTTTAAATATAAATTTAAACATTGATTTAATTTTTATATGATGTACTAAAGTTAGAAAATAATTAATTATCTAATTAAAAACATAAGATTAATAAATTATATTTATTTTCCAATAAAAACCTACCTTTAATTAAAATACAAATATGTGTGAGAATTTTGAATATTATTATTATTATTTACAATAACATTAGTATTAATATTAATTAAAATATTATTAACCTTTAATATTAGGAACCATTGCTATCAACATCAAACCTATTCTAAACAACAAAGCTAATAACCTAACGGACTAGGGTTTGGATCTTGTGTTGCTCCCTTAGGATTTTAGGTGGCGTTTATATTTTTTAAATTGCTTTCGGTGAGCATGCTTAAATTTAGTATTACGAGAAATTTATACATTTTTCATTTTCTATGCTTTGCGTAGGATTTAGTTTTAATTATTATGTGTTGATGGGTAATAAGAGCATGAGTGCTATTGAACGTTACCAATCACAAAAGTTAAATTAAATAATATAAATATATATTTTTTGAAATTAATTTTAATATTAAAAAATTTGTATATTTTAAGTTTTTGATATCTAATAATTTTGACTTTATAAATATAAATATTTAATATTTAATAATCTTATCTGGAGTTACATATTTTGGGAGTTGTCTAAATTTACTCAAGTTTTGATATCTAATAATTTTGATTTTGTAAATTTTAAGATTTAATATTTAATAATATTAGCTAGAGTCACATATCCTCAAAATCTAAATGCATTGAAATCTTATTTTAATATTTTTATTTAGAACTATTTTTTTAATTTCATATGTTAAAAAAATATTTAATTTTTTCAATACTTAATAATTATAATATACATGACCCATTTTAATTTTAGAATATTAGTTATAACTTTATCTAAAGTTTCATAGAGATTTCTCAAGATATCTTATAATTAGGTTTGTTATGTTAGAGTTGTGAGCTTTCTTAAATAATTAAGTTGGTTATATCACATTTGTGTGAAAATTTAATTCAATATTTATCATGTAAGTTAGTTTTATTTCAATAAATAAATTTGATTGTTTATTGTATAGTTTTTATAGTTTATTACCAAGAAAATATGTAATTATATAATATATTTTTAAAAAAATATTAAGATTAATACATTTTAAATATATATTTTTATAATAATTATAACTTATTATTAATGCTAAATAATGTAACTTAAAAAGATTTAGGTTCAATTTTGTTATATAATTGAAGTGTAAAAATTTGGAGTTAAATTTTGTTATAGACCATTTTCTATATATTTAAAAAAAATGTCAATGCCATTTTATTTTAAGGTGATTGGTCCAAATTTATATAGGATAAAAAAATATTTAAAACAATTAGAAGCTATAATTTTTTTTATATAATTATCGTTTTATAAAAAATATTTATATATTATCATTTTAAGAATTAGTAGAATTAGTCAAAATTTATATATTTTAAGAATGGATACTTAAAATTTTCATATATTAACTATTATAAACCTATCTTCGTTTTAGCTTTATCGTGAATCAAAAAATCAAATCAACATAGATTTACATGATATTGAAGAGTTAAGAATTGTTTCATTTTTCTTATTCTAAAATTATTTTGAATAAAAGTATATTTAATTTAAAATAAATTATAAAATGTAATTTAATTTTTTTTTAATGAAAGTATATTTAAGTTTTTAGCTACTATATGGATATTATTCCATAAACTATTAAAAAGTAACCCATATTTTTATTTTCTTAAATTTATTAGTCAAATTAATATTTATTTTTTAAAGTGCTAAAATTTATTTAGATGTCAAAGAAAATTGTTATTCAATGAAAAAAGAAAAATATGACATGATCCACTGATAGTCCTTAAGGGGACGAACAACTTTCAAAGAACATCATGATCCATTGGGTTTTGGACTATTAACATAATTTCTTAGGTGAGAGAAAAATGAACTCTTAATCAATTATAAGCAAGATTAAGTCTTCCAATACTATATTAATCAATTTTCATTATAAAAAAACAAAACAAAATAAAATAAAATTACAACTTATGTAGATAAATATTCATAAAACAAAATTTTCCTTAAACTAATATCAAATTGACTTTAACTAATTTTAAACCAAATGCAAGCGAGATACAAAAGTATCATATTTCTCAATATTCAAAAATATCATATTTCTCAATATTTTTAAGAGATTTTTTAGCCTAAATTGACTCATAGATATTTTTCAAGGTCACCATTTGAGGATCTTACAAATAATCCTGTATCGAAATGAACACAAATTCAATTAACATTCTCATTATATTAAAAATGGAGAAAATTAATAAGTGGACAAACTTAATGATAATTTTTTTAATATAATTTATTTTATTTTTTTAAATTGAAATTATCTAAATATTTTTAAAATGAATTAAAATCCCTATAAAATTTCATAAACAAAATTATCTTCAATCAAACAAAATTATAACTTTCAGAAAATTCCCATCAATTTTTTATTTAAAAAACTTTTACTTTTATTTAAAATATTATTTATTTGATGATATTGGTTAAGGTCCAATAAAACTATTAATATAATGAATTTAAATTTATTTTTGGATACATCTCTTCTCATATTAAAAATGATGACCTAATATAAAAAACATGATATTAACTATTCTGATATTTGGATTTTTTTATGTTTTCAAAAGGAATGCCGAAAACAAAATTTGATTTTTTTCATAGAACTTATGATTTTGCAGGCGACCGTTTCGTAGATCTTATGTTTTTTTCGGTGACCAAGTTTTTCTGTTGCCAGCAATCGCAGCACAAATTTTTTCCTATACTTTTTGTTTATTTATTCCTAAAAAAACATTTCCATTCCTTTCAAAAGCATAGCGTTCTTACTGATTTGTTTCAATTTCATATTGTTATGAGTGCCATGGTGTTCATTATGGTGTGCTATGGTGTTCATAGTCGTTTCCAACACTACAACATACATGAAGTCTAGGCTTGATCGTGGATTAGATTCCATGGTGTAGTTTGACGAGAAATTTAGTGTTGTCTTATAAGGCATTTGAGTCTCTTGGTATTCTTCTCGGAGAATTTTTGTTCCTTCTAATTTTACTATTTTCCTACCGACGTTCATTTTTTCTATTGTTACTTTGGGATTGGAACCGCGACTCGCACAAATTCTCCATCCAAGCATTGCCGAGATTGATAATTAAGGTTCATAAACTTATAATTTAAATAAATCATGGAATGGAAATGTATGAAAGAAAATGAAGAACGCTTACAGAGAGATTTCCAAGGACGGGAAAGTCTCAGTGTGGCGGGTTTCATGTTCGGCCAGTGCAAAATTATCGGCAAGGAAGTGCATAGATTTAGAGGAGCCGTAGAGTGATCGAACTACCAATTTCTCAGCCAAATAATTAATGCGGAAAGGACACCTTTTTTGGGGTGAGGATGGACCTCTGTGATGCATGTGGCTTCATCTTAATTATTTCCATTTTCTGTGACGTTTCTCTCTCGGTATGCTTTCTCCATGGATGTACTTCCTTTTGCTGCGTCTCCACTTCAACACTCTAATTCAATATATTATTAGCATTCACATGGGTCGTTTGGGATTTCACACATTGATCTTTGCTAGAATTGTCTTTTATCTTTAAATTTTCAAGTATTTATAAGATGATATTTTCAGGTATTTATAGGATTTTAATGTTATATTTGTCCTATCGATTCACACAAAGGTAGTGACAGAAAAGGGGAGTTCCACTTGAAAACTGAGGAATGAAAGGGGTCCAATACCGGGTGTCTTTGAGAGGATAGTATACCCAGTCTACTTCCCTAAGGAACAATGCATATGAACGACTCACTTATATGTCATCATAAAAGAGGCAACCGGTCACTTCAACATTCTAGCATTTACACAACTGTCATGGTAGCCTTGTTCTCTACACTAACTCAAAGTTTTAGCAAAAACATCATTGTATGTTTGAACTTTCAACAGTGTCTTCTTTTGAACTTTCCAATCAACATGTTGCTGGAAACTAAAAAATTTGATAGGGAAGATTTTAGTACCAACAGTTATGTTGAAAGGTAATTTGTACTGCATGGTTAGAAGCATTGTTGTGGAATTCCATTGGTCATTCCATTTTCTTTTGGCGTAAGGGTTGTAGATATGCACTTGTCCTCTTCAGTGTGTATGAGCCCATATCTTTCATAATATGTAGCTCAGTTACTCCTATTTGTTTATTTGTTGCTATTAAGTTGTTATGGATTTCAATCGATGTACTCCACAAATATTTATTTGATCAATACTATCTTGGTTATGCCCTCATATTTGCTTTTGTATGAGCAGATATCAATGATTTAGGGTCATAAACAATCTAGCTTGGACATATGAGCGTTGAGGACATCGGTCTCCCAATTTGTTTACAAAGTGTATTTTTAAATATTCTAGATTGGTAACACTCATTTTCCAAAACATTTCTTCTCACCTAAGTGTCACACCATGTATGAATTTGGAGCATTCTTTGGCACATACTCACCTTAGTTTACTTCCCTTAATGTATGAGTGAGCACTCTTTAATGTGCATAATGTTATGGACTATTATAACATTCCTTGTTATGAGTTTAACATGTATTGTATGACATGAAAGCTTCTATTATGTTGATATTGTATAACATGAAAGCTTCTATTATGATGATACATGTATACATGAAATTAGGGTAGCTTGCATTCACAGTAGTAATAGCAAGAACATGAGTATAGATTGCTTTGCTATTTTTTGTACCTTAACCAATGTAATTTCCATTATTGGTAAAGATGTTATCCATACTCCATGCAAGGATGTTATCCAAATTCCCATTGTCAAAGCCTCATTTCTGGATTTGTAGTTGCATTTGTTCCCATTGACTATTCTGTTGTTGGAATGCATGGTTCACTCATAGATGAGCACAAGGATATAATGTATTTCAATATATTCAAGGGTTAGGTATTCAATTCAAAACATCAAGGAATATTTGATTACATATCTTTGCCTTTTAATGTCCATACGGATATTTTCCTGCACTCTCATATTCAGAAGATCACATATCTAAGAGTGATTGTTAGCAAATGGACTGTCAGAGCAAGAACTCATCAAGGAACTTTCAAGATGAAATGAATTGAAGTGAGGGTGTACCATGATCAATGACCTTGCTATTGATATTGTCTATCATGGATATTGTGGTTGTTGGCGAGACACCTTATGCAGAAACAAATCGGGACAATCTGAATTTGAAAATTCCCTTAGGTGGAGGTAACACAATTAAGAACTTCTGTGGTTCCTTCAAATGTCTTGTAATCTTGATTTTGGCCTAATATTTTTGAAAAAAGGGTGAGTTTTTGGCTAAGTACAACTCATGCTTTTACGACGAAACATGTCGCAGTTGTTTTGTAAATTTTCACATCATTTTAACGAATCTGCGCCGAGAGTTTCACATCGGTTGTGTGAGTTGTGCCGACATTTTTGCTTCATTTGAACGAGACACGCCGACCGGCTAACGATGAAAGTTTTCGGCAAAAGTAAATTGACGCCAATGTCGGTGTAAAAACAACAAAGGTCGCCAACTGTTTCAATGCAAATGAGTGAATCACACCGATCGTGGACAATTACAAGAGATCAAGGTCGGGCCTTTCACACAAGGAGCCAGATGCGAGGGTTGATAGTCGTAACCATGAACAGAGGAGGGATGATGAAACTCCTAGAAATGGAATAGTAGGGGCAAGAGAAGGAAACACTACTATAGAATTTTCAAAAGCGAATCCCCCCATTGTTTAACTCGAAAAAAGAGAGTTGCAGGTCATGTATGAAATCCCAAATGGCATCACCTAGATTTATTGTTGTTTTTCACTCCCTTGGTTGCTGTGGTGAATACAAAGTTTCCAGAAGTTGGTAATCTGCTTTTGAGAATAATTATTTTCCAGCTTAAAAGGTCATTCAAATGCAATGACAAGGTTGGTTTGCCTTTATCTTATTAACTAATTTTTGGCCTTGTCAATTCCTGTTTTATTCTGAAACTATCTTTTGCATGATATGCTTATTTTATGTTTAGCTATTATGCATCCTCTGTTATTGGCAGCAACAAAATTCATAGCTCATCTAGCAAACCAACAAGTTTCACATGAGATCATTACTTTGGATGAGCTAAAAACTCGAGTCTATTTTTTTGTGATTGAAGCAACAAACCACCAAATAGTATTGACCCATGCCTTTGAAGGTTTGGAAGGTTTAAGTTGTGTATATAAACACTATGGTCCAATGTTGTCTTTGTATCTTTATTTGTTTATTTATAGTAAATAGTGTATAAATAACAACATGTTAAGAATTGTTCTCTAGTTTGTTGAGGTGCCCAATGTTTGGAAAATGTCAAGATGAACCTTCAAATGGTAAATCACCAATGATTCAATGTTGTTTTGTAGGTTGTTGTTTTATGGATCACCTTGTTGTAGGAAGTCTCTGCTTGCAAAATCCATTGCTAATGAGTGTCAAGCTGATTTCATTATTATAAAAGGCCTAAAATTCTTAACAATGTGGTTTGGAGAAACTTAGGTTAATGTACAAGAGATTTTTGACAAATCTCGACAATTCGCACCATGTATCTTGTTCTTTGATGATCTTGATTCTATTGCCGCACATGTCAGATGTCGTATCTTTGATTGGCATAATACTTGAGCATAGATTTACTTCTATCTTTGTTTCTTCTACCTTCCCTCTTTTCCTACCGGCGTTCACTTTGCCCCTCCAGGGGCAAATGCTAGTAATAGTATACAACAAAATTTAAAAGTATATGTATGCACCCTTGAGAATAGAGTAAATTTGGTATACTTGTATCTACTTGTTTAATAAAGTATCGATGGAAATTTAAGATATTGTTTCAGTATTTTATATTTTCTATGAAAATATAGTAATTTTTTTTTCAAAAAAAAAGTATCGATGGAAATAAGTTTTGTTCTTTAATGATTTATATGTTGCATCAAAAGCTAGGTTTTAGGCTTTAATAAAAAAGTGAATATCCACCTAACATGGTAAAAGTTGTTAGGATATTCCTATACTCCATCCTAGTCCCACCAGTATTTTGATCATTTACATTTTCAGTCATGCATGCACTTTTAGGGTTTGCATGCATCATTTAGGGTTTGCATGCATTCCAGTCATCAGTCCAACACCTAGCCCTCAGTTAGCCAACCCCCGAGTACTTCTCTTAGATCAGTTTGAGCCCTCCTAGAGCTTAATGCACCCTTCCTCCTTGATTTAAGGAAGCCACTTGTCCTTTCTCACCTACCAGTCCAATTTACTTCAGTTATCCACCAGTCTTTCCTTGATTTGAGGCCTGACTGACTCCTCACTGCTGTTATCACTCCGATTGACCTCCGATGAGACATGACTACCTGTTCTGACTCCAGTTAGCTCCTCATGCGCCCTCCACTGAGTCTCCTTCATTCAGTTAGTGTCTCCACGTGCCAGTTACATTTAGTTACACCTACCACACTCAGTTAGACTCAGTTTGACTGACGGTTGATAGTTACTTGTGCATTGATGAATCCACTGATGATGAGATAGACTACTAGTTGTGCTTCAATGACACTCCAGTGATCCTTTGATCACTCCATGAAGGCTAATTCGAATTTCCACCTTAGGCATTCGAATCCTCATGCATTGTACTACTTATTGTCCATATTGTGATTAATTAATTAGTTTGTGTGAAGTATTTTTGCTTCTATTCGAGTTCTACTGTATTATTATTCTTTTGCTCATTATACTGCATTGACCACTCTTCTTCTATTTTTTTGCTTAATCATAATTACTCTTGTGAGGTATACATCATCTCTTAGATCTGCTGTGAGGATTTTCACATGGTATCAGAGCATGTTGAGAGTATTGTTTATCTCCATTCTTGAGATTTTTTTGCAGGTTATTACCAAGATTTCGAGTGCAGCAGTTGCAACAGTTTCTGCATCTTTGTAGCAGTAGAAATTGCAGATATTCTCTATTGTTTTTTGAGGTCTTCTATAGCTTCCATGTATTCAGAATAAATCTATCCTCCTCCATTCAACTATGATCCTCTTTCTCCATTCAACTATGTTGAATGGAAACCAAAGATGATAACACATTTGAAGAGAAATAGTCTCTTTGATTATTGTTTTGAGAGAGATTTCAAATCCTCTAAAGAAAAGATTGACTGGTTAAATAATGGTGACAGAGCCATGGGAACCATGATGCTTGCTATGTCTCGATTCTTGGAACATCAATTCATTGATGATTTTGAATCTCCAAAAGAGCTGTGGGCCTACCTAGATGAAAGATTTGGCAGACAGAATGAAGGGATTGGTCCAAACCCCTTCGAGAGAAAGCAAAGTGATGCATTCGCTCCCCTTGATGGTCTCTCAGATCATGAACCAATATCATCTCATATTAAAGTTGTCCACAAAGAACTTGCAGATTCTACACTCATGCTCCAACTTTCTTCTCTTTATGTGCCAGCTCACACTCTAGATATTGCAGAAGGTCCTAAATCCTCTCTTGCACCAGAGTCTGTTGGTTTGCATCATGATCACATGATTATTTCGGAGGAAAAATCAGCTATTGGAGGTAATGCATTCACTCTCCTCAAGCAATCACCTCTTATTTACTACTATATGATCATTATTCCATGATTTCAGAAGGTTATTGAAAAATATGGCCATTGCCATTCGCTTGGGATAATTTCTCATCCACATCATGGTTTTGATCTCACCCCTGCTGGTCCAAAGGAGATCTCAAGAAACCATGACCATTTGATTGGGATAATTTCTCATGCATTTACTGGTTTTGATCTCACCTCTTATGGTTCAAACGAGATCTCAAGAAACCATGATTCAAGTCTTGGATCTAATTTGGATCCTAAGAAAACACTACTTGAGATAATTTCTCATGCATATGATGGTTTTGATCTCACCCCTGTTGGTTCAAAGGAGATCTAAAGAAACTATTCTTCAAGTCTTACATCTGATTTGGATTTCAAGCTATTATTTGATGGTTCCTTTTGGCATAATCTCACCCATGATCGTTCGAAGGAGAAGACAAAAGACTATCTGCATATTCATGTTTTTGATCCTACCTCAACTGATTCGAATCATAGGTTCAAGGATCATCCTCATACTTTTGGATTTTTTCTCATCATATTCGATCTAAAGAGAAAGTACAAGCACATGCTTTTTGAGCATGATCCACTTCTTCCCAAGAAGAAGATAACTCCAGACATATGACCAATCATCACACCTGCTTGAGTTTGGAGCATTTATTTTTTATGTGTGTCTTACAGTCTGTTTTGAGGGGGGGGGGTATTTTTCCCATGAAATTTTCCCCACTTCCTTGGATTATTGACTGTTATTATTCATTGTATTGGGTGACCTTTGGTCTTAGTTACCAGGGCCTAGGATGGATTAAGGGGGGGTGTTAGGATATTCCTATACTCCATCCTAGTCCCACCAGTATTTTGATCATTTACATTTTCAGTCATGCATGCACTTTTAGGGTTTGCATGCATTTGCATGCATTCCAGTCATTAGTCCAGCACCTAACCCTCAGTTAGCCAGCCCTCGAGAGCTTCTCTCAGATCAATTTGAGCCCTCCTAGAGATTAATGCGCCCTTCCTCCTTGATTTAAGGAAGCCACTCATCCTTTCTCACCTACCAGTCCAGTTTACTTCAGTTATCCACCAATCTTTCCTTGATTTGAGGCCTGACTGACTCCTCACTATTGTTACCACTCCAAATGAACTCCGATGAGACATGACTACCTGTTCTGACTCCAGTTAGCTCCTCACGCGCCCTCCACTGAGCCTCCTTCATTCAGTTAGTGTCTCCATGTGCTAGTTACATTCAGTTACAACTACCACACTTAGTTAGACTCAGTTTGACTGATGGTTGACAGTTGCTTATGCATTGATGACTCCACCGATGATGAGATAAACTACTAGTTGTGCTCCGATGACACTCCAGTGATACTTTGATCACTCCATGAAGGCTAATTCGAATTGCCACCTTAGGCATTCGAATCCTCATGCATTGTACTACTTATTGTCCATATTGTGATTAATTAATTAGTTTGTGTGAAGTATTTTTGCTTCTATCTGAGTTCTATTGTATTATTATTATGTTGCTCATTATACTACATTGACCACTCTTCTTCTATTTTCCTGCTTAATCATAATTACTCTTGTGAGGTATACATCATCTCTTAGATCTGCTGTGAGGATTTTCACAAAAGTCACTCGGGCCATGATATTCAAAAAATAACTAACTTTCCTAATACATGTTATCATGTTCTATATAATTATATGTTTATGCTATAAAGTTTATGTCAAATAATATTGATTGTATTTTGACTGTGTTTTAACAAATTAGGTTAGATAAGTTAGATGTGTAGAACATGAATGATCTATTTATATTAAAATGATTAATAATTAGGTGGTTATTTTATTAGGGTGTTTTATTTGTGAGAATGATTTCAAATTATAAGGAATTGTGATTATTGACTTGGCTTTGAGGACGTTGTTTTTTTAAAGAGGGGAAGAAATGTAACAATTATACTTAACATTTGTGAGTATTTGAATTAACTATTAACATAGTATAAATTTCAATTGAATTGGTGGCCAATATTCCTGCCACTATTTGGATTGTAAAGTTGCACAACCATTTTCACACAATGATACAGTTGCAATTAATGAATCCTCCATGAATTATAGTGTTGTGAAGAATGTTTAAAGGTAATGGAGTATATCATTTACTATTAGTCAAATAAGTAATGGCAAGACCTAAAAAAGAAAAAAATAATATTAGTCGAGCAATGGGATTAGTATGAATAACAACAATAGGGAATTTTCATGATTAGAGAAATTAATTAAAACTCATATCTCTCTTGCGGTGCATACTATGGATAGCATTAAAGTTATAGATTAACTATGAGATTGTAATAAGGCTCTCATGTAACTTTATGTAATGACAACGAAGGGGTGTCTCTCTCAAGTGATAAGTTCTCTTAATGATTTGATGATTACGAGTAATGAATAATATAATTTAAGGTGTCTAAATAGGAAATCGTGAACTTGAACACTCATAGCTACTAGGTTGTAGAAACAAAATTTTAAGGTTAAACTATTTAAGTAAAACAATTGTCTATTTCTTGGTTTATAGACCATCAAAGGCAAGGTAAATATATTAGGTGATAGGTTCAGTCTTAGAGACTAATGAGAAACACCTAGCATAAAGAGTAAGAAGCTTGTATCCCAATGTATGGTTGTGTATTTGAATCATGTGAACTATCCTTCTAGCCATGGACAATGATAGTTACAAGTGATGGATAAATCAATGGGGCTTAACCATTCATTCATGTAAGTGAATTAAGCATGAAAAACAATTAAGTAATGATGACTTAGAGTCCAACTCCTTACATGCTATAGTATCCCTTGGAATGAGTTGATCCATATATGTGAAGAGACATTAAAATTTCGTGAGTGATCATGATATATACGAGATAGGGAAAAGGGATGATAGATGCACTTATGAATGTTATGATAGACAAGGAAACTTAATCTCATTAGTTAAGGCATGCTAGTAAGGACAATAATAGTTTATGTCAGGATTTAACTGAATTTCACTATGTGGAAAAGCATATGTTCCTAGAGATTGTAGTTCTCGTTGATAAGGATTACTTGGATTTTAATAGTATACTCTAATGATGAAATATATGAGAAACTCTAGCCTCTAAATGATGTATTGAATACACCTACCCATAAAATGGCAATCTTGCTGTATATGGATGATAAACTACAAGTAAACTTGATGATTAGTATCTTGAGGATAATATAATTCACACTTAATATATAATTTCATGATAACCTTTTGTAGGGTCATACCTAGATTGATAACATCCATGTGCTGGATGGATGTTTTGATGATATTTATTACATTATATGTGATATCTTGTAAATAATTTCTTATATGTTTATGTATAATAATGACCTTGAGTTTGTTGATGAATCGTGATATTAATTTTATATATGCTATATGTTGACATGATTATCATATTGAGGATGTCATTTAATCGTATGAATACATATGGATCCATTACACTTATGTTGATATGCTGACTACATGCAATAATTCTTGTGATCCTTATTGTTGATTATATAATGATATGACATCCTTGCAATGGCATGATGATAGCAAGCAATGATTTCCTTTGATAATATTCCCTAATTTCATGACATGGGATAACTACATGTGATATTTATGATGATATTTCATGATGACACGTGGTTCTTTATGGAAAGATATGCATTCATTGCATGTTGTGAGGTGGTGCTTTACAGGAAATCCACCCTTGGGCCTATAAGGTCAGTTAATTTAGTGGTTTCATGAAATCCCATAACTACAATTGAGAATTTGTAACATCCCCATCTCTCAATCCGGACAACAGAGGGGACATTAACTAACTTAGGGCCTCTTAATTTTGACCCATAACCATTTTATGAATTTATAACAGCTAAAATGCATGTGCATATATGGAAATAAAAATGTACAACAGAAATAACACAATCCACACACTCAACATGCAATTTACAGGTATAATCATCATAGGAATACAAATAAAAATTACGGCACATAAGATACATAAGAATACTTATATTTAAACAAAGAAGATCCAGGTAACTTGCTGTGTGAGAGTGATTTTCCACCCAACCATAGGAACTATGTCCATCATATACTCTTTCTGTTGAGAGGCCACCCCCAAGATGGGTTATGAGGCCACCTAGGTGAAGGATACACCCACAGGCTTCTCTCTCTCATCCCACAACCCAGTCTGCTCTCTATGCTTAGAGAAAAGCTCCACCAGAGATCTAAATGGGTCTCACTAAGCCATCACAACCATGGAACTCCTTCCAAATACCCCACACAACACAAGGAATTCATTTCCCTTCATTGATCCACAGTTCTTGATAGGCTTAATCGAACATCAATTGATATTGTATCGTGTTGGGACAAGATGCCAGCAAGAGTACTATATCTAAACCTTTCCTTTAATCATCAACCCAAGGGTTCACACAAACTTTTGAGGGTCCTGCACAATATGTTCAACCTACAAATAAACTCTAATAATGCCTAGTAGTATCTAACTTTTAAAAGAATTAAAAGGACTGTTGGTAAAAAGAAAAGGAAGTGTAATCTATGATCTAAGGGTTGCAAGGGACATGGATCCCCTCACTTGGTTAGGGATCTATCCCTTTAGCGGTGGTCTCATAGACAAGTTTCAGAAATCTCATCGCCAAGATTTAGGAAAATATTTGGAGGAAACCCCTAATTTACCCTACCATTCACACATTGAGTACAGGTATTCTAATTACATCAAATTCTGAGTAAGTAACAAAACAAACTTGGAATTTTAATGCTTTACTGATCTCATGTGATAAAAATAGATACTCAATTTGAAATTGCAGAAACAACAAAGAAACATTAATACTGAATTAAAAGTGCAAAAAGCGATTCATCAAAACTAGTCTATTGAAATACTATAAATCCTCTACAAATTGTAGTAAATCTACACTATCTACTCTGTTCTATCAACATTCACATGAAAGAATTAAATCTAATTTTAACGCACAAGTCCTTGTAATCACCTATGGATGGGCCCTTATACAAGGTGATATATGAACAATAAAATTACTCAATAAGATGGGAAAATAGGAGTCTTCATTTACTTAAAAATATCTATTTTAACATCACAAAACTTAATGTCTTCTCTCAAACTGTAATAATAACCGATTTCATATGAAATGGGCACTAGCCTCACTTATTATTCCCTTCTAGTTTATTTTGTTTTTATATTCTAATAGCTAACATCTAGTCTATCTAAAGATATTCATGTAATTGACGCCAAGTGTGTTGGTGTGATCATTCGAGATAAAAAAGAGTGATATGGAACTATATTGAATATGTTCAGTATTCACCAAGTGTTCTGTAGATTCGTTTAGACCTCTTATTGTTGATATATGAGTAGTATCGAATCTTATTCTAATGTCTTATTGATAACCACAAGTACTCTCGCAAAACTGGAAGTGTTTTAACAAAACTAGTAATGCTCATTCATCATCTTTCTGCACCTTCAGATAACTGGAACTTCATTAGTCCAAAATGGCTCTCTATTCGGGTGTTGAATCATAGACATTGTCAGATGGAACACAGTTGCTTCATATTCTGCTAAACCACCAGTTTATTAGTATCCTTGTAACACATTAGTCATAAAAAGGAAATAATTAACCAACAAAGCAATTATTCCTAAATCTGCATATAATCCAAACTAAGTGCATTCCTTGTCTTAATCTATGTGTATTATTGTCATAGTTGGTTCTTAGAATGCTTTATTTTACCAAGGAAAAGGATGTATTTTGTAACCAAAGATGGGAGCCATCAATTCCCTCAGTAAATCCAACCCTTGCAGTTTTTACCAATGTGTGCAGTAAGAGTCCAACGTGTTGTATGCTATTGGGTAACCTCTGCAACATTAATCCATGGCTTCTCAAGCATCCAAAAGTAGAAGAAATCAATGGGTAAAGGTTCCTAGATTTCCCAACCTCCATGCTCACCTACAACCATCTATTTTCCCTTCCAAAAATGCATCCATGTCTCTAAATTCGAATTTTTGGGTTAAACATATTCTGGTAATGGACATGAACAACCATAGAAAAACTCTACGTAGTGTAGAAGATTGCATGAGAGAATGATCAAAAGAGTGTTGACTCAAAGGATATTAGGTAAGGGTGAAAAGACAATTTACATAGCTTCTAACCATAGAAGAAATAGTACTAGTGATAGGTGACATAATTGTCACAACCCCCATGCCTCAATAATTGCATGAAGTGACTTTTCCCACCAAACTCACATATGCATTCAATGATTGGGTTTAATAGTCAAGAGAGGGTAATTGGCTCAATTAAAGCACATGGTAGAATTTTGGATGAGCTCTAAGGTTTACACTTGGCAACATAGGATTTAGTTTCCCATAGGCCCCATTTCCTCTTCCCCCCTGGTGGAATCATAGCCCCTCTATGCTCTTTACACAGCCATATTGGACCATTTTATTAATTGCCAACATAATATTTACATACATTTCAAATTGGCATGATAACCCAACCATATGGTACAAACAAAATATATAAATCATGCATGCCTAGCCATTCACTAGTCGGGCATCAGAATTGAGCTCCACACTAGGAATCCATACTAGCATATTTACATCATTTACATAATTTTGATTAAATACATTCCAAGTCAAAATTGGGGGTATTACAGAATTATTACAAGGAACATTTTATGGGATGGGGACAACTCAACCAATAAAATTGTGCCAATAGTTCTTTTAACTTCTAGGGATACTAGAATCCCATGGCTAGAGTTATACTCGTCGATGGGAGGCATATGAAGAGGGACTTTTGATGCCTGGGGCCGGTTTCCTTTAGGGAGGACAGGGATGAAGTAGGGCTAGCATTTTGAGATTCCTGGGGTACACCGGAGTAGCATACCAATAACTAGATTTCTAGCCTAACTCAAATGAGGCCTTTAAGGCGAAAAAAATAGGAAGGGGGTGGTGGTTGATACCATGGAAAATTCCTGATAACTTTTGGTGCATACTGTGGGATCGCGCTATAGTAAAGGGCATGTGCCATGGCAAGTGGGACCATCTAGAATTAGATGTGGAGTTTTATGGAGGTGGCAAATGGTATGATTCTCAGTGTGACGGTGTGTAAGGGAGGAAGACAACCATATATAAAGATAATCATGATACTTAATAACTTGAATTAATTGATGCATAATTGAAAGATCCATAATGGTATTAATTTCTTGCATATTAGGCATCTAATAAGAATAATCAAGAGCATATAGTAAAATATGTTACTATATCATTATTAGTACAGAACTGAGAATTACTCGTACAAGCCGCACGAGTAACTCTCACCTATCCAATATTACTAGTTACTTAGGTGCATATTGTCTGATGCTTGAGTATATTAAATACTACCTAAGTATAATGTAACTTTGAGACGAAGTTTCCTTACGGAGGGAGTATGTAACAACTCAAAATTTGTATGAAGCTAGTTCTAAATAAAAACATGGAAAAAGTAAGTAATAGGTATATTAAATATTGAAACAATAAAAATGAATAATATTTGGAGAATTTGTTAATTAAAATTAACTAAATCTAGATGGTTCAAGTACCAAAGAAAAGAAATATAATATTTAAAAAGGAGGAGTGGGTTGAATGGGAGGCCCATCCATCCCAATAGGGTGTTTGGGATTCCGTTCACATCTAAGTGGACTAGTTAAATAGAGTAGTTAGTATTTATTATTAAATAAAGAGCATCACTTAATAAGCCTCCTCACAATACAAGTTAGTTTTGCCTATTTCTCATTCATGTTTATGTGTACTCTTGGCTAGTTTATTATTCTGAGTTCATTTATTCTTTTAAATTGATAAGTGAGGCTCAAAGAGCCCTCTTTGAGCCTCACCCCTTATTATAGATGAAATGGTATCAGAGCTATTCCTTCTTCTAAGACCTAATATTTTGTCTTATTCATTTTTCTTAACTCTCTTTGGCTTCTTGGCTACAAATTTGTTTCCGCCTTCACCCACCTCTTCCCGCACAGCTCACCTCAGTAATGACTTTACTCCACTCGCATGCCCAGTTTCTATCTGCTTCTCTATCGCTTCCACTCCAACTCACACAGTAACCCTAACTCACAGACCTTTACAATGAGTTTTATGCATCACATATCCTTACTAGGTTTCTGCGCAGTCCCATCCTTCTATGCCCTCATCCTGCCAAACATTCTCTTCTTCCATCACACCGCTCTCATCGACTTAACAACAATTCATTGATATGCAGCTTCTAATGGGCTCAATCAATCAACAACAATACGATATCCTATTGGGACAAGACACCAGCAAGGGTTCTGTATCTAAACCTTTCCTTTAATCATCAACCTAGGGATTTGTACAAACTTCTGAGGGTCTTGCACAATAGGTGCAACCTACAAAGAAACTTCTAATGATGCCTAGTAGTATTCTAAAGTAGGAAAAATGCAGATAAAAAGAAAAAGGAATTTTCGACCTATGACCTTAGGGGTTGCAAGGGACATGGATCCCATAATATGGCTAGGCATCTACTCCTTTTTCAATGGTTCATTGTTGACACAGTGACTATCGACAAGGGTTCACTTCACACTGCTATCAATAAACACCAACCCAAAACCCTTAAACACCGACCCAAAAAGGTTTTACCCTTTCCAGCAACACTTGTAGAGCGATTGAGGTCTCACCCGAGATGATTAAGGGGGCTGCAGGAACTAGATTTCCGCAATGGGGGGAGGACATGCATCAATTCTCACTCTACAGAAACCAGAGATTGTATCTTCCCATTATAGTCAACATTTCATACATTCATTCACCATTCGCATGTTCAGAGATTAATCGACATTCGCATTAACATGGTAAAACTAACATTCACATCAACAGAATTTACCAAACCACATAGCTTTAAACATATCACAACCAACATTTTCATTCATCGTTCAACATGAACAGAGACAAAAGAGACAAACATAACCGAACATATTCATGCATTACCTCATCAAAACATGCGATATAAACTTCGCAGAAATAGTTCAAAACACCTTATCATGGATCCATACAAAACTGTAGAAAACAAAACAAAAAATTATAGAGTTCACTCGCATATCTACCGATCACTTATGATCTCATTCTAGGATGCCCTTAGGCTTACAATCATAGTCCTATTTATTGCCAACTAAGGTGGTTACAAGATGGTCCAAATGACCCATTCTAACTAACTAAACCAATCTTGCGCTTATGTCAGTTCCTTGTTCTCCGCAAATGGTCCTTTCTTCCGCGGATTGTCCTTCACATCCCTGTCGGCTTCTTCACTTCATGCAGTTTAAACCCGTGCCAACAGGCCCCCAACAAAAACTTGTGGCTCACCCTTGAGCCACCTTAGCTGGACACTGCTAGTACTGCTCTGGTTTGTTTTTGTGTGCTCCTCGAACCCATCCGCCAATCTCTTGATCGCTTTCATGTACTTCTCGAACTCATCCTCCAGTTTCTGGATCACTGTCATGTATTTCTCGAACTCATCCTATAGTTTCTGGATCACTGTCATGTACTTCTCGAACTCATCCTCTGGTTTCTGGATCATTGTCATGTACTTGTCGAACTCATCCTCCAGTCTCTTGAAACCTTCTTCATCAATCCCTTCTGCGCCTGCTGTTGCACTTCATGCTTGTTCTGGTCTGGGGAAAATTTCATAGACGTCACCAAATTGTGAAACATGCCAATTGCTCTGGCACCTCTATTTCACGTGTTTGACCATCCATTGCTGGAGCTAGCGTGCCTCCTCCCTTAGTGTTCTGGTGGTCGTAGGGACCACAGGTCTTCTAACTACTACAACTCTCTTAGACATCTCGGGTGAGACTTCATCTCTGTTCCTCCAAATTGTATGCGTCGCTTCCTTTGCTAGTTGTTCATGAACACTCGTCATCCTTGCCCTTAGCGCACCTGGAGTGCTTCTGCTCGAAATGAAATGCACCATTTCAACTCTCTCACTTTCTTAGTCCACAGCTTCCTTGGAATTTCTCATATAACTTACTCTCTTCATAATGCGCATAAGCTTTCATCCTCTAATCTCCCGTGCATGTATTTATGCTTGTTCCTCATGTCCTTGACGCACGAGTCTCAATTCATGCGCTCAATATTTCACATTTCCCTCGGATTCTTCCCTCAAGTGTGTCATCATAATCTTTTGCTGTCTGTCGGTGATGCCTCGCTGCAGTAATAATGCGCTGGCTAGACTCACACGTGCTAAACATCGACGAGCATCTGGTCATGCCATGCTCCCACTTTTTGTCATTATTGCTTCTTCTTTTTGTCATTATATCTGATGCTGCTTCATCGAACTTTCGCTCCATGTTGGTTTTATGTCGCCTCTTGTATCACAAATCCAACTGACACGATCATTGCTTGACTGGCTTCGCATCAGGTTTTAGTGGGATTTTCATTTCACCTAAGTCCCCAGAAATTCCTTTCATCTTCGAGAATTTCATTAAGAACAAGTCCTGAAACTCATGCAATAGGTCAGTCATCTTGGCAATGGTCGAGTCATCCCAGTAATCTTCGATACTCGCAAACTTAGGATTCTCCTCCGACCCAATGTTCACTTTATTGATTTGCAATGGTTGTTGAAACTTGTCAGAAGGCATTTCTGGTGCCTCAAAACTGCGACTTCCTTTTGACTTCAGTTCTCCTGTTCTGTTGTAGAATTCCATCAACATTCTTGGTGTCGCAGTCCACCGAAGTCCCATCGGTTTCTCAGTCAGAACTGCGTCGATTACTCTCTCGCGGATTGCCTGTAACATGCTGTGGATGAAGGGGTTTTTGTCAAAGAAACTAAACGTTTGGCACAGGTTTGAACCACATAAAGTGCGGAAGCCAACAGTAGCGAAGAAGGACCATCTGCGGAATAAAGGACCATTCGCGGAGAACAAGGAGCTGATGGAAACGCAAGATTGGTTTAGTTAGTTAGAATGAGTCATTTGGGCCGTCTTGTAACCACCTTAGTTGGATATAAATAGGACTATGATTGTAATCCTAAGGGAATCCTAGAATGAGATCATAAGTGATCGGTAGATGTGCGGGTGAACTCTGTAATGTTTTGTTATGCTTTCGGCAGTTTTGTATGGATCCACGATAAGGTGTCTTGAACTATTTCTGCGAAGGTTATATCACAGGTTTTGATGAGTTAATGCATGAAGATGTTCGATTGTGTTTGTCTCTTTTTGTCTATGTTCATGTTGAATGATGAATGCAAATGTTGGTTGTGATATGTTTAAAGCTATGTGGTTTGGTAAATTCTATTGATGCGAATGTTAGTTTTACCATGTTAATGCGAATGTCGATTACTCTATGAACATGCGAATGGTGAATGAATGTATGAACTGTTGAGTATAATGCGAAGACACAATATTTGGTTCCTATAGAGTGAGAATTGATGCATGTCCTCCCCCCATTGTGGAAATATGGTTCCTGCAGCCCCCTTAATAATCTTGGGTGAGACCTCACTCGCTCTACGAGTGTTGCTGGAAAGGGTAAAACCTTTACGGGTTGGTGTTTAAGGGTGTTTGGTTGGTGTTTGTTGACGGCAGTGCAAGTGAACCCCTATCGATAGTCGCTGTGTCAACATTCATTGACTAGTTTCAGGACATTCCTCGCTGAGTTTGAAGGAAAATATTTTGAGAAATATTCTTGATCTACTTTACCATTTACACACTAAATATAGGTATCTGATTATATTGAATTCTTAAGCAGTTAATAAAACAAACTCATAACTACAATGTTTAACTGAGTTCACATAATAAGATCCCATGTTTAAAATAAATATTGAATCAGAAATTGGAGAAATAATAACAAGCTTTCAATACTGAATCAAAGATTGCGGAAATAATTTATTAACTCTATTCTGTCAACATACTGTAAATCATATACAAACTGTAGTAAATCTATTATGTTCTATTCTACTCTATCTCATTCATATGAAATCTAATTTAACTCACATGCCCTTGTAATTGCCTATGGATGGGCCCTTATCCATGGAAATACAAGCAACAAATTTACTCAATAAGTTGGAACAATGGAAATCTTCATTTACTTAAAAATATTTGTTTTGACATATTAAGTCTAAAAAATGTATGTTGCTCACGAACTATGGAAAAAAAACTGTGTTCATACAAAAAATAGGCCTTCCTTGTAAAAAAAAAAAGCGATACTGTTTAAATATCTATTCTAATACTATGAAACATAAAGAACTGCTAGTATCTAATCTGTGATTGCATGAGGCACGTTATGGAGGACAATGCATAGTGGAAATCTAACTAAGCTCGGTCCAGTCCTTGGGGACTAGGCCTCAATCATATATGACTTCAGAAATCGTCGAATACTGGAACTATACTTAGTAACTATAGTTTCTTCCTTTAGATTTCACTTGTCCTGCACACTGGTCCATACAAAAATGTTGCAATTTAGGAACTCTTTCATACTACTTCTAGCTGCGCCAATGAACTGCAAGTAAACTAATTCTCTTTTATGTTCTTCCTAAAAAAATTGGCTTGATGCTTTAGTTCAGAACCTATGTCAAAAATATGCCACTAACAACCAACCACATCAATGTCATATGTTTATTTTAAGCTAGAGAAAGGAAGACTACAACATCTATAATATATAAGTTGAAATATTCTACAATCCTAACTAGGATGCACTCATCTTTTACCAACTTGATACCATAACACTTCCTTTCTGGACCAAATTGACTAATTTAGAAAAGGATTTAGATGCCTTTTCTTACCTATTGTTGGGAGCCATCAGCTTCTATTTAGTTCCTCTAACTCCTTCACATGCCTTGTGTTGTTCATGACTCTTGCTACAGGTCCACTATCCCTCACACATCATATTTTTCTTAGGGAAGTTCACTTCAAGACCTGGTTTTCCCCACCCACCCTTCCCTTATCTCTCATATTTTCATCATTATCATATGCTAATCTCTCAAATCACTACTTTTCTAGATCATTACCTTGTTCTCTTCCTCATTGATCTTTGTTCTCTCACGTGATCTAATCTATTATGCAGCTTTAATCCTAAGTTTGTATGTCACCCCAAATTTTCTCTTATTTAGTTTTTGTGTGATACCATTTTATCCAATAATTGTTTGTACCTTCCTTCACAACCGCAACTACCCTCATTGTCCCATATATGCTTTATACCATATCTCATATCCAGATCTATTGTCAAGCAGACCTACAAACCCTAATTTTTTTACCTATCTTCTACACCATCCACCTCAACTTTTCAACTTTCTTACATCCATTCCATTTCTTAGATTTGTGTTCTTTCCCTTGGTGGAGCCTTCGTAGCTATCCACTTTGGTTTTTCTTCTCACCCTTTTCCAGATCTAACCATTGTGCACTGCTCTCTCTGTTTCATTTCCATCTACCTGCAGTTCTCATCCTTCTCGATTGAAGCCACTCTCCATCTTAGCACTCAGGCCCTCATTCCACTTCTCATCCATCGAGCATTTTCCTTATCCCTTCCACATCTCTCACAGTGTCACCACTTCTATTTACCAAATTTTGATTTTGATTTTATTTCCCTTGGCTATTCTCTTTTCTCTTCATAGCCTGCAGTTCTCATTTTCATCCCATACGTCCTCAGTTATTCTCCATGACATCATCCCTCCCATGCAAGTTTACCTCCTTCCCAATTCATGTGCACTGCTCCCATAGATCACTCCTCCAAATCAATTCTTTATCATTTGTCTACGAGCCCTGCCTCTTCTTTCCTTCTTACACATGTTTTTCTTACCCACATAGTTCCCTCCTACCCTCGCTTATTTTATCATATTGGTCGCCTCCTTCATTTATAATTTCTGCCCTTCTCATCAAACACAAAAAATAAAATAAAAGAAACCTTTGCTCACTTCCCTCATGATCCCCCTCGACGGTCGCCACACTCTTTTCCTCTAGGTGCACCTGGCCACCACTGCAACAAAAATACTTTCCACCACATTTCCTTTTCCACCTTACCTTTTCCCTTAGCAACCATTTATTTTGGCATTCAAGTCTTGTGGATTTGGGGAGTGGAGGTTGGAGGCCCTATAATATGTACAAGATCTATCCCAACCACACTTCCTAACTCATTACATTTCTTAACCGTTCAACTCTTCTATCGTTGTGTGTCTATCCCAGGAATGTCGTAGCACTGCACCGACATGTAGTTCTAAGTCTCACACCCTCACAATATTGGTCATAGTCTTGATCCACTTCCCTTCTTCTACATGCTCCACAGCTAGTCTTGCCACTTTCTATCACCAATCTAATCATCCCCCCTTTGTTATGGCCTTTTTGTTTTATTCATAGCTGCATCATCCTACCTCCACATAGTGCTCCTCTTTTGCACCTTGATATCCCTTCCTTCCATCCAATCACACTCTCCTTCCGTTGCAACTCGCATCTTTTCTAATATGATTTGCTATGATCGATTGGTGCTCTCAGTAGTCAATGGTTCCTTCAACATGGCTCCTCTTGTGTGTGCACTTCTCATTTTAGTTTTTCACTCCAGCACATAGTCCTCAAAAGTAACACTTTTTATTTTCAGTAGTTGTTATCAGTTTTTTAGCCTCCGATGTCATTCTCGGTTTTAGTTCTCAGCTCCCATCTCCTCAGTTGTGCCCTAATTCTTACTAATTCCTCAACTCAAACTATGCTCAAATTCCAACAACTATCTTTTTTGGTTTATTCATCTCGCACATGCAACATAGTAGTAATTCAGCTTTAAGGGATATTTTTAGAACCAATCCTCTCTGGTTCTATCTCGCAACAACACACAACTTCGTTTGCAGTGATCTAGCCATCATTTTGAGGTTTCACAACTAATCTTAGGTATGTATTCCACGGCGATCATTCTCCTTCACATGGTCACAAAAACGCATCATCATGTATATTTGGCATCCGATCCGACTCCACCCCCCACCTAGAATACATTGGTTCAACCACGTTCGGTCTGGCGTCATGCCCCACTTGCTTCACCGAAGCATCTTCCATCAGTAATAACATCCTCATTGTCTTTATTCTATGAAAGCACCGTTCAACATTCATCTTAGATCAACAAACAATCATCTCTACAAACATCACATTAGTTTAGTTGTCTTTTTAGGCTCGGTTTCAGTGTTCTCACACTTAAACCGATAGGGAAACGAGGACACTTTCTGGCTTAAACCGAGAGGAATTGGGTTGACTGGGATTCCCATCCATCCCAATAGGGTGCTAGGGATTCCATTCACATCTAAGTAGACTATTTAAATAGACTAATTCATATTTATTATTAAATAAATAGCATCACTTATTAAGCTCTCTTTGACTTGTAAAATGTGGACATACATGTAATTCCTATATAAAGGTTGTTAAGCCTCCTCATAATACAAGTCAGTTTTTCCTATCACTCATTCATGTGTGTGTGTACTCTTGGATAGTTAATTATTTTGAGTTCATTTATTTGTTTAACTTGAGAGGTGAGGCTTAAAGAGCCCTCATTGAGCCTCACCCCTCCTTGTTACAAATGAATGCGGATTGAAAGGGAAGATCATTGTATTCTTCTTGGATTCTTGAGGGATATAGGAATGGTTACGGGAGGTAAGAGAATAGATCTGTCTCGTGTTTATTAGTTGAGAGATTGGAGGATCTTAGTGTTTCACTGAGAGGTTGGTTGGGTGGAGAGTCATCCCCCACACATTGTTTTTCTACATTTCTCATAGATATCTAAAGGTACAATCTTTCAACAACTCATTGGATTATAGGTACACCTCCCCCCTTGTAATTCTTATTATGATATATTGTAATTTTTATTATGATATTGTAAAAGTACTTTTTTCATGGGAATGAGTTTGATTTTAGTTAATTGTTAGGATATATTTCCTTTCTAATTTTTTTGTAATAAATTTTGTTTGAAGGTCAAATTTGGACCTTACAATGTTTATTATGCTGAATTTTAGATACTTCCGTTGAGAAAATACCCACTGGGATGAAAAGGAAATTTATATTTTATGAGCTTCCATATTGGGAACATTTTAAGATTGACCACTTACTAGATCCCATGCAAGATATGGATGTTAATGAATATCATGGATAAGTGGCACATCAACCATAACTTGATAAAATGGGAAATAAATTTAGCCTGATCCTCCGTACTTCCTTTCATCCCTACATTAGTGGTTGAGGAATGGATATTAAACACAAAATGATGGTTATGAGCAATGGAGGTGGGATTTTCTCTACTTTGGTGTTTGGTCTCTACAAGTTCTTAAGGAAATTTGGCTCGGTTCGGCTTATGGGTCTAATATCCTTTATTTACAAGTCTAGTATGATTCCATGACATATATTTGGTACACTTTTTCGGTTGAATTTGGAACCTATTATTTGCTTTTAGCTCTGTGGTATGCTCTCTTTTTGGTCCTCTCTAATCTAGAGGTTGCCAAGTATTTTCTTGAGCAGTAGGACTTGGGTCAAATTTAAAGCTTTAAAAGGAATTGAGGGTCTTAGGAACTCTAATCACTATATCCCTTGTGAAATTTTAGAATTGCATTGAGTTTGAAGGAGGAGTGCATGCCAGATTGAGGATCTAGATATAAAAATGTTGGATTATAAGAAGGTGTGTCTCATTAAAGTGAGCAAATAGAGAAAATGGAAGCAAACTTCGACATGGAATATGAATTAGTTCTAGGTCTTACAAGGAGATCACATTCTTTGGATTCTCTTCCCAGGGTTTATGTTTTTTTGTTGGAGTAGTAGTTAAGGATGAAGAAATAGTCCACAAGTGCAAGGATACATAGCAAATGAAAATGCAACACTGAAGTTCAACTTTTAAGCAAACATCAAGCCAGAAGCCCTTTGTGAGCATGTTTTCTTCAAAGTCCAAGTATTATTATGCATTTTAAGGTTTGTTTCTTAGTAGCTCAATATATTAGGCCTTACACTAGTAGGCTTTATAGATGCACACAAAAATGTACAAAATGCTTTAGAGTCTCTTTAAAACCTTGATATCAAACATTTCATTTTTTCTTTACATTAATTCAATAAGGCCGCAACCTTATTTTAGTACAACTTATAACTATTTTTTTTATTAAAAAAATATTTGATAGATAATTGGGCATTAAATGTCACTTTATATATACTCTTGTTGCATAACCTTTATTTTAGAGTAAAGATTACCTTTTTTAGGGTACCCTCACACTTTCTAATCCCTCTCCAAACATTTTGTAACTTGAGCCCATCATATTGATAATTTCATAATTTACATTTCTTTTTGATATACTTCCACTATGACTAACTTTAACAAGGAGGAATGTTTTGTGAAGTAACTTTTTTGAAAGGTCTTAAGAAAATGAACTCTTTACAAATTTGCTAATGAGATATTTATAACAAAGTTGCTTCCTTTTAGAGTGATAATGTTAAGGTCACTTCATTTCAAGGTACCATTATCAAGCTTAAGGATTTTATTTATTTATTGTAAGAGTATAAGACCTCATCATGATGAGGTGAGGTCAATACCTTGAAAGACTTTGTTACATAGCTTTATGAAGAGACGTTTTTACTTCAAAGTGATAATTCTAGTCTCTTTGAAGAGTATAATTACCTAAAGAATCATTGACAAATGGTCGAAAATGAGACTTTCTGTAACACCCCCAAACTTTACTTGGAATGTAATTAATCACAATTATGTAAATGATGTAATCATGTGTTAGATTTTGAGCATTAATTCAATATGATCTAGGATCTTATCTGAGAGAATAACAAGCACAGTATATCAATCACAAGAGACAATAGACACAGAGTTTCCTTGGGGAAAACCAAGAAGGTGAAAAACCCCAATAACTTCCTCAAAGATAGATAGAGCAATGATACAATAACCCAAGCATAAGAGATAGAATCCTAGCAGCTTCTCCTCCTCCACTAGTGCGCATCACTCAATGAGAGAGATAGATGAATAAGTGAAATGATCAAATAGAGTGCCTCCCGCACTCTATTTATACACAATTTGACTTGCCTTTTAAATCTAACTAGGTCGGCCCCAACTTAACCACTTAACATAATACTAACTGGGCCAACCCCACTAGGGTGGTCTAATAACCCTTTAACCCACAAGACTTATACAGGGCCGACCCCATCAAGGTGGTCTAATAACCCATCAAGTATAAGCTACGACACTTCTGTACAGAGGAATAACAACCTCTTTGTAGGGATACAATATACATATATGAAATACATTCCGAAGTTACATATACATCAACACTCCCTCTTAACTAGGAAGGTATTTCTCGACACAGGTCTTCTAGCACAAGTCTTCTTCTCTGGATCATTAGATCATCATCATCGGATCATCGTCATCATATCATCGTCATCGTCACTGTTGTTATCTCAATCAATATCCAATCTACTCGTCATAGGAATTTCTACATAGCCAGCCCTTTTTCATGCTGGTTGTAGGCCTAGACTCCATGTAGGTCTTCATCATCTTTGCGAGCAAGCCATCAAGTAAGTACACCTCAAGACTGATTACACTGCCTCTGCAAAACCTGCAAGATCTCTCGGGACTGATTACATTGCCTCTGCAAAACCTACAAGAGCATCTCAGGACTGATTATATGCCTTTGCAAAACCTGTGTACCATATTGTCACCTCATCGTCTTCAGATCACCTCATAGTCCACGGAGCAAAACCGAGATGGACATCACACAGCACTTACATTCATCGGCATGGGAAGACACACTTCAACCATCTGTGAAAGGCTAAGCACTTATATCTACGCCATGGGAAGACACACTTCAACCATGCGAGAATGGCTTCACACTTATATCCATAGCCATGGGAAGACACACTTCAACCATGCTAGGAATGGCACAGCACTTATATCGCAGCCATGGGAAGACACACTTCAACCATGCTCGAATGGCACAACACTTATATCGCAGCCATGGGAAGACACACTTCAACCATGCTCGAATGGCACAGCACTTATATCGCAGCCATGGGAAGACACACTTCAACCATGCTCGAATGGGACAGCTCTTACATCAACAACCATGGGAAGACACACTTCAACCATGTCGGAATGGCCCCAACCCTTATATCTGCACCATGGGAGGACACGCCTACCACCATGTGAGAATGACTCATGTGCATCTGTGTCTCCAGCCTCATCACTTCCCCTCGGAAGGAATCTCGATTTGAAGTACACCAAGTCTCTCTTTGAAGTACTCAAACTTCACTATGGCCAACAGCTTGGTCAACACATCGGCTATCTGCTCGTCCGTCGCAACATACAAAAGCTTCACTGCTCCTCTCTGCACCATATCCCTGATATAGTGGAACTTGATCTCAATGTGCTTCGACTTGTCATGGAACAATGGGTTCTCTGACAACTTCACACAAATATGGTTGTCGCAATATATACAAGTAGCACTCAGCTGGAGATCAAACAAATCAGACAGTAGCTTCCTAAGCCATACTGCCTCACAGCTAGCCGAACAAGTTGCGACATACTCTGCTTCGGCTATACTCAGTGCCACACGGGACTGCTTCCTGCTAAACTAAGAGATCATACCAGATTCCATACTGAAGCAGTACCGCGAAGTGCTCTTCTGATCAATGGCACTGCCTTCCCAATCTGAATCAACATAACCCTCCAGGTTAAACTTCTGATTCCCATCATACTTGAGCCCATAGTCAATTGTACCCTTTAGGTACCTCAGAATATGCTTTGCAGCAACCAGGTGAACACCTCTCGGATCCGTCAGGAACTGGCTCAATGTGTTCACCGCAAAGCAAATATCTAGTCTCGTGTTCGTCAGGTACATCAAGGACCCAATCATCTAACGATACACCGTGACATCAATCAGCTCAGATGAAGCATAAAAAATAGCTTCAGGTTCGATGCCATAGGTGTGGCCATGGCCTTGCAGTCTATCATCTCGAACCACTTCAGGATCTCTTACTGCATACTTCCCATGTCCAAGGAAGATTCCATCTGCACTTTGCCACACCTCCATGCCTAGAAAGTAATGCATCATCCCCAAGTCCTTCATCTCGAACTCGGCAGCAAGCTTCCTCTTCGTGTCGGAAATCAACCTATTCTCACCTGTTACAAACAGGTCATCCACATACAATAGTAGTAACATTAGATTGCCTTCCTCAACCTTGTAGTAAAGGTTGGAATCCGCTTTACTCTTGGTAAATCCCAAACTGGATAGAAATCTGTCTATCCTACCATACCAAGTCCTAGGAGCTTGCTTCAAACCATACAAGGCTTTCTTCAACCTGCACAGATATGAATCCCTATCATGTGTCTCAAAAACCGAGTAGCTACTCCACATACACTTCCTCTTCGACTACACCATTCAAGAAAGTTGTCTTAACGTCCATCTAGTGTATCTTCCACTTCATCACTGCAGCCAGAGCAAGTACTAATCTGATGGAAGTGTATCTGGATACAGGGGCAAAAGTCTCTTCATAATATATCCCCTCTTTCTGGGAGAAGCCACGAGCAACAAACCTCGCATTGTATTACTCTTATGCTACCATCTGCAGCATGCTTGATCTTATAGATCCACTTGGAAGTCACAACAGACTTCCCTTCAGGTCTTGGGACCACATCCCAAACATCATTCTTCATGATCGACTGGTACTCCCTGATCATGGCATCCTTTCATTACTGTATCCCTAATCTTGGGAACTTCAGATTCTTCAATATCTTCAATAGATAGTTTTCTTGAACTTCGTTGCTGGAACAAATGTTGTTTTCCTTCTTTTGTAGGTGATTGTACACAATCTTTCCTACAAGTCAAATTCAATTGCATGATTAGAAACTTCTCATAGTTTTTCATAACAAAATCTTATGCATAAATACATATGTCATACAGTCATGCAATTATCTGAGCCAATGCTTCAATACAATATTTATCCATATCCAGTAACTTTCTAGATGCCTTCCATCTCTACTAGAACATTTGTTAAGAGTGTGTGCAACTCCCAACATGTTAGCAAAGAGGTTTCATTCTAGATAAGTAGCAATGGAATGTTGTACAGTACCATAGGCCACTTACCCATTACTTGCATATTAGTAGTATCTTGTTCATTAATGCAACTTTTCTAAAATGCAAAATGTATAACCAAAATCTAGGAACATGACTGGACAACATCATTTAAGTAATCATATAATTAATGACAATTCAAATACTTATCTTTGTTTAGTTATAGGGTGGACTCCCTCTTAATCTTTGCTTCCTTGCAGGAACTACTGGAGTGTGCTCCCTCTTGATATTTGCTTCCTGTGTTACATGTCCTTGAACTTATATTCATCCTGGGCCACTATGCATGCTTAAGTGTGCACTAATGTCATCCTCATGATCTCATACATGATCATATAATATCAATACTATCAAAAAATCATGATCCTAAATAAACTTAACATGTATGGTCATGATTATTTCACACACAGGTAATTTATCACAAGCATTAGTATTCAAGGTTTCATTATTCATGCATAATCATATTTGACCATAGGACTCTTCTGGTTAGTCATATCATCAATCAACATAATATGCATAAACCCTTGATTACTTCTAACTTTCATTATCATTCATACAAAAGTATAATATCCTAACGCAAGGTAGGATTCTAACTTGATATAGGAAAAACATACCTGGAATATCATGTTAGCTAGTTATGTCTAACATACCCAAACAATGTCTTCTTGTTCTCTTCAATGACTTGTTCTTAGTAACCTGCATAACTCATAACTTAATCATTGTAGAACCAAAATTATACATACCTCGTAAGTAGAGCTTCGATGTGATCCATGACTATGGATGAGTCTTTGTCTTCATGTCACCATGGTCATATGTTCTTGATCTAAAACTTGATCTTTATTTCTTGATGTACCTTTCATGTTAGCTGACAACATCAACCTCATACAACATCATGGTGCATTAGTACAATCATAAGTGTCATAACCCTAATCAATGAATGTCTACAAGCATTCATACTTTTACTAAGGTGATAAGACAAGTCTAAGATTAATAAAGATTGTACTCATAATATGAAGACAAACATATCATAAACTTAATCATGAACATACCTGTAAGTCATACTTGTCAGATTGCTTGTAGTAGTTGTTGTTGTTGTTCCTTTTTTTCTTAGGAAAATTCTTCTTGGTATGTGCTATGAGAGCTTGATCTTCATTTTTCTTCTCGGGTCACAAGCCTAGCTTCTTCTTGTGAACATTCCTCCCACAGTCTACTGAAATAGATCAATTTCTTTCTTGCACAAATTCCATGGATGAAGGAGTCCCATGACCTAGGTAGGCCATTCAAAGTGGTAATGACAATTTCTCCACTCTCCACCACTTCATCCACAGCTTCAAGTTGTTCCTTGATTTGAAATACCTTAGAAAAGTAGGATTGAATGGTCTCTCCATTCTGAAGCTTTACCCCTTTCAATTGGTTCCACGGAGTCATCTTCCGATTTATGTTTTTCCTTCAAACAACTTGGTCAAGGAGTCAAACATCTCCTTAGGTGTCTTTAGGGAAGACACATGAGGTATGAGATGGTATTTGATGGAATCAACAATGATTCTCTTTGATTTTGACCAAGTTCTTCTTGTGTGAGGCCTTAGTCTCTTCTCCCTCTGGAACTGGAACCTCTTCACTTATGTAAGTGTCCAACTCATTCTCTTTTAGGATTAACCCAATCCTATACTTCCATGCTCAGAAGTTATCAGCCCCTTCAAGCTTATCCTCAAGCTTGGTGTGGTGCGACATCTTTAAAGAGTACTTCAAACAGAAATAAAAAATATTTAGGTCTTACCACTTGATTTGCTGAAAACTGGATCTGGAGCTAGATTAAGGTTTGTCAGAGAAACCCTAAAAATTCAAACTTTGAATTTCAAACTTATAAAAAGGATAGAAAGATGCGCCTTGATGAGCTGATCAAGCTGGTATACTCAGAATTTGAAAACTGCAAAGTTTTACCCCTCAAAATTGCTTTTGAAACTTCTGGATTCACTAGATAGGACCCTGAATTAGGGTTTGCTTTTCCCAGAGCTTCACCCAACCAAAAAATTCGATCTTGGTCTCTAAACTTCAATTTTTCAGAGGAGCTTCCAGCTATGGTCTCAGATTTCAGAAATTCCAACTTTTGCAGAAACCCTAATTTTCAGCTTCACTAGATAGGACCCCAAACTAGGGTTTGATTTTCCCGGAGCTTCACCCAACCAAAAAATTCGATCCAAATCTCTAAACTTCGATTTTTCAGAGGAGCTTCCATCCATGGTCTCAGATTTCAAAAATTCCAACTTTTGCAGAAACCCTAATTTCCGGCTTCACTAGACAAGACCCCAAACTAGGGTTTGATTTTCCCGGAGCTTCACCCAACCAAAAAGTTCAATCCAAAGCTCTAAACTTTGATTTTTCTGAGGAGCATCCAGCCATGGAATCAGATTCCAAAAATTCCAATTTTCTCTGAAACCATAATTTTTAGGTCAAAATCTGAAAATGCTCAGAATTGAATTATGTTTCAACAGAAAGATGCGCCTTGTTGAGGAGAGTCAATCTAGCCTCCTTCATTTCAATATCTGTGGAGAGAAACCCAAAAAACAAGAAGCCCTAGCTTCTGCAACTACACAGTGTCTTCTTCTCAGGTTAGCTCTGATACCATGTTAGATTTTGAGCATTAATTCAATATGATCTAGGATCTTATCTGAGAGAATAACAAGCACAATATATCAATCACAAGAGACAATAGACACAGAATTTCCTTGGGGAAAACCAAGAAGGTGAAAAACCCCAATAACTTCCTCAGAGATAAATAGAGCGATGATACAAGAACCCAAGCATAAGAGATAGACTCCTAGCAGCTTCTCCTCCTCCACTAGTGCACATCACTCAATGAGAGAGATAGACGAATAAGTGAAATGATCAAATAGAGTGCCTCCCACACTCTATTTATACACAACTTGACTTGCCTTTTAACTCTAACTAGGTCGGCCCCAACTTAACCACTTAACATAATACTAACTGGGCCAACCCCACTAGGGTGGTCTAATAAACCTTTAACCCACAAGACTCATATAGGGCCGACCCCATCAAGGTGGTCTAATAACCCATCAAGTATAAGTTACGACACTTCCGTACAGAGGAATAATAACCTCTCTATAGGGATACAATATGCATATATGAAATACATTCCAAAGTTACATATACATCAACATCATGCTATTATGGATTCCTAGTGCAGAGCTAAAGGCCAAGGCCTAACTGGTGATTGTCCAGGAATGTATGATGTATATGTTTTAATGTTGGACCAAGTATTGGATTATCCTGCCAATTCGAAATGTATGCAAATATTAATTTTGCATAAATAATAAAAATCATCCAACATGGTTGTGTAAAGAGCAATAGAGGGGCTATGATTCCACTAGAGGAGAAGAGGAAAAGAGGGGGGGCATGGGTGATTAAATCCTAAGCTACCAAGTGTCAACCTTAGAACTTATTCCAAATTTCCATGTGTATTTAAATGAGTTAATCACAGCCTTTTTTACCATTGAACCCAATCATTAATGCAGGAGTGGGGTTGATGAAAAAGTCACCTCACATAGTTATTGAAGCATGGGGATGACTGATTTTGGGTACAATCCTATTAGATACTAGAAAATCATTGCTACAATGACAACAATCCTTCTTTTTCAGTTGTATATTCACTCATTTTCCAATATCTCTTGAGTCTATTCTCTCATACATATCTCCCTCCGTCATTTTTCTCTCAGGTAAGTTTTCCATTGCTGGGCAAAAACCAAAAATTCAAATTGGGAAACAAAGTTATTTTTTTAAGGAAAACTTATGGATGTAGGTGAAGCTTGGACGTGGGGAGAGCTAGGGACCCTTTCCCATTGAGTTTGTTGCTCATAAGATGCTTGGGAGGCCACGAAATTGAAGCTACAGGTGGTTCGCCAACAACAGATTGGTCTTCTTCTATGCACACACTGGAAGCACTTGGAAAGATGGATTTCCCAAGAGAACCATGGATTGGTGAGGGGATGCATGAGCCATGAATAGTTTTGTGTGGGGCAGGTATTGTGGAATCCAATGTTGTATTATTGAGTGAGACCTTGTAGAGCTTTGTAGAAGCATGTGGTCAAGCATAGAGAGCAAAAATGGGATATGGGCTGAGAGATAGAGTCTTGTAGGTGTTTTCTTCTCCCTAGTGGCCTCATAGCCCAGCTTGGGGGTGGTCTCTCAGTAAAAAGAGTAAAAGTTGTATAGAGTGGCTACGGTTGGGTGGAAAAGCGCTCTTACACAACCAATTGCTTGGATCTACTTGTTGCAGATAAGTATTTTCTTGAATTTGAATATGTTGTGTTTTATTTGATAAATATGATGAGAATGATGTTAAATGCCTTCTGTAAGTGTATAAATTAGTTTAGTTTTCTTGTGCATGTTCACTATACTTCTGCACACTAGTTTTTACATGTTATAATCTGTAATTTAATTATGGGACGAATTTTGAATCCCATGAGTCGTTCATGCTTACCCTCTCTCAATCGAGTTCGCCGAAACTGGGGACATGACACTTTCATCCTTAATTTCAATCATAACATTGTACACAAAAGTGAATTAAGATGTATTAAATATTAATTAATTATAAGTATTTATAGTTTATATTGTTATTTTGAAAGAAATTATAGTGTTGTTGATGGTTTTTGTACTAAGTATAATGAACAAGTTGATAGTTGGAATTGGAATATTAATGTGATAGAAGAAACCTCATATCTTGCTCGGAAAAAACTCATGGATGAACAAGTTGATAGTTGAAATTGTCATGCCAATGAGATGGAAGAAGCCTTAGAACTTCCCATACAAAAATTATAGATGAACAAGTTGATAGTTGAACTGTATTATTGAGATGGAAGAAACCTTGGATCTCTCCTATCAAAAACTCATGGAAGAATTAGGGAAGAAGGAAGAGGTACTTGACACCCTTCAAAAGGATAGTCTCATCCTATTCAATTGCAACTTTCTCCCATTAATTATTGACTACAAATGAGTTGTCTTCTCCTAATTTTTTAGAAGCATAATAAAGATATTGGTTCCAATTTTGATTTTACCAGATGGGTTACACAAACAATGGATTTAATAAGTGGATAGGGTGTTGTTACTTCTGTTAAGATTGAAATGAGACCAGTTAGAGAAGGTCTTGGATATTTTGAGAAAACATAAATATGTGAATCATCATGTTTCATCTACCACTAATTTTTAGGAACTATAATCTACACCATTTGATTTTATTACTATTGAACTATTGAACTATTGAACCAAATCCTACATCTTTTATCAAATGGAATTATAAAATTCACCATCCATGTTTTATCCATACTCATATCCTAATCACAATGATTGGGCATATTCTCCCATCATTTAGGTAATGAAATTCGTATTGCCACATACCTTCTTATAAATTAACAACTAGGAAGCATAGATGACATAATTTTGGATCAATACCCACTATTATGACTAATTATGGGTGCACTAATGATTTTTCATGGTGACATTTGAGCTCTTGTTTGAGGATAGATTATTGATTGGTTTTTTCTATCATACAATGATGCCAATGTCATAGCTCTTTCTGATAATGAATTCACATTAGGAGCAATATTTTCTTAGCAAGTTTTGATAGAATCATGTTTGTGTACATGCATGTGGTGAATGAAGCTTTTATGATGGGAAAACCACACTACAACAAAATACCCTTTTGGGGGCAATTTTGCTAAACCCCCCCCTCAAAAAAAAAATTTAGGTCTTTGGGGGTGGTTCTTAAAACCCCCCCTCAAAATTCCCAAAAGTCCAATTGTCAGGACTTTTGGGGGCGGTTTTTTAAAACCCCTCCCCCAAAGTCCAATTCTTAATACTTTTGGGGGCGGTATTTTAAACCCCCCCCCAAAATTCCAATTCTCAATACTTTTGGGGGCGGTTTTGAAACCCGCCCCCCAAAAGTCTAATTCTCAGGACTTTTGGGGGCGGTCCTTAAAAACCCCCCTCAAAATTCCATAGAATTTGACTTTTGGGGGGGGTTGGAAAGACCCCCCCCAAAAGTCTTGTTGGACTTTTGGACTTTGGGGGGGGGGGGGGGGGAGTTTGGAAAGACCCCGCCAAAAGTCCAACATGACTCGAATTTTTTTTTGGGGGGGGGTTTGGAAAGACCCCCCCAAAATTCCAACAAGTGTTTTGCGGGGGGGGTTGGAAAGACCCCCCCCCCAAAGTCCAACATGTGTTTTGCGGGGGGGGGGGGTGGAAAGACCCCCCTTAAAGGTTGACCTCATAGTTTTTAAAGGTAGCAGTATAATTCAAATATTATATGTAGTATAATATATAGTAGGATCACTAAAAGAAAAACCAAGCATAGAAATAATAGACACAATATTTTGACCTTGGAAATCATAAGGGATAAAACACAAAAACCTTGTGATAGAGATCCTAGTTCAAAGTACAACATACATCCAAATACATAGTAATCACATATATCAGAAGACAAACCCCAAGAACAAAGGAGAAACTCCTCCAAAGATAGGGAACCTCGGAAAATACTTCTTCTAGTTGGTAGCGAACTTCTTCCTTGAGTGGAGTGAACTTGGTTGGGTGAAAATGAGTGAGGCACCAATCTGAACACCAACTGTCACAGAGAAAATAAGCACATCTCCTTACTGCAAGTTGCATCAGCTGTCCTAGTGACGACCAGGTACATCAAGGATTCTCTCAACTTCCTGTACATTGGGATCCACCAAATATGAATAAAAAACAACATCACTTATATTTGTTACCAACAATGTAGACATGTACTCACGGTCCATCATGTTGTATCTACTCACGATCTCAACTGTGTTCTTCCCTTAAAGGAGGAAGATCTCATTAGGTCTCAGCCACACCTCCAATGTCGGGACCATATCATCTGATGAATTTTATCATCAAAGGAACACCCCCTTGCAGGAATTTCCAAATGGTCTCTCAAACTCTTTTTCTAACACTTAACCAGTTCTCTTCAAACCCCAGGTCACCAAGGTGATTTCATTTTTCCTTCAAATTTGGCAAGTGAGATACCCAAATTCCAATGGGTAGAGGCCAACAAGGTGAATCCATCAAGACCACTTTCATCTTCTGGAGCTTCTTTCTCTCTCCTCGGAGGACATTTTTCTGGAGTAGTGCAAATATTGTTGAGAGGCACTTTTGGCAGATTGATATATTCTTCCTGAAAGACGTTTTGGCTAGGCTAATGATATGGTTGGATGCACCATACAACACTCTAGAGATCCACACTCTCAGAATATTTTTATCATCATCCTATGAGTTGTGGTGGGCATTTCCCTAAGGCTAGCTAGGCAGATTTACCAATAATTCCATACTTGGACAATTTTTTATCTTCTCCTAGGCTTGGTCTAATTTCCCTAAACCACATTTTTGGTAGGTCCATAAATTCTTCTCCATAGTCTCTTTAGACAAACTGAGACCATGGTTGAGTAGGAAAAACAACAATCTACAATATCCCCATGTGTTGTGGGCATTTTCTTCAACACACGATTTGTGGCGAGCATCCTCTTAAGGCTACTTGGACCAATTTTCCCATACTTAGCCAATTTCTTGATTTTCACCAATTTGCCGTATTTCTCTAGAATGATGTCATAATGCAACAATGTTTTCAACTTCATGCCACATCATCATCTATGCCATGCCATGCGGGAATCATCCTTAGTGTGGGCATCAACCTTAATGCGGGCATCACTTAGCCCCTTTACAACACTTAGCCATTTTTCCTTTGTCTTTAGTATGCAAAATAACATTTTTCTTATATTTCGGCAAGTTGATATTTTCCTTATCTGATCACCATAAGAAAAACCAAGAGCATGGCTAGATATCCATTTCAAAAATGAACAGGACCATATCATTTGATGAATTTTATCATCAAAGGAACACTCCCTTGCAGGCATTTCCAAATGGTCTCTCAAACTCTTTTTCTAACACTTAACTAGTTCTCTTCAAATCCTAGGTCATGACCAAGGTGATTTCATTTTTCCTTCAAACTTGGCAAGTGAGATACCCAATGGGTAGAGGCCAACAAGGTGAATCCATCAAGACCACTTTCATCTTCTGGAGCTTCTTTCTCTCTCCTCGGCGGGCATTTTTATGGAGCAGTGCAAATATTGCTGAGAGGCACTTTTCAAAGATTGATATCTTCTTCCTGAAAAACTTTTTGGTCAGGCCAATGAGATGGGTGGATGCACCATACAACACTCTAGAGATCCACGCTCTCAGAATATTTTTATAATCATCCTATGAGCTGTGGCTGGCATTTCCCTAAGGTCAGTTAGGAATATTTTACCAATAATTCCATACTTGGAGAATTTTTGATCTTCTCGTAGGCTTGGTCTAATTTCCCTAAACCACAGTTTTGGCAGGTCCATAAATTCTTCTTCAGGATTTCTTCTTGATGTTATTAATTTTTCTAATGCACTTTTCTTCACTAATTTGAAAGAGCTGATCCATGGATGAGTAGGCTCAAAAATGTGTGACTATGCCATTCCATATTTCATACATGGGATGTCAAGTTTGGTCATTAGGATTAATTAATGAAGAACATATGGAGTTGGTTAAAGAGTCTAATTCAGATTTGAAGACACCCCATTGACAGTCCAAACAAACCATATGACAGTTTAAGCAAACTGATTGAGTGCATAATAAGGATTAGCAGACAAAAAAACCAGTATTTAACCATGATGAAAGGTTTATTCAGAGTGGAAGACTTCTGCCTTAATGTTTCATTATTACCACCCATGTTTATGCAGGGGGAAACGTTAGCGACATGATGCGTCATTGAGACCAGATTATCCCGATGATTCATGTTGTAGAAAACCAAAATCTTCCGTACAAAATATGGATGGCTCTGCGTATGTGTGTGCCTTATCCGCAATTAATACCGTTAAAACCAAAATCAACAGCATGCCAGGTGGAAGACTGAGGTTAAATTGAAATAAACCTTCGCACGTGATATCTGAGATTCGCACGATCTATTCTTCTGCTCTAGTACTGCGTCAATCATGCTCCTTTGCGCCATCCCGAGCTTCGAAACTGCGCACCTATTCTCCTCGCTGTCTCCCCTGATTAACATATAATTATCATTGTAGACATATAATTTTATGAAGGTTCGGGGCCGAAATAGGTGGAGGGTCAAAGGAGGTCGAGCGAGGTTTCTTAATTTGGCAGGTCGCGGACATGATGAAGGATACGACGTGTTTCATACAGGGCATCAATTCAGTAATTTGGTTAGTTATTACACTCGCACACCTGAGGAGTTGATCTAGTCAAAGGACAGCCCACATCCTAAAGAAATGGAGGTTGATGAAGTGGATTACAAACCAGAGCTTGAGGAACAGACACGTTCCATTTTCTGCACGAGGAAGGAAGTCATGTCAAATTTTTCGATGATTTCACAAGCTGAGGATGTACTAGTCAGTGATCCCCCCATGATTAGCTCCCATAACAAATGCCAGCAAGAGGTACAGTGTGATATCAGCTCAGACAATAACATAAAGCCGCAAAAATCCTATAGATGCATCAAACCAGAGAAGGGAGGCCCAGAGTTAACAGTCGGGAAGGATATTAACCTCGAAGAAATCCCAGATTATCTGTCATGGGCGTTAACAGAAAGTTTTTGTGACAATTAGGTGGTGAATAGAGTTTCACTACAGACCTGGATAGAATACAATTGGAGAAGCTTTCTGGGGTATATGCCAGACTTCCACGTACTTCCAAGAAGCTGGTTCCTGGTTAAATTAAGAGAAGAGGTAGAGTGTCAGAAGATGCTAGCACTAAATTGGAGTTGGGGACCCTTAGGTCTGATCCTGCACAGATGGAGGGTAGATTTTAATGCTAGGAGAGAATTACCACACAACTTGCAACAAGTTTGGGTGATCCTATCGGGAATCCCGATGGTCTTTTGGCAGGAACCAGTCCTACGAGGAATAGGTAATAAGTTGGGCAGGTTCATATCTCTCGAGCAATATTGGGAGACCAAAATCGATAATCGGTGCCTCAAAATGTTGGTTGAACTTAATCTCAGGGAAAGACTGCACGAGGGAATAAAAATAGAGATGTATGGGAGTCATTGGATACAGCGTTTAGACTACTGGAAAATCTCTTTCCGTTGCTTCAACTACAAGAAGGTAGGTCACCTCTAGAATGATTTCCTCGTGCAGAATGAATTCAACCGTACCCGTGCTCGAAAGGTCTCGTTTAAGAAGGAGCGCAGCACAGAGGGTCCTTTAAGCCACAGACTGAGGGACGTTGCAGGGAACCAGGGTAAAGACAGAGACCTTCTTGTTACAGTACCCTCCTCAAAGGAAGAAGTAGGAACGATCAAGGAGTATACCATTCCTACTTCAGCATCTCAGGAAGATTCAACATTTGTCGGGAAGGAACTTTCAAATGCTCTGACAAGACTTGTGATGATAGACGATGGAGAAGTTCAGAACAAATCTCTAGGTATTCCTCAGGCTCTTCCCATGTTTGTTATTCCTGATAATCATCTACTTCCTTTGTCCAAGGAAGTTCCTTTAAATCACCCATTAATTGATAAAAAATTTCAGCCGTAGAACCAAGTTTCGAGAAAGTCAAACTGCTAAGAACCGTTACTCAGAGAAGAGAGTATGAGCTAATATCCAAAGTACAAGAGCATAAGATAATTTAAGATATGGGAAGAAGAGATAAATCATTCTCCCAGTCATCAACAAGAATGAACCTTGGGCCTTCTTCGATGGTGCCAGTTAAGGCACTCCGCCTCTAGGGGGAGCAGGAGGGGTCTTACATTTATCGGAAGATCTCAAAGTATGTATCAAATATGCACCAAGAAGAGCAACCAACAGTAAGGTAGAGTTGGCAGCACTATGGGCGGTGTTCAGAATTGCACAAAGAAAAAGCGTGAAGCAATTACAACTTTTGAGAGATTCTAAAATGGTCATAGACTGGGCCAAGGGTGATTCAAATATTCACGCACCGCAACTGTAGCACCTTCTAAGAAAAATCCAACACGAACTAAGCTTCTTTGATTCAGTATCTTACAAACATATCTATAGAGAGTTGAATGTTGAAGCAGATCTCCTCTCGAAAAAGGCATTGGGTATCCATCCAGGATTATTCGAGGTGGAGGAATTCAGCCAAGGGCAGAGGCTAAACCACTACACCACCTTGTTTTAAATTCTTCAGGATCGAATACTAGTGTGAAGCGAATTGGATGTACCAGTACCGACAGCGTAGATGGAGCATGAAGAGTTTTGAAACATAAGCGTTTCCCCGAGAGATGTTTTGGATAGTTTTGCAATATGTGTAAACTTGTTCATGTAATGAAAGAGTAGTACTTTTGGCATGACTGATATGTAAACTGTTTAAGTAATATGAAGATAATCCTATCGACAGAGGTGGATTCCATTTTTTATATAAGCTTGTAGCCATGATGTAAGCTCTTAAGGAGCAGTTCAAGTTCACCCTTTATTTAGGGTGATGGATATTTTCCATTCGGAAGATATATATAATTTTCAAGTTTAAATTATAATTAATAATTATATTAATATATTTATTATTAAGTTAATAAGTTTTGAACAAGTAACACACATTTGACATTGGTATTGTTGCTTGCACATTAATTCAAATTACATATATAATATTGATATTGATATGAATCATTAGCATAATAGCATGATATATGTCCATGAGTCCATTGTCATACTACATCCAAAATTTGGCAAATGGCATGCTTCATTTTCCATAGTACCGAACATGAAATCAGAGATAGTCAAATATTTTGAACTAATGCATCACAGAAGAATGCAATTATCATTTCATTATTGCAGCTCGTAGTAACACATCTAATGCAATTCCACACCACACAACAGGAAAGAAATTAAACTAGCTACTTAACTCGGCGATCTCTGTGAGAAAGCGGGCCCTTGCCTTCTAACAGAGATGTCGTGTCCTAACACAAATTAAAACACCAAGATATAAGAAACTCTGCTCCTTGTATTATAAATAATGAATCACATTCACATCTCTCTATTTCATCTTATACAATTATAAATTCTCCAACCCCGGGCTCATAATGCCTCTTTACATTTATACCCTGATGACATGAATTCATTTCACAAAATATCGGGCAGCCATGAAGATCTACGATCTCCAGGCTGCCGATTTACAATGGAACGGTTACAGCCAGAAGTAGTCTTGAATGAAATCATTGCATTCAGGCCTGAGCTGTTGCATGCTGTCGCAGCTCTGAATAGATTCAAGCTAATTGGACTAGCTGGTACTCGGATGATCTATTGTGACTCAGTTGCAGTTTTCCATGTGGAGGAATGCTCGAACTGTTGCAGCGAATTATGGAATCGAACTCAAGAAGGGACAGCTGGCGCCATGTATGCATCTTCTCCAAGGGTTAGCAAGCTGCTACACCTGTGGTCTTATAAAGGCTTCTGGGCTATCTTTATTGAATAAATCAATATTAGCAAAACCTTAAAAGATAGAGTGCAAAACCATAAACAAATCAGGCATTAATGATATAAAACAATAATAGAATATACCTATTGCAATCCATGCTCTGCTTGGGAAGATATCTGCTTAGATCAGGGAATAGTGAGGCAAAATAGGGAAAAAGGTGTATATAGGTTTAGGCAAAAAGGGGCTATTTTGGGGCCCAAAATCTCCCCCCAGCTATCCAATTGCATGTCCTCATGCAACATCCAACTAATCTGAGTCTGAATCTTGTCCCCATTCAAGTTGAAAGGAAAAGTTGAAGGAAATGTCAGGTTCCTTGTTTGCTTCCAAAAATCCATTCCAAGCAGCCCAATATTCCCAGCACTGCTTCTCTTCTACCTTGGTCAGTGTATAATCGTCCCTGCACTGCCCTCCTGGCCACAATATCAATGGAAATTTGAACTTGAGTCCCATCCAGTGTAACCCACACGTTCTCATGCAATTGACATACCCTACTATCTTGGGAAGAGCTTGTTTAAAATTCTTAAGGTAGTAAGGATCCCTTTTCTTCAAAGCTAGAGAAGAAGTCTGCCACATGTGCTTGCTACCCTCTAAGGCAAGATGTTGTTGTTTGGAGATAAGGTCAACACAGGTAGAGATAAATTTCTCTTGCATCTTCTTTAGATGTTGAGTCTTTGGAGGAGATAAGAAACATCTTCCATGGTTTATGATGAGAGAACGAGGAGATTGGGGTTCACTCCTAATCCATAAGTTGGCATTGGCCTCATTCCTAGAGATTGTTTGAAAGGTATCTTCCCACTGCACATGATTATTAACAAAAGAGGCAAAGGATCTCAACTGAAAATCCCCTGCATAGGGAATAGGATTATATTGAGAATCACCAAAACATGCCATATTGTGCAAACACAATTCACACAACAGGTGCTGCTCAAGAAAATTGCTTGACAAAAAGGTCTCTACAAACTGGGAAGGGGTTAGCAACTTATAAGGTCTACCCTCTTGTAAAGCTTTCAATTTGAACGGGATCATTTTCTCATATAGGAATATTGGGTAGGAAGGAGATGGGGCTCTTGAACTCAATAGCTCCCGAGAGAGGGCATACATTTGGTCTTTTTCTTTTTGCATGGATTTGAATTCCTTCAACTCCTCCAATTATTTTTGCACCTCTTCCAATTGAGATTTCTGAAGAGTTGATTCATCTTCCCACTTCTCCCTTAATTCTTTGATAGTCTTCCTATGTTCAGAGAGAGGGACCATCCCTGCTCGACACTGATCAATGTACCTTTTCCATTTAGCTAACTCCAACTGTAACAAAGAAATTTGTTTCTCAAATTGTTGAATCCTTATATCCTTCAAATCTTTCTCATCATCAGAGTCTAAAGCAATAATTTCTTGAGAAAATTGCATTCCTACCATGCCATCAGATGTTCCAGCTTCCTCATTTTGGGTTGGCAGTGTAGCAACTTCCTCTTCCATCGGTGTTGCAATGGCCTCTACTTGTGTTGCAATATTAGCAATTAATTTTGAGGATGTTGGTTCTTGTGTAACATCATCCTCTTCCTGTACCTCAACAACCTCAGTTTGTGTTGCTGAATCAATCATTAATTTCGAGAACACTGGTTCTTGTGTGACAACATTCTCTTCCTGAATACCAAACTCAGCAGCTTCTACCTGAGTTGCAGTCTCAACAAATACTTTAGGAATGCTGGTGCTTTTTCTCCTTCTTGCTCTGCCTATGTTGGATTTTCATGTGCTACCAAACCCAACACTATGACTCTGTGCCCTTCCGAATTAAATATGTCTCCACATTCTGGGCATACCATTTCTCCGTGTTCTTCATTTCCCAAAACAGGGGATGAATTTCTAACAGATCTGCAGCCTCCACTAATATATTCAAATTCTTATCTGTCGGTTTTCTAGTCACTTCCTTCCATTTCTCCAATTCATTCTGAAGCATTTGCACCTCCTCCTTTAGCAGCTTATTTTCAAAAAAGAGGTTTTCAATTTGGGGTTTTTCCACAATAGGTTCTTGTGTAACAGTCGGTGATTTGGGGTTTAAAATAGGAATTTCTATGCCTACCCCGGTTGCACATGCTGGTTCTACTGTGGGAATTTCATTATTTTCCCCAATTGCACATGTTGTTTCGGCTGCTGCAACAGACCGAGTCCTTCTTTTATTCACAACTCCCGATGGCTGGCCTTCACTGCATACTGTTGTTGCTACTGTAACAGCTTTGGTTCTTCTCTTCTTTGCTGAGGTAGATGTCTGACCCTTACTCCCTGACCTTTTTCTTCTTTTCTGTGACATAGGGGTTTCTAATTTTTTAGAAAGAGGGATGGATTTCTCTTCTACAATGATGGTTCCCCTTCTTTCAGGGGAGGATTCGATATCCAACACCTCCATATTTCCTCCTTCTACCACCTCAACTTGATGCTCTTCCCCTTGCATTGTAACTCCTGTAGCTATGTTAAATTTTTAGTATTAAATCACAATACTATAGGATCTTTGCTGAGAGAATAACATCTACAGTATATCAATGCATGACAATCATAATATGACAAGCATCACAAGCATCACAAGAATCAAAAGCATAGAGACAAGAGACACAGAGTTTCCGTGGGGAAAACCCTAAGGTGAAAAACCCCACAACTTCCTCAAAGATAGAGAGAGCAATGGCTCAACCAAAATACAACCAAATAACACTGAGATAGTCTCCTAGCAGATGATCCTCCTCCTCCTCACTAGTGCGCCACTTTTCAGAGAGAGAGATAGTTACTTTTCCGAGTGAGTAAAATAGAGATCTCCTATCTCTATTTATACTCACCTTTTTGCCCAATGACCTACTGGGGCCGACTTGTCTACTTAGATACATCCACATTATATTATATATTAATTAGGGCCGACCCCACAAGGTGGTCTAATAACCCATCAGCAAGTACACACACTTGCAACACTTGTCAATCCACATGACGACACTTCCTTATAGAGGAATAACACATCTCTTATAAGGGTACAATAAATATATATATAATACACAGATGAAATACATTCCGAAGTTACATATACATCAACACTCCCTCTTAACTAGGAAGGTATTTCTCGACACAGATCTGCTAGACAAGTCTTCTTCTCTGGATCATCATCATCGATGCATCGTCATCATCATCGTCACTGCTGCTACTATCGCAACCAATCTCTGACTCTACTCGTCATAGGAAGTTCTACAGAGCCAGTCCTTTTTCATACTGGATGTAGGCCCACCACCTGCAGGTCTTCATCATCACTGGCCATACTGTGGAATCCTCAGGACTTATTACGTGTGTCACAAAACCTCGAAAGAGCATCCCAGGCTGTTACGAGCACACAGCTCTACCTATAGGATCTCCCAGGGCACCGAATTACATGTGACCTCACCACAAAACCTCGCAAGAGCATCCCAGGCTGTTACGAGCACACAGCTCTACCTATAGGATCTCCCAGGGAAACGAATTACATGTGGTCATGGCAAAACCTTGCAAGAGCATCCCAGGACTGATTACGAGCACACAGCCCAACCTATTGGATCTCCCAGGGAAACGAATTACATGCCATAGGACAAAACCTCGAAAGAGAATCTGCAAGATATCCCAGGGGAACTGAATTACATGCCATACGAAAAACCTCGAAAGACTATCTGCAGATCTCCCAGGGCACCGAATTACATGTCCTCCCAGAGCAAAACCTCGAAAGAGCATTTGCCGGTTGTCCCAGGGCACCGAATTACATGCCATAGGCAAAACCTCGAAAGACCATCTGCAAATCTCCCAGGGCACCGGATTACATGCTCATCTGCACACGGCCACAGAGTATCAACCTGATACTCTCCATACATCACCTGATGTACTCATGATCATCCTGATCATCATCACTGCAACGTCCTGTTGCATGTCATCTGGAGCAACATCCTGAAGCTCGTCATCTATGATCATCCTGATCATCACTGCAACATCCTGCTACATGATCCACCTAATCATCAATGCATCTACCTGATGCATACCAAGTATCTACCTGATACATATCATCATACATGATCCTCCTGATCATCAATGTATCCACTTGATACAAATACATGATACATATCACCATACATGATCCTCCTGATCATCAATGCATCTACCTGATGCATACCAAGTATCTACCTGATACATATCATCATACATGATCCTCCTGATCATCAATGTATCCACCTGATACAAATACAAATACATGATACATATCACCATACATGATCCACCTGATCATACAATGTATCCACCTGATACATATACAGATACATGGTCCAAGCATCCAACATGATGCATATACAAAATACATACACATGATCCAACTGATCATATCCAGCATCCAACATGATGCATACATACATAAATGATCCAACTGATCATATCCAGCATCCAACATGATGCGTACATACATACATAAAAATGATCCAACTGATCATATCAAGCAGAAACCAGAACATCATCCTGATGCTCATCATCCAGCGCTTACATCCACAGCCATGTGAAGGATCCTCCTTCCATCATGCTTGGAATGGCTTCAGCAAATGTGTCCATCACTTCTTCCTCGAAGTGTCCTCGATCTGAAGAATGCCAAGCCTCTCTCTGAAGTACTCAAACTTCACTCTGGCTAGTGGCTTCGTCAGCACATCTGCAATCTGCTCGTCCGTCGCAACATACAGGAGCTTCACAGCTCCTCTCTGCACCATATCCCTGATATAGTGATATTTGATCTCTATGTGTTTCGACCTGTCATGAAACACTGGGTTCTCGGACAGCTTCACACAACTCTGGTTATCACAGAAGATACCAGTAGCCTCCAGCGGGAGATCAAATAACTCAGACAGTAGCTTCCGTAGCCATACTGCCTCACAACTAGCTGAACAGGATGCAACATACTCTGCCTCAGCTGTACTCAGTGCTACGCAGGACTGCTTCCCGCTAAACCAAGAGATCACACCTGATCCCATACTAAAGCAACACCCAGATGTGCTCTTCCTCTCTGCAGCACTACCAGTCCAATCTGAATCAACATAACCCTGTAGGTTAAACTTTTGATTCGCCTCATACCTGAGCCCATAATCCACTGTACCCTTCAGGTACCTCAGAACATGCTTTACAGCAACTATGTGAACACTCCTCGGATCCGTCAGGAACTGGCTCAATGTGTTCACAGCAAAGCAAATGTCTGGTCTCGTGTTCTTCAGGTACATCAAGGACCCAATCATCTGACGATACATAGAGACATCAACTGGCTCAGATGAAGCATCACATAGAAGCTTCAGATTCGATGCCATCGGTGTGGCCATGGCCTTGCAATCCATCATCCCGAATCTCTTCAGGATATCTATTGTGTACTTTCCTTGACCAAGGAAGATCCCACCTGCATTCTGCCACACCTCCATACCTAGGAAATAGTGCATCATTCCCAAATATTTCATATCGAATTCAGCTGCAAGCTTCCTCTTAGTGTCTGCAATCAGTCTGTCATCTCCTGTCACAAATAGGTCATCCACATACAGGAGTAGAATCACTGGATTCCCTTCCTCAACCTTGTAGTAAAGGTTGGAATCTGCTTTACTCTTGGTAAAGCCCAAGCTAGATAGAAAACTGTCCATCCTACCATACCAAGTTCTGGGAGCTTGCTTCAAGCCATACAAGGCTTTCTTCAATCTGCACACATATGACTCCCTGTCATGTACTTCAAAACCGAGTGGCTATTCCACATATACTTCCTCTTCTACTACACCATTCAGGAAAGCAGTCTTGACATCCATCTGGTGTATTTTCCATTTCATTGTTGCAGCCAGGGAAAGTACTGTTCTGATGGAAGTATACCTGGATACAGGTGCAAAGGTTTCTTCATAATCTATTCCTTATTTCTGAGAGAAACCACGAGCTACGAATCTTGCTTTGTATTTTTCTACACTGCCATCTGCAGCATGCTTGATTTTGTAGATCCACTTGGAAGTCACAACAGACTTCTCTTTAGGTCTTGGGACAACATCCCAAACATCATTCTTCATTATTGATTGGTATTCCTCAACCATAGCATCCTTCCATTCTTTCTTTTCTGCTGCCTCTTCATAACTGGAAGGCTCTTTGTTCATAATGTCACAGAGTAAAGCAACATAATTGGTGTGTGATCTGGTTCTCTTCTTTGCTCTGTGTTCTTCCTCTGGAATGCCAAATCTTTCTGCATCATGAATGAGCTCTCTAGCCCATACAGGTTTCCTCTTGTGAGAGTTATCCTCATGGGGTGGATCTACAGGTTCTTGTGGATCTTCAAACTCACGAACAACTTCTGGAACTACTTCAGTCATGGTAGTGTCCTGAAATCTTGTTTCCTTAGGTTCTTCATAAACTTTGGTAGGTGCCTTCCTTGATTCGATGAATGCTGAGTTTTCATCAAATGTTACATCCCTGCTGACATCAATCTTCTTGAACCCTGGAAAGTATATTCTGTAATCCTTCGAGCTTTCACTATAACCCACAAAGATGCCCTTCTTTCCTGAAGGATCTAGTTTAGTCCTCTTCTCTTTTGGGACATGAGTATATACTGGACAACCAAATATTCTGAGATGGCTGACTTCAGGTTTCTTACCAGAAAATACCTCTTCTGGTGTCTTGTTGTCCAATATCTTGTGGGGTGTTCTGTTCTGCACATATACAGCTGTTCTAGCTGCTTCTGCCCATAGATGCATAGGAAGATCTTGGTCATGCAACATTGCCCTTGCTGCTTCCATGATAGTTCTGTTCTTCCTTTCTGCAACTCCATTCTGTTGAGGATTATAAGGAGCAGTCAACTCCCTCTTAATCCCTGAATCACTGCAAAGCTTCTTGAAGTCATTTGAGGTGAATTCTCCACCATTGTCGGATCTGAATGTTTTGATCTTCTTGTCAATTTGATTCTCCATCAAGGTTTTGAATTCCTTGAATTTATCAAGCACCTCATCTTTTCCTTTCAAGAAGTATACCCAAGTCTTCCTGGAGAAGTCATCAATAAATGATACATAGTAAACATACCCACTTAGGGAACTGGATGACATAGGGCCACATACATCTGAGTGGATGATTTCCAGAATGTCTTTTGCCTTGCTTTCACTGCTTGGGAAAGCCTTCTTAATGTTCTTTCCTTTTGCACATCCTTTGCAAACACCTTCATGTTTGGTCTTGATTTCAGGAAGACCCTCTACTGCCTTGCTTGCAATTGGAAGTGCCCTATAGTGCATATGAGCAAGTCTTCTATGCCAAAGTTCACTTGGCTCCATGGATTCATGTACCATGGCATGTTCAGGTTGTCCCTTCAATTTATACAAGCCTCTGTCTTGCTCTCCAATCACTACTGCATCATCTATGTTCTTTCCCTTTGGCCACATTAGGACTTGGCCATCCACAAATGCAACCCTCATACCTTTTGCATCTAATGCAGAGATGGAGAGTAAGTTCTTCTTGAGTCCAGGTACATAAAGTACTTCTTTCATCTTCAATGATTTTCCAGAATCTAGGTTGTAGGAGGCTTCACCACTTCCTTTGATTGGATATTGATAATCATCCCCAAGTTTCACCTTATGGGGTGATTCATGTTCAGAAAGGTTCACAAAAGATTCCTTGAAACCAGTCATGTGTTTGGAGGCCCCACTATCAATCAACCAATCATTACAACCATGAGAAATAGTACCTGTGAGAGCAGAGATCAGAACATACTCTTCTTCACTTGATGAGTCATCATCACTATCACTTTCTGCCCTAGCCTTCTTCTTTGGAGGTTCATCATCTTCGGCAGCATGAGCATGAAACCTTCTTTTGCTGCCCTTCTTCTTCTTACTGGAGTTGTTGTTATTATCCCTTTTGTTCTTGGGACAATCCGAAGCAAAGTGACCCTTCTCATTGCATGTGAAGCATCTTAGGTCTTTCTTGTTCTTTTGATAGGATCTATTGTGGCGAGAGTGATCCTTCTTGGCTTTGCTTCTTTTGGTGTGAGTTGCAAGAGCTTGATCTTCACCTCCCATCTTTTCTTCACGAGCTATAAGTCTAGCTTCTTCTTGAGAGCATTCTTCCCGAAGTCTACTGAAGGAGATCAACTTCTTCCTTGCACAAATTCCTTGAATAAAGGAATCCCATGACCTGGGTAGGCCATTTAGAGCGGTCATCACCACTTCACCATTCTCCACCATTTCATCTACTGCTTCTAATTGTTCCTTGATCTGGGAGACCCTTGAAAAGTAAGATTGAATGGTTTCTCCATTCTGAAACTTCACTGCTTTCAATTGGTTCCGCAGGGTCATCTTCCGATTTATATTCTTTCCTTCAAATAGCTTGGTCAAAGATTCAAACATCTCTTTGGGTGTCTTAAGAGAAGACACATGAGGTATGAGATGGTCTTTGATAGAATCAGCAATGATTCTCTTTGCCTTGAACAATTTCTTCTTGTGCAATGCCTTGGCTTCTTCATCCTCTGGGATAGGGATGTCTTCTTTCACATATGAGTCCAACTCATTCTCTTCCAGGATTAACCCAATCCTATACTTCCAGGCTCGGAAGTTATCAGCCCCTTCAAGCTTATCCTCAAGCTTGGTGTGGAGAGACATCTTTAAGAGTACTTCAAATGGAAATAGAAAAGATTTAGGACTTACCACTTGAAGTGCTGAAAACTGGATCTGGTCCCGGATTAGGGTTTGTCAGAGAAACCCTAAAAATTCAAAATGTGAATTTCAAAATTCCGGAAGGATAGAAAGATGCGCTTTGGAGAGCTGATCAGCCTATTACATTCAGAATTTGAGATCAGCAAAGTCTTGCCCTTCAAAATTGCCTTTTTGTCCTCTTGGGTTCACTAGGGAGAGCCCTGAATTAGGGTTTGAGTTTCCCGAAGATCTACTCAGCCAAAAATCTCAATCCAAAGCTCTAACCTTCGATTTTTGCAAGGAGCTTCCAGCTGTGCCTTCAGTTTCCAAAAATTCCTATTTTTGTGGAAACCCTAATTTTTAGGGCCAAATCTGAAAATGCTCGGAACTGAATTCTGATTGGACAAATAGATGCGCCTTGATGAGTAGATCCAATCTACTATACTGAATTTCAAAAATCTATGGAGAGAAACCCAATAAACAAGGAATACAAGCTTCCGTCACTGCAAAATGTCTTCTTCTCAGTTAAGCTCTGATACCATGTTAAATTTTTAGTATTAAATCACAATACTATAGGATCTTTGCTGAGAGAATAACATCTACAGTATATCAATGCATGACAATCATAATATGACAAGCATCACAAGCATCACAAGAATCAAAAGCATAGAGACAAGAGACACAGAGTTTCCGTGGGGAAAACCCTAAGGTGAAAAACCCCACAACTTCCTCAGAGATAGAGAGAGCAATGGCTCAACCAAAATACAACCAAATAACACTGAGATAGTCTCCTAGCAGATGATCCTCCTCCTCCTCACTAGTGCGCCACTTTTCAGAGAGAGAGATAGTTACTTTTTCGAGTGAGTAAAATAGAGATCTCCTATCTCTATTTATACTCACCTTTTTTCCCAGTGACCTACTAGGGCCGACTTGTCTACTTAGATACATCCACATTATATTATATATTAATTAGGGTCGACCCCATAAGGTGGTCTAATAACCCATCAGCAAGTACACACACTTGCGACACTTGTCAATCCACATGACGACACTTCCTTATAGAGGAATAACACATCTCTTATAAGGGTACAATAAATATATATATAATACACAGATGAAATACATTCCAAAGTTACATATACATCAACAAGCTACAGCTTCCACTGTCGCAGCTTTAACAGCTACTCCAGTTTCAGCTTCCTCTGCTACAGTTGCTAATGACTCCATCCCTATTGCTTCAGCTACCACCCTAACTACAATTTATATTGGGTCTGCATCTTCCTCTATAGGATTTGCTGCTATTGCAGCTTCCAATATCACTACCTCATTCACCACTAGCTCCATCATATCCCCTTTTGAAACAGGGCTCGCTATTGTCGCAGCTTCCCCCATATTTACCTCTTCCACCTGGTATGCCAATGCTCCATCCCTCCCCCCAACTGAATTGGAGGAACTCTGGTCCTCATTTACCAATTTAACACCTCCTATTGCCACGGCAGGTGCTCGGGGTACCCTTGGCCGAGCAACAACTTCTTCCCATGTCAAATTTTGGTGCACAAGGGCCCTTAAGAATAAGAGTTTAATCAACCCGTGGTTTGAGAGGGAATATAAGGGGTGTCGAGCACCCTTGACATACCCATCCATAGTTTGCAAAGATTGTAAAAGATAAAAATGACATATTTAACAATCTGCGGTGGCGTAAATGTGAAAGGAGGAAGAATTCATATATGTAAACCACTTTGTACCTACCTTCACAGGAAATGTATTTCTTTATGAAGGTCGCCACTTGGTTCCAAGGATTTGGCAAGGATTCCAATGCTATGCCTCGGCCATGCGGCCAAACAACTTCTCCGGCTCCCAAAACTTCTTCTATTGCAGTTGGATTATGGCACTTCCGACCAAACCATTGCATCCCGGTTCTGGGAAATCATGTTACCTCCGCCATGATTGCTTCTGAAACATCTATTCGGATACCTTGAACCTCTGAATGAGTGCTGGTTATATTTTGAGCAAACTCAAGTGCGGTTTCTACATGAAAATCATTCAAACGCTGGAAATAGTCAATCCAGCCAGCTTCCTGGAAGACAGTAAAAACCTCTATGTTTGCATGCAGAGGCTCTATGCTGACAAGCTCGTGTCGTACCGGGATACCCATATTGGGAAGCTGTCTGTAAATTCTACTACTAGCGGGATGAGTTATAGTCTCAGACGTCGAGCTACTACAGGCAGAACGAGTGATGGATAGCCAAAGGTTGGTTTGGGTATTTTTGGGAATTGGCACGACCATTTTGGTAAAAAGTGGTGACAGGTTGTCACACGAGGCAAGTCGAATGGTGGTCAAAAACCAAAAGCGAAGGACGAATCAGACATAGTTACCATCTTATCGGATTGGATAAGGATAACTGACATGGACTAACGAAAATATATATTCATTATTGATTATTGCATTTAGTCATGCCTAATGATGTTTACGATTAAGACGTTGTACCTTTAAATGTAATTCCAAACCATCGTGTTGCAAGGTGGTGCCTTTTCATGATCACATCGTTGACAGGATCAATTTGCACATGCGCCCACGAGCTGGTCGTTGTCGAGTGGCAAGTAAAGTACATCCATGGTGGCGTAGATCATAAAAACATGTGGCAAACAGGTAAGATTTTTAATGTTCATTGTGGAGGATGGAGAGCACTGATACCGATGAGAAAAGAAATAATGAGTATTCAATGAGGAATTAGCGGAGTTGCAGTTACCAAAAGTAGGAAAAATCGACAAATTTAGGTGTTGCAGCTGCTCGAAATAGGAAAAATAGGCACTTTTGGAGGTGTCGCAGCTGCTCGAAATAGGAAAAATGGGCAAATTTAGGTGTTGCAACTGCTCGAAATAGGAAAAATAGGTAACTTGGCGGTGTTGCAGCTGCGGTAAAATAGGAAGGATAGGAAACTTTAGCGGAGTTGCAGGTGCTAAAGATAGGAAAAGTGTGCAATTTTAGCGATGTTGCAGCTACTCGAAATAGGAAAAATAGGCACTTTTGGAGGTGTCGCAGCTACTCGAAATAGGAAAAATAGACAAATTTAGCTGTTACAACTGCTTGAAATAGGAAAAATAGGCACTTTTGTAGGTGTCCCAGCTGCTTGAAATAGGAAAAATAGGCACTTTTAGAGGTATCCCAGCTACTTGAAATAAGAAAAATAGGCAACTTGGTGGTGTTGCAGCTGCGGTAAAATAGGAAGGATAGGCAACTTTAGCGGAGTCTCAGCTGCTAAAGATAGGAAAAATGGGGCAATTTTAGCAGTGTTGCAGCTTCCTTAAAGAGAAATAAGCCATAGTTAGTAGTGCTGCAGCTGCGCGAAATGGGAAAGATAGGCGATTTTGACGGAGTCGCATCTGCTAAAAAATAAGGGAAATAGACAACTCAGCAGTGTTGCAACTACGCAGAAAAAGAGACTTGGGTGGGATTTGAGCAGTGTTGCAGCTGCAGGAACAAGAGATAAGACATAAGAAGTGGTGTTGCAGCTGCAAAAGTAGAAATTTGGGCAGGATTTTGCAGTGTTGCATCTGCAGGAAAAAAAATGATAAGCCATATTTTGCTAAGTAACTATTGCTGCAACATTCTTTTCTTCCAAGGAGTTATTCACAGAAAGGAGGATCAATTAGAATGCCACAATCGTTTGGCCCGAGTTGTGACTACATCCATTCAAGTGATCTTCCACGCAAAAACTTGTTCAGAGTTCTTAAAAAGACAAAAATCCATCAAAACTAAAAAATAAAATCAAATAAAAGAAAAGAAAATGATTTATTTATATATAGAAAAATTTATGCAGAATTGCAACAGCCTTTTAAAAATTATCAGGGACAGGGAAAAGTCCTTGCTCCTGAATCTGTTGGTAACCTGGAATAAAATAAACTAGACTTACTTTTACAAGAAGTTAAATCCTATAAGTCTCAAACTACAGTATTCAACCTCTACTGATCTAACTCATCTAGCAGCTACTATAACTCAATCATAATTTGTCCAATCTAATGAATTCAAGAAAGATAAAATAGCAACCAGAAACTGGAAGTAAGCTTGAACTCTAATTTGATTAATATTGAAAATCCTAGAAATAATAAATGACTGAAAGGAATTAGAGTTGAGCTTGGCTATAACAGCTGATCTAACACACCATGCATCAAATAAACTAACCTACATAGTCAACTGTCACACCACACAGTTGCAGCTATTGAGGATGCAATCATGAACTACCAAAGAAGAATGCAATTATCATTTCACTGTTGCAACTCGCAGTAACACATCTAATGCAATTCCACACCACGCAATAGGAAAGAAATTAAACTACCTACTTAACTTGGCGATCTCTGTGAGAAGGCGAGCCCTGGCCTTCTAACAGAGATGTCGTGTCCTAACACAAATTAAAACACCAAGATATAAGAAAATCTGCTTCTTGTATTAAAAATAATGAATCACAGTCATAGCTCTTTGTTTCAGCTTATACAATTATGAATTCTCCAACCCCAGGCTCATAACGCCTCTTTACATTTATACCCTGATGACATGAATTCGTTTCACAAAATATCGGGCAGCCATGAAGATCTACGATCTTCAGGCTGCCGATTTACAATGGAACGGTTATAGCCATAAGTAGTCTTGAATGAAATCATTGCATTCAGGCCTGAGCTATTGCATGCTGTCGCAGCCCATAATATATTCGAGCTGTGGAATCAGCCCATAATAGATTCGAGTTGATCATTCCACATATTCACAACACAACATCTCATTTCACATGCAATGAGTATTATATAATATTGATGTATTACAAAATCAGAAATTGTGCCCAAAATTTTACTTAAATGTAAATATTAATCCCGAACTACAAAAAATTTATAAACAATGTCCTGATCTAAGTATAAATATTCAATAAATAAACTATTCCATGTTGATACAACATCACTGAAATCATTAGTCACATAGTATAACCACTAGTTACAGAGTTCAATGTCGTCCTTATGCCAAGGAATGAAGCTCAACAAAGCATCTGCTAGATTACATAATGCGCTACTGGGACGTGGTAGAGCTATATTTTCAAATAGAGGATCTAAAATTTCTATTGGATTCACAATATAATATCCTTTTCCAACAGGGACACAGTGTACCATTGCATTTGGGTTAGTCTTATGTATTGTCGCCCTTGCAACTTTAACCCTTGAGTTTAATGCAATGAGAAAGCATTTCTTTCCTTGCAACCCCAATTGGGAAGTTGGTGTCAACTCATTAGCATTATCTTGACCCTGCAAATAAATGAGACAAAGTAAGATGCATGGAAATAAGAATTTAAACATTGATGATCCTATATTAAATAATTACAATCTTACCTGGATTGGTGTTTTCATTTTGTCAATTTGCAGTTTCGATGGAACCATTGGTTTTTTTTTTCTATACAGAATGTTGATCATATTTTGATGCATGACTCTGCACCCAATAGACAATGATTTCTAATATATTGATAAAATAAAATAAAATTGAACTAAATTACGAAATTTTTCAATACTTACTAGGGATGATGGAGTATGCATTGAAGTTAATTTCTTTTGTATTAGTCCGTTCATAGGGGTTGTTATGTCCCCTGTATTACTCTGTCAAGGAAACAAAATGTAATATATTTAGTCCATTCATAGGGGTTGTTATGTCCCGTGTATTAATCTGTCAAGGAAACAAAATGTAATATATATATATTCAAAAGTTGAAAATAAAATATTATTTTAAATAATAATTAAACAACTAACCTCCACCACAGGCGTGATTTCAGCATGAGCATTTTGTACAGTAGGACACTGTTTATATGAGCAGTCAGATATTAGAAGTCAGATCATTAGTGTGAAGGCTTGTATATTGAGAGACAAGAGTAAAGAATTGGACACTAACACTTTCTTTGTTGGCCACATGTTCTCTCTCCATATCTTCTACTCTTTTCAGTAGTTCAGTTATTGTTGTTTTCAAAGATGTGATTTCCTGTGTTTTTTCTTTCACTGTAGCTTGGATTACAACTAGCGCCTCCTTGTATGGAATTTTTCCAAACAAGTTAGTTGGCGTAACTACTAATCCAATGCCACGACATCATCCTCTTGCATCAACCCCCTAGTACCTTGGAAAGGGCATCATCCCTAGCTGCAAAGTCTTGAGATGCAACTTCTACTTGTGCTTGTTCAATTTTTTGCTAACATTGACATACAATTTAATCAAATCATAGAAGAAAACATTTCCAACATGTAAAATGAAATTTTAATCAATATCTAAATTAAAAGGTTGAGAACATACTATTGTTTCTCCTGCAGCTGGTTTGATTGGAGTGCCATCCTTCTTTTGATGGCACTTCTTCCATAAGTCTGCCCTAGTAATGCTTGTAGTTGTATCACCAAAGGCTATAGATTTTTTCTAGTTGCAACAAGTAAAATAGTATGGTTAAGTTGTGACATTACAATGAAACTAAAATGTGCTAATATTTCTCATATCAGATAAAATATCATCACAATTGTTTACCATATCATCTTCGACCCGTTGATAACCTCGACATCCAGATGTGTGCAAGTCCCTCTCCTTTTCTCTATTTTCCTTGTTTTTTTCCTTATATCCTAGAAATCAATGGAAAATAACATTTAAAAAGTCAACATTACAAGCCAATAGACATTCTAAAAAACTTTATTAGATAATATGCAGTGAACTTTTTCCTTACCAGGATTTCAGTGGTGGCTCGTGATAGGACGAATTTTCTCCACACTATCTCACTTATCCTAATTGGAGGAACATTTTTTAATCTTTCCTCTGTTGACTCATAATGGTCACAGTATTTTTTGGTGAACCGATACCTATGACTGTTTGCCTTATGGCCAATAGATTTCATACAATATTCTTTAAGGACTGGGGGGATTATGAATTTTTCTTACAGCATACAAGAATTGCATTTTTAGATGTCATACATGTTTGAAAATAAACTTCGAAATCATCCAAAAATATAAATGTTGAAAAAAAATACACGTAATCTCTAATACTCACATTAATAATGTTCCACAAGTCCTTTAATTGATATAAAACCTTCCTCCAATCAGAATAATTGATTGGAACCATTTCCCTTGCAAACACACCTAGTAATGAAGATAGCTTCATAGAGTTTGGACCAATTGGTCGGTTCCTTTCATTGATATGAATTTTGATCTTTTCCTCCAAGTTATTGATTTCTGCACATTTAGTTGCTCCTCGACCTTTCTTCTTGACTTTCTCTGTCGATGCTTGTGTAGAGGGATCTTCACCTCGTATACTAATATCTTGTTGGCATTATTCTTTGTGAAAAAATTCTATAAAAGAAGAGCACTTAAAGGTGTTATGGATTTCTAAGTCATAGAATTTTATTTATGAAGAACTACAAAATTATACATTAATGAGCTTACCTTATTCTTCATGTTGTTCTGTCTCTTTTTGTGTCGAGGGATATTCCCCTTCTACACTGTTATCCATATGGAATGGTGTTTGTGAACATCATCTATAAAAGAAGGGCACATAAAGGTGTTACGGATTTCTTAATCATAAGATTTATACTTATAAAGAACTAGAAAAATCTGAATTAATGGGCTTACCTTGTTCCTGTTTCTCCTACTCCTGAAAAGAGGAAAATGTATCTTTGTCATTTCCTTCTTTGTTAGGACTAGTAGATTCATTCAAAGGCATAGAAGGTGTAATCTTCTTTGCTATTGTTTGTATTTTCCTCTTCCTTGTAATTGTAGCCAAGAATGTTATTAAACATATGCCTAACATCATCATACAATAAAAATATCCATTATACTGCATAAGGAAATACATTGTTCTATTTCTAAATATTTACCTTCTGAGATGCATGTCCCTTTATTTCCCATTTGATCATTTTGACGCGTTCTTTTTTGATTTCGTGTCATAATCTGCTTTCTCTGATTTTTGAAAATGATTAGAGTATTGATTAGCCACGGCCTATTAGATTGTTATTAAAGTACAAAGTAATATGTTCTAACAATTTAAATTAAATAAAAGTAGTATTCCCATTTACTGTGATGGGGAATTTTGTTTTTTGCAAAGAAATCACAGATGTAACCTCTTGGGTGGCTCAGCCACAATTTTATTAATATAAAACCTACTCGTTTCTGTTAAAAAAAAAACAATTTAAATTAAATAAAAATAATGATATACGTGAATCACAAACAATCACTTACCTCCATGTCTCCACTTGTACAAAGCCTGCATAACCAAAAAAATAAAGTCTATCATCACTCAATTGCTAACTGAAATTTGTTTAAACGATTAATCTATCTAACAAGTTTCAAAAGTAAAAGGGAAGACTATCTGTAAGGACTATCTGCTAAGAGGAACAAATGTCATAACTTGAGAGAGAGAGAGGGTTAGAGTGTTGTAGGTTTAGGTTAGGCACGTACAGTAGCCAGCAAGATATCTCAATCTCCAAGAGTGAAGACCCCTCAGCCTTAGAGGCTGCAAGGAGAACAAGGTTTACACAAGAGGCCCCAAAGATGAACACGGTAATGATCTTGCAGCAATGGAAAAGTGCAGTCCAACTCTAGTGTTCACAAAACAATCACAACCCAGCTAAATGAATTTCAAACAGTCCACAACTCAGCTAAGAAGAGCCACCACAATCCACGGTCAACCCTAGAGGAAACCAAAATTTTTACAGAATTTTTAAAATTTTGTAGCAGAGGAACCACTATTTTGATTTCTGTCAATAAAGAAACCACATAATGTTTTCAATTATTATGTTGTTTTCACGAAAGCATTGATAAAATACCTGCAATAACGTAGAACGCAGAACAAGAATGCAGTGAAACTTAAGTTACACCTCACGCAGTTCACCTCAATATATCCCAACAGCTTAGCTTCAGCTTTCGTGGTGTTGAATACCAGAATCAAAGCAAGTAAACGGTGGCCTGTGCAATAAGAAAACGATGCCCTTTCCTAGAAAAACTATTCGCAGGAGATAAAATTTGAAAAGTTATGTTAGGGGTCCCATTTTTTTATTATTAAATTTCGGTTTTTTTTTTTTGGTAAATTAATTGTTTTTGCTTTTTTTGGTATAGATAGCAAAAACACCCGAGTTTTCTCCTAAGGTTTTCAATGAAAAGGGGAAGGACCTTGGTACTGGGATTCATGTAGGTGGACCAAAGAAAGGAAGGAGGGAACCAAAGAAATGCATCAAAAGGAAAGGAAATATTAGCCTATTGTGGTCGATGACATGAATTTAAATAATGTAATAAGCATGGCTCCTAAGGCATTGATTGTGAGGTTTATTTTTAGAAGGATGGGGACAATGAGTTTGTTTCAATAGATTCAAGTCCACCTATACTAACTGGGACCCTTAGGATGTATTGACTTGCAATGTAAACATTGTGCATATGTGATGTACGATTCCTAGCGTGGAGCTCAAGGCCAAGGCCCCAATGGTGAATTCTTAGCCTTGAAGGGATGATATTTTATGTTTTTCCATCCATGTGCTAGTAAGCCATGGAAATTGTAAAAACTTGTAGATGATTATAATGCAATAAAAACTACCATGGGGCTGGCTATGGATGCGACTAAATGAGGGGGCTATGTTTATCCACTACGAAGAGGTGAGGGGGTTTTGGGATTGGACCCTAGGCTACCATATGTCATCTTGAGAACCCCTTTGACTATCATAGTCGTCATTTAATTCTCTTGTAAGGAAGTAGGTGAGAAAATCAATCCATGAGAGTGATGGAGTATGGGTAGACCTGAAATTCGTAAGGCAGGGTATGGGATCGGTTTTCTCGACCCATAAGCCACTCCATCTCATGGGAATTCATTTCCCTCATCCCCATTCGATTGTGGACCATGGAGGCATGAGTTTGGAGGTAGGACGCAAACCCAGCAGGGAAGAAAACCGAAAATCGCGATTCTGAGTTAAGCCACGTTTGGAAGTGCCAAGATTGCTCATAAATCTGTGTGGGAAGTGAAATTCGTTGGGGAATCCCTATACCGAAACCTTGGCGGTGATTTTGAGAGTGTTGGATTCCTAGGAATTGAGAGGAAAACCCTGATTCAAAAACCCAAAAATACAATTGTGCAACAGAGCCTTTCGGCCACAACGCTAAGGATATACAAGAGTGGATCATAGTGGGAGAGAGACCAGGGGGTTCAGACTTCATGGTAGAGCCCGTGAAGCCTCGTTTATCCTTGGTTTAGCATTCGGTACAAGCTATACCTTCCCAGGTCGGCGCTGAGGGAAGGGGCGCCCAAGGGACTATGCAGCAGATAAGGGGACCTTACTTAGGCTAAGATTGGAGGTGATGGGGGTTCCTGGACTGTGATCTGAAGTCAATTGGATATGCCTATAGCTCTGTGTGTTGAGCTCATTAACTTAGAAACCTCCTACCCTGTCTCCCCACTTGCTTTACAGAGCCAGTTGTGTGTTGTATGACCCTGATTGACTGTGCCTAAGGCCATGAGTGGACTTGAGTAGTTCCTCCTTAGTGGATACATAGCCCCATCTCAGGGGTAGTCTCTGAGTGTTGAAATAATACAGGTTGGGAAGAGACCTATGGTTGGGTTGGAACGTTGCATTCCATAGCTAGTTGCTTGGATATTTCAATAAAAGGGTAATTGTTCTCTGCGGTTTATATCATGTTCATTATGTGTTCTGAATGTTTAATTGTTCATGTTTAATTCAGCTGTGTTTATTTGAGTATGCATATGCATCCATGTGTTTTTATGAATTTGTTCATTGATGAAAAAGGCCAAGTCTTGTTGAGGCCCAGGAGGTTTAGAATGTTCGGTCATGACTTTGGGGGAGAAATAGAAACTCCTTTTGTGTTCATGTTCCCTCTGTGGGTCAGATGAAGAGAGGATACATGGCAGAGTGGATCAGAGCTCTTTACAGAGTGGTAAAGAGGTATGGATGAGGATTGGGGAAACACCTTGGTTGGAAGAAGGAAAATTCAGAGTTCTCAGGTTTGGAAGAAGATCATACACTTGCATGGGGATCTCCGAGAGCTTTCCAATATATGATACCAAGTTTTCAAAAAATGGACTTAGGATGAGAAAGTTATCAGCCTAAGAAGTTGGCAGTAACAGTGGTATATGGCCGACTTAGGACTTTCCGAACCCGCAATGCAGATTGCGGATTTCGGAAGTTGGAGGTGTGATTTCTTAGCATGGTGCGTTGAAGTTCCGACTTCCGACGCCCGCATTGCAGATTGCAGATCATGGAAGTTGGAGGCCACGCGATTATGCGAAGCTGAGACCTTTGGAGTTCTGACTTCCAACTCCCGCGTTGTGGATTATAGAAGTTGGAGGCATGATTTGGCATAGAGAATTGGGTGTTCCAACTTTCCTACTCCCACATCACGGATTGTGGAATGCGAAAGTCGGAGGAGTATTTATTTGACGTCGTGTATTTGTCATTCCGACTTTTCGACTCCCACGTCGTGGATTGCGGAAGTCAAAGGTGTGATTCTTGAAGTGGCACATTGGGGTGCCAACTTCTGACTCCGACTTGTGGATTGTGGACCAAGTTATTGTGGCTGTGCGAAAGTGCATAGTTTGGAAGAAACAAATTTAGCATGTTGTATTCTAAGGAGCTCCCCCGTCACCTCTAAAGGGAACCGAGGGGGCCGGGAACGTTACAGATATCCTAGAACAGTGATGTGTGTTTCTTTCAAAAATTGTTCATGGACTTGGATACCTCAAAGATTCCTTTAGGGAATAAGGAATGTGATTCCTTCCTTAATTATGTATAGAGCCTCAAGACCCCTAACTACTATTCAAAACCATCTAATGACATAGACATCCATACTCAAACACTATAGATACTCTCAAGAATCCATGTGTGTTTGTTCAATTTGTTCTTCTTGGCCATGGATTCTCAAAAGGTTTTTCAGGGATTAAGGCCCAATTTTTCTCCCTCAAGCATGTCTAGGGAACCCAATATCTATACCAGGTTCTCAAAAAATTCCAATGGCACTAATATCCCCACTTATATGAATAATATGCTCTTGGGAGGTCATGTGTGGTGATTGTAGGAATTGTTCTTAGCCAAAGATGCCTATAATTTCCTTTAGGACCTAAGTCCCACTCTTTTCTCCCCAACCATATCGAAGGTGTTGGAACCTATAATTAGTCTTAAAATTCTCATTGTTCCACAAAAACCCCACTCATAGGCCAAAGTTACCGTGGAAAGGTCTATTGTGGTTGTTCAACATATCATTCTTGGCTATATATACCTAGAAGCTTTCTTTAGGTCCTAAGGCCCAATTTCCATTCCTTAACCATGTCTAGAGCCCCAAGACCCATACCTAATGCTCAGAAACTTCTTAACAATTCCTATATTCTGACTATCAAGACAAATATCCCCTCAAGAGGTTAGCTTTGGTGGTTGGAGACATCATTGTTAGACCTTTAGGCCTAAAATTTTCCTCTACATCCCAATGCATGAGCTTCCTACACCAACCATGGTTAATACCTCAACACCTAACTAAAAATGATTGACACCAAATGAAGTAACATATACAACCTTGATTTATGGACATTGCAAAGGAGGCAAAGTTGTTTATATTCTTGCACTAGTTGAGCGCCATATGAAGGAAAATGATTGTGAAGCAAATATTCATACTTACAATCCTTTGATGAATGGATTTCACAAGGAAAATGACTTGATACAAATAAGGAGGTTGAGAGGGTATACCATGAAATCGACCATGTATATTAGCCTATTTTGGTGGATGACATGAAGTTAAATAATGTAATAAGCATGGCTTCTAAGGCATTGATTGTGAGGTTTATTTGTACTAGAAGGATGGGGATAGTGAGTTTGTTTCAATGGATTCAAGTGCATGACTAGTAATCAATTTTAGCTTACCACATAAGGGATGTCATTTTCATCTGAGGTTAGATGTTGAGGTTACATCCAAACATAGTATTATTTCTAGTCGATATCCACTGCATTTATACCTAGGTTGATTTACTGGTTACTTGATCAAATTACTTATATATCATTCAAGGTCCCATGCCAATAAGTAAGGATACCATAAGGATAAAATAATTGTACTAAATTACTCTATTTCCATAGACTCTCTTATGATTCTAGACAAGATATTTCCTCTTTATGCTATTAATTGTAACTACTGGCATGATATGACTCATTATTGTTTCTTGCAGCCTTACAAAGAGATCTATCATATGCATTCAAACAATTATGACTCATTTTGATCTCTCTTCTTATGGAAATCATATGAGCTAAAATTTCTATGGTGGTATGCCTTACAAATCTACTTTCTTAATTGACATATCAATTAGGTAACTAAGGATATTAGAATAATGAGAAGAGATATACAGTGTTACATTTTCTCTATATGCTCTCCATAAGTTTGACAGTCTCCCTTCTTATTACGACTGTGCATAACGTTTCTGCGTAGTGAAGGAGGGCATTGCAGCATAATAAGGGAGTCTGAGAAGAAGACGATTTGGGTTTTTTTGAGGAGCTGGAAGACACCAAAGAAAAATCGAGACACCGAAGAAGGTCAGCTCACTTCCATAAATCATTGTGCACGCCCATGAAGCTACAAGTTAGAGTGAAAGTAATTTCATATTTGTTTGTCCACCTTAGAACTGTTGTTATAGTCATTATAAACTCAAAGTTATATGAATATGATATTTAGGGTTTATTTTCCTTCTTATTTATGCAAAGCAATCTCTATTGCATTTACTGTTCATTGTTAGCGCTACGAAAATCAAGATCTAAAAATTATAGTCAATATACAGACTTCAAAACCCTTGATATCCGAAACAAACTCTTTCCACACTATCTAACTTTCTTCCGCAGCAGAATTCTTTCCGGAAAGCGGGAATAGCGTTTTCTCACAACGCTTATTCCCCGCTATCGATCTCGATCATTGATCTATCAATTTGGTGGCTAGCCTGAGTGTTCGTACAACTTACTTTTTCACGCAGTGAAATGGATTTCTAATCGTTCGTTTAGTGTCCCCACCAAATCAATGGTGGATTCCAAAATTTATTAAGCACATTCCATTGAATATCACACACATGAAAAGTTTTTCAAAGCTTGCAACTTCTCCCGGCGATATCACTATAAACCGTCGATCTTCCCCACGATCGATCCCCACTCTACGATCTTGTTTTATTTGAGCGACTAGTTAAGGTTTAACCCTCTACAAAGCTTCACTTAATTGATCACTGACAGGATCAATTCTTCTCTGCAATTCGGAAACTATGGCAATCCAAAGCCACAGAGTTTATACACAGGGTTATATGGAGTGAAAGCGGGATGAATTCATACTTCTACAGAACTATATGAAGACATGAAATCAATCAAAAACACACGCAGAGTCTAATCCTCTGTTCTTTATTCAATTCACCGAAAATTCAAATACACATAGAGAATTCTACATGTTCACTTCTCGCTCACTCTTCTGTGCACATACCTCTCATTCCTCCATTCATGCTATGTGGAATTTCTCTCCCTCTCAAGCTCTATGAGCTAATCAAATCTTCTTTGAGCTATCCTCAAACCTCTATGAGCTATCCTAAGCTCTGTGAGCTAACCTAAGCTTCTGCGAGCCAACAAGCTCTGTAAGCTAACTAAGCTACGAAGAAAATAACTCGAACTGATTTAAATACAAGAGGATTTTGTTTCCAAATCCTATAACAAAGGATTACAGACCTTATTGATCTCTTCTAGCCCTATGACTCACAACTAACTCAATCCTAACTATTACATGTGGTAAAGATCTAGATTCCTTATCCATTTTATTCAACGTTTACAAAATAAAGCAAATTACAAATGTACGAGACCCTACATCTCTTAAGAGTTCCCTTGACCTTGTGAAGTCATGAATGAATTTTCCCTCTTGAGCCTATGCTCCTGCATCAACATATCAGCAGTACATTGAATACAAAAAACCAACTAAGACTATTTGGCACAGCTCAGTGGTACTTTTGACAAGTGGTTATACGAAATCCCTTAACCAAATTACATAAGCAAATAAGTGTTACACCTAAAATCTACCCATCATCATAATTTAGTGTATACATCACTGAAGTCATCTGGACTAAGCACTCATTTGGGAGGATTTGTACTTAGTTTGTACATCCTTTTGAGAGGTTGTCGCAGGTTGCACACTAGCAACATGCGACATCACAGGTTGCCTCATAGCAAGGTGCGACGAGGTCTATTAATGGGCAAAAATAGCCATTTCGATATCTTTCTCGAAGCTCGCCCATTTGGGGGCTTATCCCTAATCTCTTGGAGAGCTAGTACTCGACCCCTAACTCATTGGGAAGATCCCCTATCTCTCTCCTACCATCTCTCAACCTATCCTATCCATTACCCTATCCACTTAGTCCTATATAAGTGAGGCTCACTCCCATACCAAAGGGAGGAAGATTATGGTATCTACATGTTGGTGAAATCTCTCCTAGGACACCTTCACTCACCTCTTGGAGAATTCATGCTTCCTTGGAAGGGCTTGGAAATTGGCTTGTGTGGAGAAGGGCTGCTACGTTAAGTCATTGGTTGTAGTTCTATATCTCTATCATGTACTCCTCTATTTACAGTAATACAAATGCTTTCCACCAATATCGTTCTTATGTGTAATGATGTTGTGTTGTTTACCTACTTAACTGTTTACATAGATCTCTTATTGTATAGATGCTCTTTACTCGTTTCTCTTTTTTGTGTCTTGACAGGTCTTGCAGCTTGGATCTGACGACCGTGGGACGTGGAGCAACATTCAGGAGAAAGGCTAGCGAATCAAAGAGGTAAGACAGCTAGTACTTGATCCTTAATTAGATCTAGGAAACATGTTTGTAGTCTGTTTTATTTGTTCTAGACTCGCATTGAGCTAGGGAGATCCTGCTCGTGTTCACCCGAGTGGATTGTCCGGTAAAAAATCTAGAGACCATACTGGGGAGTATTTTCATTTAGTGATCGTTAATCTGAGTCATTTTCAATTGATTGCTTGACACAAGCCTTGTTCTCATTTTTTGCCATTTTTCTTCTTAGGATTGATTCCATTGTCAGATCTTCACGTTGAAGATCTTGATCTTCTTCCTTTGAGTTTATATAACTCAGTTTCAAACCTGTTGGTGGTTCATTATTGGGAGCTCTGATTCATTTTTTAATCTAGAACTCGCCTGTCGCACCTGGGCAGTGAAAACGAAGCGACACTATGTTTTCATGAGTCTTTGTCCTTTGACTATAGCTTACTCGTCACGGTCTGTGCATTGGTGAACTGCGACATCGTCGCATATCTCGTATAGGCAACCTGCGACGTCACACTGTCTACAAAGACAGAGTGCACCGATCTGTCGAGACTTAGCATACAGGCATCCATCCCCTTGTTTGACAGTCTGAGCCTTGTTTTGATGTATGAACTCCTTATGTGCTGCATCATTCAGCCAGAGACCCCATTTGTAATTTGTGTGTTGAGAGTTTGGATTGATTTTGGGTTTTGTCTTGGACAAGCTTGAAACCGGTAGTGGTGGATACTTTTGTCTCCTCCACCTTCATCCGTTCACTCTTGTATTCCCTTCTTTCCATTCCTGATCTAATCAGTACGTCGGATCAGCTCCCAGACCTCATCTACTTTTGTTTTGAGCTTTGCTTGCTTAGCTTGCTTGCTGCTATTTGATTTTGAGTCAAGTGTGTCTTTTTCGTTTGGATTGAGTGCTTGTCTTTTCTTGAGTTTTATGAGTGTATGAGTGCCGCAACTAGCATTTTATTTTTAGTTATTTAAATCTGAAAGAAAAGTTGTTTCAATATTATTGCTTTGATACATCCATTGAAAGATCAAAAGTGCTTCTTTCCCATTGTTTCTCAAAGAATTATTGAAGAAATATTGTTGTGCATTGGAAAAGTCTTGTTTATATTTTGGAAAAGTTGAATGGAAATATGATTGGTTTTGTTTTTCTTGAATTATGAATTATTCATCTTCTTGAAAAGCTTAAGAACGCTTTGATTTTTGCAACAACAAAAAAAAATTCCATGCTAAGGAAAGATAGATGCATTTTTGTTTTTTCTTTCCTTTAGATCATTGAAAAGAGAAAGTGAAAAGCTTGCATTTCCATCTCGGAATCTTCTCATTTCATTACTTAGTGTTGTTTTGATTTGAAAAGCAAAAGAAAAGAAAAGAAAAAATGCTTTGATTAGGATAGTAGTGTTGTGTACTTTTGTGTTTCGTTGAAAAGGAAAAGAGTACTTTCATTGTCAAATTTCCAAGAATTGAGCTTGTGTTGCATTCAGTATGTTTTGGCAATACCATTGGAAAAAGCTTTCTACTTCCCATAGGTAGAATTCATCGAAAGAAAAGAATATTTCATGCATGAAGCTAGGGCTTGCATTATGTTTCTGATTATGTACTCACCTCATGCATTCACCTAATTGCTCAAGATAAAATTAACGGTAGAACTAGGTAAAATTTTTAGCAACTTGTGTGTAAGTTAGAGACGTGTTCCGGTGTCGTTAAGCGTGGTAGCTGTCATTATTTTCCAGCATTGTAGTCTGGGGGTATTGTAGTCTTCCACGTATGTCAGTATATCGAGCTCCTTCACGTACCCACCAAGTACCATAATTCGTACTTGGCGTATATCGAAGGGTGTATCACGTACTCGACACATATATCGGAAGGTCTCGTGCCAACGGCTATGCATTACACAGCACCACTACCGATTTGATCTCCCACGTACCTTGCGTATATCGGGAGACACCATTAGGATTCTTGAAACCAACCAAGTTAACCATTTGGCTGTCTTGGCAAAGCAATACACCAAGAACAGCACTCGAGGAGATTAGCACGCACGTACTGTCCAGGTAATCGGGTATGCAGGCAAGGGTACAGTCCCAATCCTCCTTGTCACGTCATATTGTTGGACCCTGTAGTATATCGCAGTTTGCGATGCCTTGATAATCCCGTGAGGTTCCAAACTTTTGAATCCACTCTGTCACATAAGTTTGCTTGTTTCCTTAGTTTGAGTAGGTTTTCTTGGACTGCTTTTCTTTAAGCATACCTTTAGGAGAGAGAGACGCTGTTTCGGCCTTTTTTGGCTGATTTTCCTGATACTCTAGCAGATTTTCCCTGGAGAAGGTCCCATAGGATCTTGAACTTGCCACCCGAATATCCCCTTAATCCGGAGTTTATCTCGAGGGTAAGAATGGATCAGCGTAACGCGGTCGTAGCTACTGAAGTAGGGAACCCCACTTTGAATGTTGGAGGACTTTTGTTTCCACCATATTCACCTGCCTCTCATCCCCCGTAGGATGAAGAAGCACAAACCCCCACTTCACATGACCTTCCTCCCATCATCCTGGGAGAACCTGGATCGTTGGAATGGATAAACCAACCCCAGGATGACCCTACTGCAGCTGTTGGTCCATCAGCAGCTTATCGGACATCTTCTACAGACCATCTAGTGGCCCATTTTGCCATCTCATCCCCACCTAACTGGACTACTCCAGAGTTCACTAGGCCTTACTATAGGCCTGACCCTGCCGAAATTTTTGGCCCCATCCATGAACGTTTGGAACAGTTATGTATTAAAGGTGATGAGCTTCGAAGACAAAGTCTCGAGCAACACTCTGACGAGTTCCATAATCGTCATTTCCAAATAATATTTGACGATGGAAACACCCCAGTTTGTTCGATATATTTTGGATCATTGGAACAACCCCACCCACGACCACTAGTCAGACGGGTCAACCCTCGCAAGAGTCCAGTCCTGCACCTCAAGTGAACCAACCGTTGGAAGGACAAAAGTCCAACACACCCGTCACTACTACGGTTACTTTACTAGTTCCTCCCCCACCTCAAAATTTGAGGGGAGGGTACTCCGTTCCCCCGGGTTACGTCATTGGTAATGTTATTACTACAGTAGCTAATCAACAACCTACCTTGGTTCAAACTTTGAATAGTGGTCATCCTGTTGTGGCTAGGGGTAAACCCCCGTTTCCTAACCAGAACATAGGCGGTGGGAACCCCAACGGGCCTTCCGTTGGACTGTCCCAACCCACCAGACCATCCACCACGGGATTATCTCATGTTGGAGGACCATCCCATGTAACTCAACCCCCATGGATTCAAGCATATCCAGGTTCTATTAACCCTATGCCAGGTCAACCTAATCCCAGAAACACACCACACGGGATACCTTATCCCGGAAATTCTTACACTCTATGGAGGCAACAACCTGCTTTATAACACGGACCCCAACCGATTATCCCTCAAGTACCACCACCCCCGATCGACCCTCCTCCACCTCCTGTTGGAGGCGGTGGACCCCCACCTAACACTGGTGGAGGCCCACCTCATTTTACCTACAACTTCCCCCACCCTTCCAGCGGTGGCGGGAATGGTCCCCCACCCCCTCCAGGCGGAGGAGGCAGCGGACCACCCTATCATGGAGGAGGAGGACGTTTCCCTTTGGGTGGCGGAGGTGGTCCACCACCCCCTCCAGGTGGAGGCGGTGGAGGACCTAATCCTTATAGTGGTGGTGGTGGTGGTGGAGACCCTCATCCTTTCGGCAGTGGAGGTGGTGGGGGACCCCATCCTTCTGGCGGTGGAAGCAGTCCACCACCTCCTCCAGGCGGAGGCGGTGGTGGGCCACCTTATTACAGTTATGGACCCCCACCTCCTCTCGGAGGTGGTGGCGGACCTCCACCCCCTCCCGGTGGTGGAGGTGGACCCCCACCCCCTCCCGGTGGCGGAGGTGGACCCCCACCTCATTGGAATGGACCACCTTATGGTGGCAGACCTCCTTATGGTCCGGGCGGCACACCCCCCTATGGTCAGTTTCATCTTGGTACACCTTATGGTCAGTATAATCCATACACACCTTATCCGTATTATCAATACGCGCAGCCTAATCCACAGCTGCCCTTTTTGGCTACTTTGGACTTACCTGACCTGTCCCGGTTAACCAACAATCCTATTTATCATGGATCTAACTAGCCACCTATTCTGGTGAAACTTCCATCCGATATCCCCAAGTTTGACGGCAAGCCAGGTGAAGACCCGAAGAATCACGTAATGACATACCACTTATGGTGTTCATCGAATTCCTTAATGGACGATTCAATTCGTCTTAGATTGTTTCAAAGGACTCTCACCGGTTCAGCTGCCAAGTGGTACATTGAGTTTCCACCCCACTCTTTTCCTGATTTTGGCTCTCTTGCTATGAACTTTTTGACGCATTTTCAGCTACCCATACGGTATGAGACTAGTACCGAGCTTTTAACCTCGCTCCGTCAGAATATCGCCACTCACATTTCGGATCACATCCACGAGTGGTGAAGGAGACATCGTCTCATTAAAGCTCCTAATCCATATCAGCTCCTAGTAGACTGGTTTACAAAGTCACTCCTTCCCGTCATAGCAAAAGATGTTGCCATGAGAGGTGCTGTCACCGAAGAACAAGCCATCGCGAGTGCCCATTTGCTCGACTTAGTCTACACTCAGTTTGGCACTCTATTCAATATTTTGCCTAACGCACCCTGGGACATTAACGATCCCACGAAACCACATAAGGGACCCCAAGCTGATGGAATCATTGGTTCCCTTAACACCCAGCCTGCTGCTAGCACTGTTGGTTCATACAACCCAACCCCGGCTGGACACAACACCGCCAAGTTCATCACTCCTACTGTAACCGAAGAGGTGAATTCTATTCAATCAGCTTCATCTCAAAATTTTAATGGTAAAAATAAGAACAAAGGAAAATCCAAGAAGTCTTCCACCCAGCAGGAACCAAAGAACACTCCCGAAGATACCAAGCAGAAACGGAAACTGAAATATCCTTGTTTATTGTGCGGAGAAGACCATTTCTCCAAGGAGTGTCCCCATAGAGATGAAGTGCAAAAGTTTCTTAGGGGTAAACCAACTCCCACAGTCCTCAATGATTCGTTTCCCGCTTAGACCCAACAGTTGATCGCTCAAACCCCCTCATCCCAGGGGGAACCATCCAATACCGCGCATGTTCTCATGTTGTGTAACGAGACGATCAATTTGAATACTCGCTCGTGATCTTACGAACCGGACCCTTCAAAGGAACCTGCTGGAAGTAATACTGAAAAAGATTCCGACTCTCTAACTGATGTCACTGTACCATCAAATTCTCTTACCATTGAGAAGCCATCCTTGGATTCGATATTGCGTCCACCCAAGAGTACGATTCGAAAATCTGTTTTCAATCCTAATGCTCGTGCGGCACAAAATTACAATATCGTCGAAGACTTGGCCCAAGCTCCTTGCACCATGTCCACCCTGGAAGTTTTGCATAATTGCCCTAATCAACGCAAAACTCTCCTTGTAGCCATTGGTGCAGTTGACCCTAATCCCTCGAATACAATCATGTTTCGACTTGACAACCTTAAGTCGAGGCTCTCACACCAGCTCGCATTCCAAGTTAGTGCGAACATTGCTAGGAAGATTGTTCATCGTACCCTTCTAGATGAAGGTGCCTCCACTTCTGTCATGTCGATCACCTGTTGGAGAGCCATTGGTTCTCCCGAATTGAATCATTCTCCTACCACGTTGAAAGCATTCGACAGGCATGGCTTTCAACCTCATGGGCTCTTACAAGCTCTTGCAGTTGAGTTGGGCGGAAAGACGGTAACCATTAATTTGGAAGTTGTCTCGGCCCCGTTAGATTATAATCTCTTGCTTGGTCGCAATTGGTTTTACACCATGCAGGCGGTAGCCTCTTCAATCTTCCGCATAACACAGTTCCCCCACCAAGGACGAATTGTTACTATCGACCAACTAGATTTTTGTACACCAGATGACACTACTCATCCTGGTGACCATATTCCTTCCATCGGACAGATGTCAAAATAGTATGACAGTGTAGGGGTTGGCCTTTTAAAATATTCATCTCTCATGGGCGTTTTTCCAACCGCAGACCCCCCTAATCATGTCGCGGCAGTGAACATGATCTCCACAAAGATTTTATCTCACTACAACGATGCTTGGCTTGTACCTGATGAAGCCACAACACACCTGTTTGGAGACACAATGCCTCTTTCACCCACTGAACGCATTTATGAGGCTATCCAAACAGCGCCAGAGGACCATTCATCCATAGCCTCTCCTTCCCGTTCTCTACGACAGACATACTCTCTACCCAATATCTTACTTCAGACTTTTCATTCAGACGAGTCCATCATGGAAATAATGAATGTGGATGACGGTCCATGGGATGATCTTCATCATAGGTCATCTTTTCTTCCTCCATGGGAGTACACAGAGAACAACATTCATACCCTCTTTTCACCAGATATCTACCCATCCCCTCATTTTCCCATCCTCACATGTCTTACGGACATGGAGGGAAACTTGGCTAACATTGAGCCAACCACCACGGTAGACATCTTCGTGAAACCAGGTGTAGTGGAACACATTCACATTGGCCAGAAGTGTTCCCCTAAAGAAATTGCTATTAGCACGACCTTGTTCAAGCAATTTCGAGATGTTTTTGCTTTATCCTATGAGGAGATGCTTGGGATAGACCCTGCGATTGTTTCTCATGAAATAAAAACCTATCCTGACATCAATCCTGTGCGCCAAAAGTTGTGACCGGTACACCCCCGAAAAACTGTGGCAATAAAGGCAGAAATTGAAAAGCTCTTAAAGGCTGGCTTTATCTATCCCGTCCCATTGACGGATTGGGTCTCAAACGTCGTTCCTGTGAACAAAAAGCAAGGCACTATTTGCATCTGTGTTGATTATGGGGACCTCAATCGAGCTTGTCCAAAAGACAACTACCCGACCCCATTCATCGACCAGATCATAGACAACTATGTCGGAAGCGTTATCTTCTCATTCATGGATGGCTTTTCTGGTTACAACCAAATTGAGATCAACCCATCCGACCAACATAAGACGGATTTCATCTGCCCGTGGGGAACCTTTGCATATCGCAAGCTCCCATTTGGACTTAAAAATGCTGGTGCCACGTTCCAGGAGGCTATGTCGTACGCTTTCCACGATATTAAGGACTTTGTGGAACCATACTTGGACGATCTCCCTGCTCATTCAAAGCAGTGTGAGTTCCACATTGATCATCTGATGGCCATATTCCTCAGATGCAGACGGTACAATATCCGTCTGAATCCTCATAAGTGTATCTTTTTTGTTGATTCCGGGCACCTCTTAGGGTTTATTGTCTCAAAAGATGGGATCCGCATTGATCCCTTGAAGGTGGAGGCCATCATCAACCTACCACCTCCCACTAATGTTATAGAACTTCAAAGTATCCAAGGGAAGGCGACTTATCTAAGACGTTTTGTCTGTAATTTCATGGAGAAGACTCAAGGATACATGAAACTTCTTAAGAAGGACGTCCCGTTCATTTGGGACGACCAAGCTCAAAAGTCTTTTGACAGTATCAAACATGCCATTACGCATGCCCCCGTGCTTCAACCGCCTAATTATCATCGTGATTACATTTTGTATCTTGCCGCTTCTATTACCATTATCGCCATGGTTTTGGTATAGGAAGATCAAAACGCTCAGGAACATGTGATATACTATGCAAGTAAGGGTCTCACCGACACCGAAACTAGATACTCACATGTCAAAAAACTAGCTTTCGCGGCAGTCATTGCCATCCAGAAGTTCTGTCATTACATCCTGCTCCACACCACCACCATCATCGCTGACTCGAACCCCATGTACCACGTACTGACACGTCAAGTACTTGGGGGCAAGTATTCACGCTAGATTGTGATATTGCAAGAATTTGATCTCCTTTTCGAGAAGGCTAAGTCAAAGAAATATTTGGTGTTTGCTGAGCTCATTTGCGACCTTCCCCGTTCTGATGCAGAAGTAGAGCACAATGATTCATTTCCGGATGAATCGTTGTTTCTCATCAGTGCGACTGACCCATGGTATGGAGATATCCTTTTATATCTTCAAACCCAACGCTTCGATCCTCAATTGCCTCGCGACAATCGTCGTAATATCCGCCACCATGCAAAGTATTACTTCATCATAACTGATACTTTGTATCGCTGTGGCATCGATTCAATTCTTTGACGTTGTCTAACGCACGAGGAAGCTGAACACGTTCTACATGACTGTCATGCTGGGGCGTGTGGCGGTCATCTCTCTGGGATGGCGACTTCCCAGAAGATTCTGCATGCAGGATATTACTGGCCTACTATCTTTAAAGATTGTATTGAGGCCGTTAAGAAATGTCCTCCTTGTCAACACTTCCATACCAAGAAGCGCACTCATCCTGCCCCACTACATCCGGTTATTGTCGTTGGCCCATTTGCAAAATGGGGCATAGATTTTATGCATTGTAAGCCTACCTCGGTCGGGGGGCATAGTTACATCATCGTAGCTGTGGATTACTTTATGAAGTGGGCCGAGGCTATGCCTACATACCAAAACGATGGCAAAACTACTGCACTCTTCATGTTTAATCATGTGATAGCGTGGTTTGGAGTTCCTCAGGCTATAGTTAACGACCATGGTTCTCACTTTCAGAACCATATGGTTGTTGAATTGAGTGACAGGTTGGGTTTTCGCCATGAAAACTCAACACCCTACTACCCGCAATCCAATGGACAGGTCGAGGCCATTAACAAGGTCTTGAAAACTATGATCCAAAGGATGGTAGGGACGCACAAGTCCAATTGGCATAATATTCTCTTTTCAGCGTTATGGGCCTATCGAACTTCCGTTAAAACCACCACAGGCTTCACTCCTTTTCAACTGGTATATGGATTGGAGGCTGTCTTACCGATAGAATGTGAAATCCCGTCTCTTCAACTCACTGTAGAACTTCTTCCTGACACTACTGCTGAGGAAGAACGTCTCCTGCACTTAACCAAGCTTGACGAGTCCCACTGAGATGCTTCTCTTTCTAATGAAGCACATAAGAAACGCATCAAGGCCCAGTATGATAAGTCAGTCGAGCCCCGTATCTTCAACGAGGGTGATATGGTCCTCATTTATGACCAGAAGCACGATAAGCTAGGAACTGGGAAGTTTCAGTCCATGTGGCATGGACCCTACATTATTAAACATGTATTGGAAAAAGGTGCTTACGAGCTTGAGGATTACGACGGAATCTCCTTGGGTGAACCCTGTAATGGGATTTACCTGAAGAGATACTATGCTTGATTTCTCAAGCATAGACTTGCTTGTATATACTGTACATGGCATGTTTTTTTGTTTTTGTGTGGTGTGACGCATTTCATTTTTTGAGTGTCTTTAGATCTTGTTTCCGCTCCTTATACCATGTTCTTTCTGCATGTGCAGATGGCGACATGTTATGGATTCGTAGACGGTGCCAGCCAGTATACCCGTAACCTTGCTTCGGCAGCCTAGGTACTATATTCCCCTACATGAGAGCTCATTGGCTCAGGAGGAAGTTGTCTAGGGTTTGCAATCAACAATGCCGCAGAGTATCAGGCAATAATTGGAACCCTAACTGATGCCATTTCCTTGGGTATGAACCACATTGTCATCCACATCAATTCTCAATTAGTGGTTTCCCATCTCAATCGGGTTTACACCATCTGTGATCCGTGATCCTACCCTACTCCGTCTCTTCAGACAAGTACGTCTCTTGGAAAGGTCATTTGAATCCATTCAATACCTGCACATTACACGAGAGTTGAACACAGTTGCTGACTCGATGGCCAATTTCATCATAGATTGGTACATTGCACACACATAACAATCAGAATATGTAAAAGCATTCATAACATGTAAATATAATGTATAGAAGCAAACATCTAAACAAGATCACATCACTAATCATTCTAAAGACACATAATGTATAAACCGTCGAGAATGTCTGTATATATATATAAATCGCTCAAAAGTAGTGCTAGTACAAAATCTGAAGCACGATGGCTTTTAGTAAGTCTCTACAAAAATCTGAAGCATCACACCTTTTAGTAGTACAAAATCTAAGGCCTCTAAGCTCTCAATACAAGTATAAAAGTGTCTCAAGTTGGATGCCTGACCTGTACACCCCTAGCTCTAATAGCTCTCTGTCGCTGGGTGATGAAGCAGTCTACAGTACGAGCCACCTTGCGGAGTAAGGCGTTGAAGTGCACGGATGCTCCAACCCCATACCTCTGCATGGGCCTGGATAGGTCATCAATAGCTGGCTCGGGAACCTCCACAGTCAGCTGAGATATGTTCCGATACACCTCCTCCATCTCCTCGATGGTAGCATGAGCACCTGCAGGAACCACTGCTTCCCTGCCTCTGTCTCTCCTCGCCAGAAGGGAGAGACCCACTAGTCGTATGGGGCCAAAATCTACACACACATATAATATACTTGTCAACACTACACCAAAAAAAATAATATAATTCATAAAACTAAAAAATACAAGGGTTCTGTTCTTACCGATATCACCCCATGCTGCACCCTCTGGCAGCACCAAGTCGGGATCCTCCCGGAATTCTGTACCACTGTAAGGAAAGTCCTCAACCATGAACAACTGGCCCTCTAGCCAGCTGAAAAACTCAGGACCAAAACTGATGATGGGACCCCCACCATGGCATGTCATCACCTCTGCCCACCTAAGCATGTGTGGATCTCTCAGATCCCTGTCATCCAATACCACTTGCGAGTGTAGGAGAGGAACCCACTCCAAGAGGAACGACACTATGATTGACCCATATCCAAACTGCTTGAGCTCCCCTCGCCGACACTTGGTCAGTTGAGCTCGGATGTTAGCGAGGAGACCCTCGCACCAGTTGAAGACCATGGGGGACATACAGTCCTCCACATATAGCATCTAGGTCCGAGTAGCTGTATGTGGAGCTTGGCTACCTGCCACCCTGGTAATAGTAAGCAGTATGGTCCTCAGTGGACGACTCACCACATCTCTGATGAGTATCTTCCCGCTAGAAGGACAAGAAGTAGCAACACAGTGTTGTGCCACCATGTCCTCAACTGTACGATCACTGGCCTGTGTCCCAATGAGTTGTACAGTGTCCCCTCTTCGGGACAAACCGATCAAAAAGTAGATATCCTCAATATCAATTGTGACGATATGCTCACCTATAACAAAGTATTGTTGGGCTGCATCCCAACTCTAAATCATGTGTGTCAAGAACGGGATATGGGCTCTCATCCCCTGTATCTCGAAGAATTTGAGCAAACCGCAGTTCCTCAAAGCATCCACACATTGTGGATCATTTGCAGCTTGCTCATCCTCTACCTCGTGCTCTCTTTCTCTCCACTCTAATACCATCTCTACTTGTTGGTAACCTGCCAAAAGGGGCATTTAAAACATCTTAGGTCTTTTCCCAACTAGCACAAGCTCATTTTTTGAAATATTTTTTATGTTTGTCTTGTGGGTTTCCGCCGTCGCAAGTCTCGAAAGGGCCACTTGCGATGAGCCGAGGGCGCAATGGCCCCTCCTCAAATCATCAAAAAACTCAAAAAATGAACAAAAACTCAAAAACTAAACGACTACAAAGTTGTTGGATGAGATTTAGGCCTACCTGGTCCAGACGGCTGGTGAAATGGCGGATCGTAGCTCCTGAAATCGACGAAGGAAGTTTTGGCTCCTAATTGGTACTTCTCCACCCAAATTGGCAATTTGAACAATGTTTCTATTTTTGGCCCATATTTCTATTAATAGAATAGAATGGAATATTCCTTTTCAAATATTTTGATGCTTTTGGGCCATTTACTATAGTTTCGACCGTTTGTCATTATATTTGGGGCTATTTGACACATTTCCTAGCGTACAAGAGTCGTAAAGTGGTCTTTCGTAACGTTTCTCGCATTACCAACGGTAATTACAGGTATGAACACTCCTTTGAACGTTTTGTCATTATTGATTTTGGTTAGTCGCATTTATTGCATGAGGATGAGTTTACTCTTCGTTTGTTCTCGTACCCACCAAATCATGAGAACAATTACCGAGTTATGATTTATCACTTTTCCGGGTTCGTTAAACTTCCACGGAAAAGGACACCCCCCGGAGTCCATAGTTAAGCTCTTTCCAGACTCCCTAAAATTGAAAAGATTTCCAAGCAAACTTGTCGCATTCACGCTTGTTAAAGTATTTGAATGGTCGTCTTCCTGGGGATAGTTTACCCCTTTTTCGAGCCAGGAGGCACTAATTACGAAAAAGGAATACTCCAGCCAATCATGACAAGAAGAGTCCTCTCCCGCATTGTTTTACCCTTTTTCGGGCGATGAGGCTAACTTTACGAAAAAGGACCGTTGGATTCTTCTTTAGTTCTTTTCAGACTCTCTAAACATGAAATGACGACCGAGTTTACCTTCTATGGACTCGTTAAATTTTTACATTGAAGGGCCCGTCATGGGACGAACCCCTCCTATCCTAGGTTCGGAAAATATTTGGGATTGGACTCATCTATGAGATGAGCTATACCAAGCATCTAGTTACCCTCATCAAGCTCATAAAAAACACTTGAGGCACTCATCATTCATGATGGGGAAGAAGGAAAGTGTTTGTGTTACATACCTTAGTGGCAATATATAGTCATTCTTGAACATGGCACTCATTTGCATTTGCATACAATACTTGGGTCATCTGTTTGTCTATGAGTCCCCGCTTACTTTCTGAGTCCTGTTACTCCTCTGAGTCATTCGGAGAAATCTTCCACCATCAGTTGCATTAGAATTTTGCGTCATTCTCATGTCAATACTGCCAAGTCATGTCATGCCCATGTTCAAGAACACATTCATCACTCGTCATTTACAGTTAGTACACACGTCGTCATGCCGTTGTTACTTTGAGTCAGTCTCACATGTTATTGTACCATCCGATCCACTCTACACATATTTTGTCGTGTTTCTTGTTGATTGATGGGGGATTCATCATGGCCCTCCTTCGACGGATTCATCCTTGTCGACTTCAACACATCATCCAAGGATTGAAACTAGAAACCAATCAAGTACCTTGGCCCTGCATGCCTCAATGGCAGGATACATCGCTTTCATCATGAGTTTACATTATTGACTCTTGATTGAAATATTTCATCTGGCATTCGACATCAACTCATTTATTTGTGCTTGATGATATGTACTGTGATACCTTGGGAATCATTGACATTAATGGTGATCTCACTCGCGCTTGTTAACGGTTTACATCAATGACCGGTAATCAAGTGGTTTCTACCATGTTCGACGTCAAGACATTTGTAATCACATGGATAGATTCGTATCATTGCGGGTTCAGCTTGAAGACCTTGGGGAGTCATGTTTTTCCCAGGTTGTGATGGATTTTGTATTGATTCATATTACACGGATCCACTTTTGTATTGGTCATGGTTGTGTTATCATCTCATCATGGATCTACGCTTGTGTCTAGTAGCCATGATTGTGTTCTGTCGGTCATTACTACCATGGATCTGCAATGTATTGGTCGGCAGCCATGTTGTACTACATATGAGATTATTAGTTCAGAGTCAGTTGTACTGCAGCAGCGTCCTTCATCCGACAAGTCTCTTGCCATTTTATCTAGCAAAGCACTTCACCTATACATCCTTAACAGCTTCATGCTTTGGGGGGCATTCTGTTACACCTAAAATCTACCAATCATCATAATTTAGTGTATACATCCCTGAAGTCATCTGTACTAAGCACTCATTTGGGAGGATTTGTACTTAGTTTGTACATCCTTTTGAGAGGTCGTCGCAGGTTTCACAATAGCAACATGCGACGTCATAGGTTGCCTCATAGCAAGGTGCGACGAGGTCTGTTACTGGGAAAAAATAGCCATTTCGAGATCTTTCTTGAAGCTTTCCCATTTGGGGGCTTATCCCTAATCTCTTGGAGAGCTGGTACTCGACCCCTAACTCATTGGGAAGATCCCCTATCTCTCTCCTACCATCTCTCAACCTATCCTATCCATTACCCTATCCACTTAGTCCTATATAAGTGAGGCTCACTCCCATACCAAAGGGAGGAAGACTATGGTATCTACATGCTGGTGAAATCTCTCCTAGGACACCTTCACTCACCTCTTGGAGAATTCATGCTTCCTTGGAAGGGATTGGCAATTGTCTTGTGTGGAGAAGGGCTGCTACGTTAAGTCATTGGTTGTAGTTCTATATCTCTATCATGTAGTCCTCTATTTACAGTAATACAAATGCTTTCCACCAATATCGTTCTTATGTGTAATGATGTTGTGTTGTTTACCTACTTAACTGTTTACATAGATCTCTTATTGTATAGATGCTCTTTACTCGTTTCTCTTTTCTGTGTCTTGGCAGGTCTTGCAGCTTGGATCTGATGACCATGGGACGTGGAGCAACATTCGGGAGAAAGGATAGCAAATCAAAGAGGTAAGACATCTAGTACTTGATCCTTAAGTAGATCTAGGAAACATGTTTGTAGTCTGTTTTATTTATTCTATACTCACATTGAGCTAGGGAGATCCTGCTCGTGTCCACCCGAGTGGATTGTCCGTTAACAATAAGCCAAAAAATTCAGCAGGATCTGATGGGGGTCATTACAGTTTACTATCCAAAGCATATCCCCCTTGTATAAAAATCGAACCCTCTCACTTCCTTTAGATAAAGCTTGTTCATTGGTCACTGTCTCATCATGTTGAGTGGAGATGATAACTGTGTGAATGCGCAGAGGAACCATGCACCACTGTCATTTTTGTACTCAATGGTTACTTGCGTTTTTCCATCAGGCCTCAACCAGGAGTAGGTTCCATTCTTTTTGACCTATGTGAGCTTTGCTCCCAGCTTCGTATCCAACACATGGGTGAGAGGCATGACTCAGGGGTTTCATTAGTTGCACAACTAGTTCAATAAAGGGTAGCGAACCATGTACTAGACCTCACATAGATTTCCATCCATACTAACAGATCACGGCCTAGTCAAGCAGTACACAGTTAGGCTGCCAACACATTTACACACCCTCACGACACCCTTAGTAATCCAAAATAGGTCATGGTACGTTCATACACAGGCTTGGGACCCTTAACAATCCTCCAGGCACTTTTAACCAGTCACGACAGTCCTAGTAGACTTAAGACATTTCACAACAACCCTTAGTAGGCTCAAGATGGGTCATGGTTTTCTCTAGAAAGCATTAGCAGAATTTACACATATGAAAATGATGCAAACAGGAAACACAAACTGAATATGAACACTGTGATGAATCTCAGAACTCAAAAAAACACTTTTCATTAACACTTCCAAGAAAGTTTACAAAGCTACAATCAAAGCACAAAGGCTTCAAAAATGAAAGTCAAACCCTTCCTCCTCCATAGAGGTTACATTTATAGTGCAATTTACCCCCAAGACGTATCTCGAAATAGGGCATCAAAATTAGTTACATTGCGGGAATCAAACCCGAAAGTACGTCCTAAATCCTAACCAAATCTGATGTGGTAGATGCATCATGCCCACAAAACATTTCGGGAAGGCACGCTATGCTGCGCGTGACCAATCAAAAAGGGAAATCTCGACATCTGGGGATTTCTGGCTCACTTGATGAAAACGACAACTCCGAGCATATTTTTAATAGACTACGGTTGACTCAACTGCTAGCGAGCCTTCCAGTCCGATGATTGCTCAGTCTATGTATATCTTGCCACTGTTGATCTGTAGGGCTGGCCATCTCAAATATATCCTTTAGGAGAACATCCAGGTCAATCAAGGGGCTATGGCCAATAGCAAGGAGATTTGATTTGATAGTCTTGAATTGAGCCAGCAGATCAAAGTCCTCATTGAGTTTATCGATGATTACCTCTCCCTTTATCCCACCATTCATACCCTCAAACTTTGCAAGGTTTACTCTTGCCTGGTTCAGTAGTTTGACATATTTGTTATGAGGGATCAAATTCCCCTCTGGACCCCAAAACTCAGGAAACCCTTTCTGAAACAAGGGCTAGAACAATTTGTTGAACTTTTCTACCCCTTGCTGAATAATGTTAATCCTAATAGGTGCATTCCCCAACATGTTGTGCTTTATGGTCATCCTCCTTACTGCCACCAGAACTGATATCATGTCAGTAATCCCCAAGGCAATTAGTTCTTCCCCAGAGGTTGAGCTCATAACAACAGTCACCTTTTGGGCCTCCTCCCTAGGCCTTTGTGCTATAATTTCCTGCAGGTATTTACATCTTCATCTTGCTACCATAGCAGCCTGTTTATGGTCATCCACCATGACCAAATGCTTTCCTAATGAGGGCATCTCCTTTATCACTGCATCCCAAGGAAATGTTTAGCCCCTTGCAGGGGAATTCGGCCTATGACCCTCTCCTCAAGCCTGGCTACCTTCTCTTTGAGTGTCCTGAACTCTTCAACAGAGTCTTCACTTTCCTTAGTAGTGAGCTTGTCCTCGAGCTCTTGATTGGCCTCCTTCAATTGAGTGATTTCCAGGTCCTTTAGGGACATTTCAGACATATCTTTTATCGACAGAGCAGTGGGTGATCTGTCCTCAGGGGTGCTATAGTCATTTAATTCATCAATTCTCTTCTGGATCTTTTGCTTCTATTCTTCCCATGTGCGCTTGTTAGCCTCCAGCACAGCAAGGCGTCCTTTCAGATCCAAAAATTCATGCTGCAATGTCTCAATCTCCCCTTGTAACTACACAATCTGAGGAGGTAGATGGATGTCTATCATAGGTGTCTTGATTTTCTTTTTGTAATCCTGTATCTTGGCCCGCGACTTAGCTAGTAAAATAGGTTGCTCTTTTGCCACTGGGTGCTCAAATGCAATGGGTTGCAGTAAAGCATTCTGTGCTTTTAGGTTTGCCACTCAGTCATTCAGGAGTGTCACCTGCAGGTTCCAGGACGTGTTTGTTGCCTTTTCCTTCTTCAATTGGGTCTCCAGTTTAACCACCCTTTTCTGGGACTTGAGATGGGATAACACCTCCTTAGTCAAATCAGCATAGATGAGATTGGTAACTCCCTTATGGAACACAATCTTATCTGGGATTAAGAACCAATCCATCTTGAACTCGACCTCTGAAACTCCTTCGTCATTAGCGATGGCTAGGTTTAGGGAGTTTGTTGTAAGATTCCTAGCAGTAGTGAAAGAGACTTTTCTGCCTAATAGCTTCCTTAGCTTCTTGGACTGATTCTGAATCTTAGCCTTGGATTTCTCTTGTAGCTGCCCATAGGTGGTCAACATTTGATTTCCAGTCTTAAATTGCCCTTCAACAACAGAGGCAAAAGAATACTTATGATAATTCAATAGAGACTCCTCACCCCCTTTCTTCATTGATTGTGTCGTTCATGGGGGATTTCTCTATGAGTGTGTAGTGTTTGGCTTTACAACCACTAGTAGTTGTGCGATAACCGTCTGATTTGCTACCTTTCCCCCAGCAGGGTTTACTGAAACAAGCTCCTCCTCTATCACTGTCTTGAGGGCATCAGATTCAAAATTAAACTCCTACTCCAGGTTGATTACTTCCTCCTCTACGTCTATCCTAGGTTTCTTGCTAGGGGTTTGTTCATCACATTCCATATCCTCCACCTATGACCGAGACCTTCTACTACAACCATCACCATTTAGGGGAAAGGGAGTAGTTGGGACCGTGCCTTACGCTTCTTTAGGAGCATAAATTTTATCTGCAGGAGTCCAATCAAAATCATAGGCAAGAGAATTTGCATCCTGGGACAAGTCAAGGATCGTGGAGTGAATAAAGACTGACCTATGCAGGCCAACCCTCCTCTAGGAAATGATCCCCTTAGGATCGTAATTCTATGAATGAGTCACCTAAAACTTCATGGCCTTCAAAACTTTCTCCACCATTGGTAACGCTGATGGCTTCTTCACAACAAGGGGCCCAAAATTAATAGGGTATTGATCCAAGAGTTCTTCATGTGAGCAATAAAATGCTCCTCATCAACAAAAATCCTCTGCCTGATCAATTCTAGTGCGAATACTGAGGGAGTTAGGTAAACTGGTAGCATGAAAGGGGAAGCCAAAAAACCATATACCCTGATAACTGAATACTTATGCATCAAGAACCAATATCCAATACCCTCTTGCTGCAAGGCAACCTTCATGTCTTCTGATATCCTCTTCTCTTTAGGGTTGAATAGTCTGGAGATGCTGAGGACAATTTTGTCAATGAACGAGGTGTAAGACCAGTCCTGGATCTTCTGGAGAGACCGGGGCCAGTCTTTGAACACCTCTGGATCCATCTCCTCAAGGGTCTGCCGGTTGGAACTGACTATGATGGCAAATAGATACACCTGGTATCTAAAGTGCTTATCCAAATCAAACTTCTCAAGCTGAGAATTGATTTCTCCAGCCAAGAACTCATCGAACTTAATTCCTACTTCAGATTGACTCAGGTAAAGGAGAATGCCTAGCATTACTTCATAGACCATGATATCACTATCAAGACCTAGAGTTTGACTCAAGAGGGAGATGGATGATACGACAGGCTTTATGAACAATTCGGAGGAAAGTGGGGTGATAAGGGTCTTTGAGGGAACTGGGGTAATCAAAATGGTCTGGAACAATTTATTCTTGGATTCCAGCTCGGCTTTCCCGAATACCTGCAGAACCTCTGATTCGGTGATAGAGATCAGGGCCTAACATTGGGCTTTAGAGAGACCCAGGGCAGCCCTGATAGCTTCTGGTGTAATTCTACAAATGACATGGGAGTGGGTATCATCTAAGATGGCCTTCCCAGTGGCGGAATAATTGGAGGCTATCCTTTGGACAATATTTGAGAAATGGGGCAATTGGTCTAATGTGAACCCTATTAAGGATGACTTTAAATTTACCAACAGTTCCGACTAGTCTCCGGAAGGTGACAACAAAGCGTTCTGGGAATCACTGACACTAGACAACCGCAAACGAGGATCATAAGCATCGTAAATTCGATCTAAGATGATCTCCTCGGACGGGTCAAGGATTTTTACAGACAAGGCCATGGCGGAACTGTCTATTGGAGGAATTACATAACACAAAAGGGTTGATAAACAATGAACGAGTACCTAGAGGTGACAGTTGACACTTCTAGAGGTTGCAGTTGTATCAAGCTAACTCGTGCTTGGCGGACGTCGGATTTGCAGGGTGGTGGGAGTATTAACGGACTGTTAATGTCAAGCTGATTATCCTTATAAACCATCATGCTCCATAAACGTGACCTGTGTACCTCCAATATTCGAGCGCAATATCCAATGGGGAGGGTGTCATGTCCCCTCCCATCAAATCGAGCCAAGGAGAGAACATGACTCTGATTCCGGGCATCTATCCCCATATCCATTAAGTAAAATTCATTGAGAATAAGTAAACATATACATATGCATAATGTAGATACACAGCCGAATTAAAATCATGTTTAATATCTATCATACATTCAACATATTCATGTCATACATTCAACATATTCATGTCATCCATTAAATAAAAACATAGCAGAATTTATAAAAGAGAGTACTTATCTTGAAACGAAGTAATCCCGAGCAACCAGCTATTCAACTACAACATTCCACCCAACCATAGGCCATTTGTGCTTATCAATCTCTTGATACAACTGCCACCCCTGAGCTAGGCATGATTTCTACAAGGAAATAGGGAACAACAGACTCACACATAGCCAAAATACACCAAAATCAACCAAGCCAATCCACAATTGGGTTTGTCAGGCTGCTAAGGAACAGGGAGGGAATGAATTGCTAAGCTAGTGAGCTCAAGCACAGAGCCATGGATACCTCTAAAATATCTATCTAGCTTGGCACCCACAATGCCTACACACCCCACTCCAGGAAGTATTCCCTTCACCAATGCACAATCCCTCAGGCCATACCTTCCATTCTAATGTTGTCCCAGGTGTGCATAGAAGAATAGCTAGCCCTTTTGATCTTTCTAAGAGGTTACTCCCCTCACTAGGTTTATCAATCCAATTCTGTCCACTTCCACTCCAATTTTATTGCTCACAGGTTCAAACCAATGTTGAATAATGTAACTTCTAAGAATATTATATTTGTGCTTTATTATTCCGGAGATGTTTCATCCCTCCGAGGTGATTCTATTATGTATCTGGAGATGTTTATTCCTGCGATGAATTGTGGTAACCAGGGTTATTAGACCCACCATGTGGGGGTCGGCCCTGAGTTTATTATTTAGGGGTTATTAGACTTCACTAGGAGAGGTCGGCCCCATTAGGGATTTTGGTCAGTTGGGAATCAGTATAAGTAGAGGAGGAGAGCTCCTCATTTGACACACTTGCTAAACTCAGAAAGTAGAGCACTTGTGTTTGAGAGGTCTGCATAGGAGGTAGAGAAGAAGGAGGTCAAGTCTTGGAGCACATATTGTATTTTGGTTGATCATCTTATTGAGGAAAGCTTTGCTGGGTTTTCTACCCCATGAGGGTTTCCCAGGGTAATATATTTGTATATCTTGTGATTATGTTTCTTTCAGTGATCTTGCTAGTCAAATTAGAATAATCTTAACATGGTATCAGAGCTAGCTCGAATAGAACATCTTTCACAAGGTGAAATTATATTTCTCTCTCTCCCAAAATTAGGGTTTCTGCAAAAGTTAGTATTTTTGGATTCTGGTTTCATGGCTGAATATCCATTCTAAAGATCTATCTTTTAAGCTTTGGATCGAGGTTTTTGGTTGGGTAGAACTCTGGGAAAGTCAAACCCTAGTTTTACCAAAAGTGAGATAAAACCAGAATTTCTGTTGCAGATCCGGAAAAGTGAAAAGGTAAAGTTTCATGCTCTATCATTTATCTCTTGGACTCCCCCAAGAGAAGATGGCTCCAAGTAGTAAGCTTGAAGACAAGCTTGAAGGTATAGAGAATTTTCGGGCATGGAAATATAGAATTGGTCTCATTCTTGAAGAGAATGATCTTGCTCAATATATCAAGGATGAAGTTGCAGAACCTGAAGGAGATGAAGACAAAGAGAAGAATAGAAAGGATTTGGTTAGGGAAAAGAGAATCATTGTTGATTCTATTAAAGACCACTTGATTCCCCAAATGGCATCCAAGAAGACTCCAAAGGAAATGTATGATGCCCTAGGAAGAATGTATGAAGGAAAGAACATCAATAGGAAGATGAATCTAAGAACTCGGTTGAAGAGTACCAAGATGCACAAAGGAGAATCCATTCAAGACTACTTCTCAAGGATCTCCCAAATCAAGGAGAAACTAGATGCCATTGGTGATACTCTTGATTAAGATGAACTTGTGATGACTGCTCTAAATGGTCTCACTAGACCTTGGGAGTCATTCATACAAACCATGTGTGCCAGAAAAGAAAGTATGAAGTTTGATGTAGTATGGGAGGATTGTGTTCAAGAAGAAGCTAGGGTAGCCAACAGAGAAGCCCTTCTCAAGGAGGATGACCAAGCCTTGGCTACTCACACTAAGAGAAGGAAGAATCAATCTTACTTCAAGAAGGACAAGCACAAGGAGTCTCAATCTCAACAAAGATTTAAGAAGAAAGGAAAAGGAAAGTTCTCTTCCTTCCAATGTTTCAGCTGTCATAAAGAAGGACACATTGCTAGATTTTGTCCTTCAATCAAGAAGAAAAATATTCACTATAAAAGACATCAAGCACATCTTGCAGAAGATGATAGTGAAGAATAAGAAGAGGAAGTAAGGCCTCATAGGAAAAGATCCAAAAGAAATGAAGAAGAAGAAGAAAGGCCTCTCCCTAGGAAAAGATCTAGAAGGAATGAAGAAGAAGATGCAGAAGAGTATGTTCTATTTTCTGCACTCTCTGGATCTGTGTCTCCTGGAGAAGATACATGGCTCATTGATAGTGGTGCTTCAAATCACATGACAGGTCAAAAGAAAACTCTCGCAAGACTTGAAGAAAAGTCTTCTTTACAAAAGGTATCTCTAGGAGATGATTATCAATATCACATCAAGGGAATTGGTGAAGCAAGCTACAAGCTTGATTCTGGAACACCCTTGAAGATGAAAGAAATTTTATATGTTCCAGGTTTCAAGAAGAACCTATTTTCTATCTCAATACTAGATAAGAAAGGATTTAGAATTGCATTTATTGATGGTCAAGTACTTATGTGGCCCGAAGGAAAATCAATTGAGGATGCAATTGTCATTGGTGAAGAAGGAGGTCTTAACAAACTCAAGGGTCACCCAAAAGCTGCGCTTATCCATGAAACCACTAGCCCCAGTGAACTATGGCATAGAAGGCTTGCTCACATTAACTACAAGGCCCTACCCTATGTGAGCAAGGTGGTCATAGGATTACCAGACTTAAAGATTGCCCATAATGGCTCATGCAAAGGATTTGAAAAAGGGAAGAATGTCAAGAACCCTTTTCCAAAGAGTGAAACAAAGACTAAGAACATTTTGGAGTTAATACACTCAGATGTATGTGGACCAATGCCCACCACATCCCTAAGTGGGTTTGAATACTATCTCTGTTTCATTGATGACTATTCAAGGAAGACTTGGATATACTTTCTAAAAGGTAAGAATGAAGTCTTTGGAAAATTCAAAGAGTTCAAGGCCCTAATAGAAAATCTCTCAGAAAAGAAAATCAAGATTCTCAGAACAGATAATGGCGGAGAATATACTTCAAAGGAATTTGAATATTTTTGTAAGGAAGCTGGAATCAAGAGGGAACTAACCACTCCCTACAATCCCCAACAAAATGGGGTTGCTGAAAGAAAGAATAGAACTATCATGGAAGTTGTAAAGACTATGATACATGACCAAGATCTATCCATGTATCTATGGGTTGAAGCAGCTAGGACAACAGTCTATGTACAAAATAGACTTTCCTATAGTGCTCTTGAATTCAAGACTCCAGAAGAAGTGTTCACAGGAAAGAAGCCTGAGGTAAGTCATCTCAAAATATTTGGATGTCATATGTACATTCACATTCCAAAAGAAAAGAGAACCAAGTTGGATCCCTCTGGTAAGAAGGGAATATTTGTTGGATATTGTGAATCATCCAAAGCTTTCAGAATTTACATACCTGGTTTTCATCATATGGAAATAAGTAGAGATGTAACATTTGATGAAGAAGCAGCTCTAAAGAAATCTAGGAAGTGCCAACTTGAAGAAATCTATGAAGAAGATACACCTCCTAGAATCACAGAAGTTGTGCCCATCCCTGAAGATGATACACCAGAGGATCATGACATGTTGGAACCACAAGAACCCTCGATTACAAACTTATCTAAGAAAAGAAGGCCAGCATGGGCTAGAGACATTATTCAAGGAGCTGAAAAATATGGAGCTCCTGAAGGCTCCACTAGAGAAAGAAATAAACCAAAGCTAGTATCCAACTATGTGGCCTTGATGTGTGATCTTGTGGATCAACAAACTACTAGCTATGAAGAGGCAGCTCAAAGAAAGAGTGGGTAGAAGCAATGACAGAAGAATACCAGTCAATAATGAAAAATGATGTTTGGGATATAGTTCCCAAACCAAAAGATAAAAGTGTGGTTTCTTCCAAATGGATATTCAAAATAAAACATGCTACAGATGGTAGCATTGAAAAATATAAGGCAAGATTTGTAGCCAGAGGATTCTCTCAAAAGGAGGGAATTGACTATGAAGAAACATTTGCACCAGTTGCTAGGTACACTTCAATTAGAACTATCATGGCACTTGCATCTATGATGAAATGGAAATTACACCAAATGGATGTTAAGACAGCCTTCCTAAATGGTGTAATTGAAGAAGAAGTGTACATAGAACAACCTCAAGGATTTGAGGTTAAAGATGGAAGAACACATGTATGCAAGCTGAAAAAGGATTTGTATGGATTAAAGAAAGCTCCCAGAGCTTGGTACGGAAGGATTGACAGTTTCTTAACAAGCATGGGCTTTACCAAGAGTAAAGCTGATCCAATATTTACCTCAATATCATGGATGATGAACCTATTATATTACTGTTGTATGTAGATGATCTATTTCTAACAGGAAATGAGAATCAAATTGTCGAATGTAAGAAGAAGCTTTCTTCAGAATTCGAGATGAAAGATCTCGGATTAATGCACTACTTCTTAGGTCTAGAAGTATGGAAAGAACCAAAAGGAATCTTTTTAAATCAAGGTAAGTATGTTGTAGGGATTATGAAAAGATTTGATATGTTGGAGTGTAAAGCCATGGCCACTCCCATGGACTCCAACTTGAAGTTATTAGTTAATGACTCATCTGAATTAGTGGATGTAACTCTATATAGACAAATCATTGGGTCATTGATGTATTTAAAAAATACCAGACCAGATATATGCTTTGTTGTAAATGCCCTGAGTTAGTATCTAGTAGAACCTAGAAAGGTTCACTTAATAGCTGCAAAGCATGTAATGAGGTATCTGAAGGGTACATTATATTTTGGTCTATACTATCTTGGAAATCATGAACTCAGATTACATGGTTACTCAGATTTTGATTGGGCAGGAAGTGTTTCAGACAGAAAGAGTACATCAGGTGGATGTTATGGTCTTGGATCTTCAATGATCTCATGGTTCAGCAAGAAACAATCTAGTGTGGCTCTCAGTACTGCCAAAGCAGAATATATAGCTGCCTTCTCTGCTAGTTGTGAAGCAGTATGGCTTCGAAAATTATTATCTGGAGTGTTTGACTTAGAAATGGATCCTACTGTGATCATGTGTGACAATCAATGTTGTATTAAGATGACAGAAAATCCAGTTTTCCATGATAAGTCAAAACACATAGAGATCCGATATTTCTACATTCGAGATATGGTGCAAAGAGGAGCTATTAAGCTCAAGTATGTGAGCACTGAGGAACAGATTGCTGATATTGACCAAACCTTCGTCTCAAGTAAAATTTGAATATTTCCAAGACAAGCTTGGTGTAGTTCAAAAGGACCCTCCTCGAAAGGGGGAGTGATATAGTCACTAATGATGAGATTGCCCTCATCGACAGCCAGGTCGATGATGAGGATACCTGTTTACTACACCTAGATATTTATGTATGCTTAGATTACTTAGATTTAGGACACTTATACTTAGAATACTTACACTACTTGTTTTTATATATTGATGTATTGATGAGGATACATGTTTTGATGATATATGTATTGATGAGGATACATATGTATACATGTATTGATGAGGATACTTGTTTTTATTGATGTATTGATGAGGATACATATGTATACATATATTGATGAGGATACCTGTATGTACTTGTACTATTGATGTACTAACGATATCTGTATTGATGAGTATACATATGGGGATTGGATCATCCCTGGACTTCAGCCTAAAGTGAGCCGTAGACATATGTCTCCAAGAATGAAGTCCTTAGTGGACAAGTGGGGATTGTATCGTCCCCGGACTTCGGTCCCTTGAATTGATCCGTAGACATATGGTCTTCGAGAATGAAGTCCTTGATGGACATGTGGGGATTAAGTCATCCTTGGACATAGTCCTAAATGTACAGTGGGGATTAAGTTATCCTTGGACATAGTCCTAAATGTACGGTGGGGATTAAGTCATCCTTGGACATAGTCCTAAATGTACGGTGGGGATTATGTCATCCTTGGACATAGTCCTAAATGTACGGTGGGGATTATGTCATCCTTGGACATAGTCCTAAATGTATGGTGGGGATTAAATCATCCTTGAACATAGTCCTAAATGAATGGTGTGGATTAAATCATCCTTGGACATAGTCCTAAATGAATGGTTTGGATTGTATCATCCGTGGACCTATGTCCTAAAGAGATCAGGATTGATCATCCTGTAAGATGATCGTGTGATGACGATGTTGACGATCGTGTGATGACGATGTTGATGATCATGTGATGATGATGCTGATGATCGTGTGATGACGATGCTGATGATCGTGTGATGACGATGATGATGATCATGCGATGACGATGATGATGATGTTGATGTTCCAGTAACTGGTTGAGTTACTGATGATGATGTATTGAAGAAAGCTTCCGATGATTTACAGATATATTATGTATGAAGTAGTCGATGACTCCTTGCTCCTGCAGATGTTGTTATAATATCCTTCTCGTTAAGGGGGAGTGTTGAATATTGTCACTTCTAAGAATATTATATTTGTACTTTATTATCCCATATATGTTTCATCCCTCCAAGGTGATTCTATTATGTATCCGGAGATGTTTATTCCTGCGATGAATTGTAGTAACCAGTGTTATTAGACCCACCATGTGGGGGTCGGCCCTGAGTTTATTATTTAGGGGTTATTAGAATTCACTAGGAGAGGTCGGCCCCATTAGGGATTTTGGTCAGTTGGGAATCAGTATAAGTAAAGGAGGAGAGCTCCTCATTTGACACACTTGCTAAACTCATAAAGTAGTGCACTTGTGTTTGAGAGGTCTGCATAGGAGGTAGAGAAGAAGGAGGTCAAGTCTTGGAGCACATCTTGTATTTTGGTTGATCATCTTATTGAGGAAAGCTTTGATGGGTTTTCTACCCCGTGAGGGTTTCCCAGGGTAATATCTTTGTCTATCTTGTGATTATGTTTCTTTCAATGATCTTCCTAGTCAAATTAGAATAATCTTAACAACCAAAACAGGGATGCACATAACTGCAAAATCACAAGTGATGGGCATGTAGAAAAACGTTTTTACAGTGGGATGCCCAAAAGGGGGTTTCTAACAATTTCAGAAAAACGTTGGGCAACCAAAAATGAAATGGAAATTGGGGAATCAACCCTGGGAGAAAAAAATCGTTTCCAAAAAACGTTTATGGGCATTCAAGGGACAAAAACGCCCTCCTTAAACCACAAAATTGTGTCTCCCTTCCTCCCAGCCATTGTGCAATACAAAAACGAGTTCCTAGGCATGGAAAATGCAGGAAAAATGATGAAAAATGTGGTGGGGAAAGCCCAGCTAGCTCAGACTGCGTGAGATGGAAAAGGCCATGGGTTCCTAATGGCTTTGGGCACAATTTCGTGGGTGTTTTCTTGCCCATGAAGCAAAAAATACGATTTCCCAGGTTGATGGCTTGCCCATACATGAAATTGGCTGCCATACCTCTCCATTCCCAAGGCATTAACTGCCTCAACCAACTCTTGGAAGAATTAAATGATTGGGTGCATAAGCCAAAATGGGTAGTTGAGGGTTTATGGGTTTTCTCATTGACACATGGATTAACACCATTGGCTCATGGGTTTGAATAATTTCCCTCCTTATTCCTTGTAAAATCATGCCCCCATCTCTTTGTTGCATTGCATAGCTAGTTGCGGGTATTTCATTAAAATTCGTATTTACATGATGTCTTAATTTACATTGTGCCTGTCTAGCACAAGAACCATAGTCACCGATTTTAATTGCCGATACATAAAACGATAAATCCATGGTGGGGCCTTGGCCTTGAGCTCCTCATCATGATTTAATAACGATATTTACATCATTTACAATTTTAATGCAATAGGGTCAAAATGGGGATGTGATAGAGGGGCCCACCAGATTTCGCAATTTTTTTTTTAATCTTCAGAGTTATATTAATGGGTTAAAATCTTAAATATCTTGGCTTTAATATAAAACCAAAATATTATGTAATTGATGTTTGGATTTGGTTATTATAAGGTGGAAGCTTGTATGGTGTAATATATGGTTGTCATGTGCTGGTAAAGGCTATTTTGGAAAGCATATGGGTGTACTACAGGAATATTCCTAATCGTATATTGGACAGAAAAAGGGATTGGACAGATTTGAAAACAAGGTATACTTTTTATATTTGATTCTTCAATATGATATTTTATAACATATGTCTTCATTGTAATTTGTAGTGGTTTTTTCTTACGTGATGTGCAAATTGGTTCTGTGTAGGATGTCAAAGGAACATCAAGTCAGGGTTGAAGAATTCATAGAGTTTGCAAAAAAACATTTAGAGGATAATAACACCACAAGATGCCCTTGTAAAAAATGTTGCAATGTTGCAGTATTGACATTTGAGGAAGTACAAGACCACCTGATGATTCATGGTATAATAAGTTCATATAAAACTTGGTTTTTCCATGGAGAGAGAGTTTCTACTCGGGACTATATATTTGACAAGAGCAATAAATGCCACGCAATAGAGATGCATGATTTGCCTTGAGAAATTACACATGGTGATGAACACATAGTCAGACATCAATATGATAATCATAATGATGAGTTTGCAACATTGCTTACAAATGATATTGAATTTCTTGAGAATGACGATCATAATGAGGCAACCATGGTTGATGGTCATATGGTTGAAATGGTGAATGATGCTTATCAATATTATAATGAAAATCCAGATGTGAATTGTGAAAATGGCCAAGCAGAATCAATGGAAGAAAAAAATGATATCAATCAATATCTAAAGTTAATTGAAGATTCCAAGGCATCGTTGTACCCAAGTTGCACTAGTTTCACTAAGTTATCTGCCACTGTGAAATTGTACAACCTTAAAGTGAGAAATGGATGGTCTGATGCAAGTTTCACCCAGTTGTTGAAGTTGCAAAGAGAAATGCTTTTTTCCAGGAAATTCACTTCCAGAATCTACATATGCTGCAAAAAGTTTGATTAAATCATTGGGGTTGGACTATGAAATGATACATGCATGCCACAATGATTGCATTTTATATTGGGGAAAATATGAAAAAATAAATGAATGCCCAACATGTGGCGAATCAAGATGGAAGGTTGATGCTCGTTCTAAAAAGGTGCGTACTGGTGTCCCGGCCAAAGTGATGAGGTATTTCCCTATAGTGGCGAGGTTGAAGAGAATGTACAGGTATGATTTTGAACTCTTATAATTCCATTATATTATACACCTTCATGTACTACCAACCTACTAGAAAATCATCTTCTTTAATCTACTAAGTAGTGCATTGTATATATGATTCTTTATGTTTTTGTTACATCTCTACATATATTTCACAAAAAATGAGGTGGCATCATGAGAATGCAAGTAAGGATGGAATAATGCACCACCCAGTTGATAGCCCGACATGGAAAACTATAGATTCTAAATGGCCTGATTTTTCCAACGATCCTTGCAATGTACAACTTGCAATGGTAGTGGATGGATTTAATGCTTTTGGAAACTTGAGTAGTAGTCATAGTGTATGGCCAGTAGTACTGGTCACATATAACCTTCTGCCATGGTTATGCATGAAAAGGAGCTTTTGTTTGTTGTCATTGTTAATACCTGGTCCCAAGCAACCAGGAAATGACATAGATGTCTATTTGGAACCATTGGCAAATGAACTAAAAATAACATGTGATGAAGGGGCAAGGACATACGATGCTCATTCAAGGTCATTCTTTAATATGAAGGCTATATTGATGTGGATAATCCATGACTTTCCTGCTTATGTAAATATGGTTGGTTGCATGACTAAAGGGTTTTGTGCATGCCCTATATGTGGAAGGAACACAAATTCAATGTATCTCAAATGTAGTAGGAAGTGTGTGTACATGGGACATAGGAGATATCTTCCAATAAATCATAAGTATCATTCACAAAAAGGACCATTTAATGGGAAGTCTGAGCATCTCATTGCACCTACAATTGTACAAGTGTCAGATATTTTTACAGAAACAGAAGGAAGGGAAGAGAAATGGGGAAAGACTAAATGTACAAAAAGAAAGAGAAATTTAAAAAAAGGTGAAAATTTGAAGACTGACGTGTGGAAGAAAAGGTCAATTCTATCCTATTTACCATATTGGGAGGTATGTGCACACATTAACTTAAGGCCTAAAATGTATGATGCTTGAAGGATTTCATTATGTTTAATATGAATATATTGTTTAGTTTTTCTTTGATGTTATAATTCATTGATTTTTTATACGGTTGGATGCAGAAACTCCCAGTGCATCACATTTTAGATTTAATGCACATAGAAAAAAATGTATGCGAAAGTATTTTTGGAACCCTTCTGGATATAAAAGATAAATCAAAGGATGGGAAAAATTCTCGTGTTGACTTACAGCAGTTGGGTATAAGGAGGTCCCTGTGGCCACAACAAAAAGGAAAAAAAATATTTCTTCCACCTGCACCACACACTCTTTCAAAAAAGGAGAAAGAGATTCTTTGTCGTGTTTTGTTCACGTCAAAAGTTCCAGATGGATATAGTTCAGACCCTATAAATCATGTATCTATGAAATATCTCAAGCTTCATAGTATGAAAGGACATGATTTCCATGTTCTCATGCAACAAATCCTTCTAGTAGCATTGCGCCATGTGCTACCAAAAGAAGTTCGAAACACTATTTATAGACTTTGCTTCATTTATAAGCGAATTTGTGCAAAAATGGTGGATCCAACAGATCTTGATAACTTACAAGATGATGTTGTGGAAACTTTGTGCTTACTCAAAAAATATTTCCCCCCTTCATTCTTTGATATAATGATACATTTGACTGTACACTTGGTACGAGAGCTATGTTATTGTGGACCAGTTGCAGATCGATTGATGTACCCTTTTGAAAGGTCAGTGAAATTTTTGTTAGTTTTTTCATAATTTTCTTCAATCTGATCTAGGATCTTAACTGAGAGAACAACATGTACAGCATATCAATCATGGACACAATAATGCAAGCACACAAGAGACACAAAGTTTAATTGGGAAAAACCATAGAGGTGAAAAACCCCAATAACTTCCTCAGAGATAGATAGAGCAATGATACAACCCCAGCATAAGAGATAGACATCTCCTAGCAGCAACTTCTCCTCCTCCACAGACATCTCCTAGCAGCAACTTCTCCTCCTCCACAGACATCTCCTAGAAACAACTTCTCCTCCTCCACAAGTGCGCCACTCTCCAAAGAGTGTGTGTGAGAATAGAATTGTGAAATAGAGTGCCTCCCGCACTCTATTTATACTTGACTTGACTTGCCTAATAACCTTTACTAGGTCGGCCTCAACTTAACCACATAACACAATGCTGACTGGGTCGACACCCAATAGGGTGGTCTAATAACCCTTTGACCCACATGGCCGACCCCCAATAGGGTGGTCTAATAACCCTTTGACCCACATGACTTATACAGGGCCGACCCCAACAAGGTGGTCTAATAATCCATCAAGTATGAGTTACGACACTTACAATATAAATGACGACACTTCCGTATAGAGGAATAATAACATCTCTATAGGAATACAAACACTTCCGTATAGAGGAATAATACCATCTCTATAGGAGTACAATATACATATATGAAATACATTCCGAAGTTACATATACATCAACACTCCCTCTTAACTAGGAAGGTATTTCTCGACACAAATCTACTAGCACAAGTCTTCTTCTCTGGATCATCATCAATGAATCATCATCCTCGAATCATCGTCATCATCACTGCCGCTGCTATCTCAATCAATCTCTGAATCTACTCGTCATAGGAAGTTCTATAGAGCTAGTCCTTTTTGATACTGGATGTAGGCACACCACCTGCAGGTCTTCATCATCACTGGCCATACTGTGGAATCCTCGGGACTTATTACGTGCGTCAACAAAACCTAGCAAGAGCATCCCAGGAATAATTACGAGCACACTGCTCAACCTATCGGATCTCCCATGGAGTTATTACATGTGACCAAGCAAAACCTAGCAAGAGCATCTCAGGACTGAATGCGTGCCCAACACAACCTGCAAGATCTCCCAGGGATAAATTATATGCCATGGACAAAACCTAGCAAGAGCATTTTCCAGATCTCCCAGGGAGCTATTATATGCCAGCAGAAAAACCTATCAAGAGCATCTTCAAATCTCCCAGGGCACTATTATATGTCCCTCCAAGCAAAACCTCGAAAGAGCATTTGCCAGATCTCCGAGGGAGCTATTATATGACAGCGGCAAAACCTAGCAAGAGCATCTACAAATCTCCCAAGGCGCTATTATATTCTTATCTGCACAACCTGTCCACGTTCACAGAGTATCAACCTAATACTCATCATACATCATCCTGATGTCCATGATCATCCTGATCATCATCTCTGCATCGTCCTTATGCAAGTCATCCAAAGCATCGTCCTGATACTCATCACACATGATCATCCTGATCATACGATGTATCTACCTGATACATATCATGCATCCACCTGATGCATATCACATACATGATCCACCTGATCATACAATGTATCCACCTGATACATATCATGCATCTACCTGATGCATATCATATACATGATCCAATTGATCATATCCAAAGCAGTAACTGGAGCATCATCCTGATGCTCATCACACGGCGCTTACATCCACAGCCATGGGAGGATCCTCCTACCATCATGCTTGGAATGGCTTCTGCAAATGTGTCCATCACTTCTTCCTTGAAGTGTCATCAATCTGAAGAAAACCAAGCCTCCCTCTGAAGTACTCAAACTTCACTCTGGCTAGGGGTTTCATCAACACATCTGCAACCTACTCATCCATCGCAACATACAAGAGCTTCACTGCTCCTCTCTACACCATATCCCTGACATAGTGATATTTGATCTCTATGTGCTTCGACCTGTCATGGAACACCAGGTTCTCAGACAGCTTCACATAACTCTGGTTGTCACAAAAGATACCAGTAGCATCCAAAGGGAGATCAAATAGCTCAAACAGTAGCTTCCTTAGCCATACTGCCTCACAACTAGCCGAACAAGTTGCAACATACTCTACTTCGGCTGTAGTCAGTGCTACGTAGGACTACTTCCTGCTAAACCAAGAGATCACACCTGATCCCATACTAATGCAGCACCCATAAGTGCTCTTCCTATCTACAGCACTACCTGCCCAATCTGAATCAATATAACCCTCTAGGTTAAACTTTTGATTCACATCATACTTGAGCCCATAATCAACCGTATCCTTCAGGTACCTCAGAATATGCTTTACAGCAACCAGGTGAACACCTCTAGGATCTGTCAGGAACTGGCTCAATGTGTTCACCACAAAGTAAATATCTGGTCTCGTGTTCGTCAGGTACATCAAGGACCCAATCATCTGACGATACACTGTGACATCAACTAGATCAAATGAAGCATCACACAAAAGCTTCAGGTTCGATGCCATAGGTGTGGCCATGGCCTTGCAGTCCATCATCCCGAACCTCTTCAGGATCTCCACTGCATACTTCCCTTGTCTAAGGAAGATTCCATCTGTACTTTTCCACACCTCCATGCCTAGAAAATAGTGCATCATCCCTAAGTCCTTCATCTTGAACTTGGTTGCAAGCTTCCACTATGTTTCGGCAATCAATCTATCCTCACCTGTAACAAACAGGTCATCCACATACAAAAGTAGTATCACTGGATTTCCTTCCTCAACCTTGTAGTAAAGGTTGCAATCCGCTTTACTCTTGGTAAATCCCAAACTGGATAGAAAGCAATCTATCCTACCATACCAAGTCCTAGGAGCTTGCTTCAAGCCATACAAGGCTTTCTTCAACCTGCACACATATGAATCTCTGTCATGTGTCTCAAAACCGAGTGGCTAATCCACATACACTTCCTCCTAGACTACACCATTCAAGAAAGTTGTCTTGACATCCATCTGGTGTATCTTACATTTTATCACTACAGCCAAAGCAAGTACTGATCTAATGGAAGTGTATCTAGCTATAGGAGCAAAAGTCTCTTCATAATCAATTCCTCTTTCTGGTAGAATCCACGAGCTACAACCTCACTTTGTCTTTCTCTATGCTACCATCTGCAGCATGCTTGATCTTATAGATCTACTTGGAAGTCACAACAAACTTCCCTTCAGGTCTTGGGACCACATCCCAAACATGATCAATTGGTACTTCTCCACCATGGCATCCTTTTACTGTATCCCATATCCTGGGAACTTCAGAATCTTCAATATCTTCAATAGATAACTTTGTTGTTTGAACAAATGTTGTAGTTCTTCTTTTGTAGGTGACGGTATACGATCTTTCCTACAAAACAAATTAAATTGCATGATTAGAAACATCTCATAGTTTTTAGAACAAATTCTTACACATAAAGAAATATGTCATACAGTCATGCAATTATTTTAGCCAATGCTTCAATTCATCCATATCCTGTAACTTTCTAGATGCATTCCAATCTCTACCAGAACATTGTTAAGAGTTTGCACTACTCCCAACATATCAGCAAAGAGGTTTCATTCTAGATAAGTAGCAATGGAATGTTGTATAGTGCCATAAGCCACTTACCTATGTATATTAGTAGTATATTGTTCATCAATGCAACTATTCTAATATGCCAATAATACACAACCTAATTCTAGGGACATTAGTATATACATCATTGAACATTATCATTTAAACAATCAAATATGCAAGAAATGATAATTCAAATACTTATGTTTGTTTGTTTGTTGGGTTGACTCCCTCTCAGTCTTTGCTTCCTTTCTGCAACTCCATTCTGATGTGAATTGTGAGAAGTGGTCGACTCCCTCTAAATATCTGCATCCTTGTAGAAACTACTGGAGTGTGCTCACTCTTGATCTTTGCTTCCTGGATTACCTGTCCTTGTACTTATATCCATCCTCGATCACTATGCATGCTTACAAGTATCATTATTGTGATATCCTCGAGCTCTCATACATAATCATACATTTATTAGTATAATCTTAATACTATCAAAAACATTATGATTCTAAGTAATCTTAAACATGTATGGTCAAGATCATTTCATACACAGATAATACACATTAGTATTCAAGGTTTCAGGGAATACTTCTTTTACTCATGCATATTCTCTATTTGACCAAAATACTTTACTAGTTAGTCCTATCATCAATCAATGTAAGAGACATAATATGCATAAACCCTTGATTACTTACATTCAATGAATAATCATTATCAATCATGCCATGTATACTTATATAAGAGATCCTAACACAAGGTAGTATTCTAACTTGATATAGGAAAAACATACCTAGATTAGCATGCTAGCTAGTTATGTCTAACATACCCGCATAATGTCTTCTTGTTCTCTTCAATGACTTATGCTAGTAACCTGCATATCTCATAGGTTAACCATTATAGAACCAAGTTATACATACCTTGTAAGTAGATCTCCTATGTGATCCATGACAATGGATGTGTTATTACTCCAGGAAGCTCTCCTAGGTTGTATTTCAAAGATGCCTGGTAACTTACACTTATCTTGAAAGAAGGGGTTTATTTGGATCAAATTGGATGACAAAGATCAAAATTTACATGCGCAATATGTACATAGAGACTTTCAGACAGACAAGGCCTTGACTACAGCTGTTCAGAGGGTTGAATAAAAATAAAGGGAGTGAATCCTTATCATGTTTAGCAGACTCATACACAGAAAATTGTATAAAAATGGCCAAGCACAACAAATAAATGACATATATGTTCAGTTCTCAAATACCAAGACAGGATTACAGCTATCTAGCATGGACAAATGAACATACAGGAAATAAACCATTCATTGCAAGTACAGAAATATGAGAAAGAGAAATCTGAAAGCAAATAGTAAAAGAAGCTCGTATTATCTGAGAAGTCACTGAAGTCTAAGAATACAACTATCACTAAGTCTCTCCAAAATCAAACCTCTATTCTACTTCAGTACTCGTCTTTATAGCCCTTACAAAGTTCTTCAGATCCCAAAGCTAGATCGAATATGCTAAAAATAACAACTAAAACAGTTACTGAAAGTGTGACAGCGTATCATGATTGAAATAACTGACTCTTGCTGATGCACCTACGCTTGACAGCTGAAACGAGCCTCTAGGGGTTTGAGGGCGAGTTTGAAACTGTTGTCTGCAAAAAACCTGTAGGCGTCTTTTCTAAAAATAGACAGAAATATTCCACTATTCAGCTTGCTGGCGCCTTTAGTCTAGACCAGAGGTGATCATAATGCAATTGAGCACTTGTGGATTCCCTAGAAAACGCCTTTAAGATGCTCAGGCTAACAAAAAGGGGAATTGATGCCTACAGACGTACCTCTATGTTTTCTGTGTTTTCGGTGGTTAACAAAACTGGGCTTGGAGGTGATAAGCAGCCGAAAGTTTGGTATCCGATGGTTAATGAATTAGATTTACGCTTCGCCTAAACCACCGAATCGCTTCAAAGTGCTGGAAAACCTTTGTCTCTTTTCGGTATTCGGAAGGACTCTACTTGTACGTAGTAAACCACCAAATTGGGTTTCGGCAGCTAATGAACAGCTCCTGTGTTCGCCCAAGCTTCTGAAAACAATGTATAATCCAGCCTGCAAAAATTATTAACAAAATTGTGTTTCTGTCCCCAGCTACCTGGATTTTTCTTCCATCTGGGACAAAACTGGAGGGTCAGCAAATTTGATTGCAGCCGCTTCCAGGGTGTCGAGGTCTGACTGTACCTTGGGTTGAGGCCTCTGAACGTTTTCCTTATCCTCCAGGGACTCAACCTTCCTCCTTAGCTTGATGTTTTCCCTGATCATCCGAATGTTTCTGCCTTTCATTTTTCCATGTTTCTTGGTGAATCCCTGAAAAGATACATAAAGCTCGTTATACCTCTCTGTCATCCTTTCATTCTTCTCCTTAATGACCCTCTGGAGTATCTCGCGTTCATAAGCATGCTGGAGGAGCCGGTTGATTTTCTGTGAGGCAGAAACCTTTGCATTTTGGATTGGTCCCTCAGCCACCTGTTGACTTTGTTCCTCCACAGGTGTAGGGGAGGGTAAATTGTTCATATTTAATATGCTAAGACAGAAAATAGCAGCATTACATTCCATTTCACAATAATAGCATATACAGGATCACTAAAGAAACAACAAGCACAGCATAAACACAAGAGACACAGATTTATCCTGGGAAACCCTCATGGGGTAGAAAACCCAACAAAGCTTCCTCAATATAGATTACTAGCAAATACAAAAGATGTAACCCTAAGCATAAGCTCCTCCTTCTCCATAGCAGACCTCTCTCTCATAAGTGCGCCACTCTCAAGTGAGTGAGTGTGTGTGTAAAATGAGGAATACACTTCCTCTATTTATACACTACTCTGACTTGTCTTTTACACAAATCATGTAGGCTTGTATTTAACCATTGGGTTAAATACCCCACTACAACTGACTGGGCCGACCCCTCTAGGGTGGTCTAATAACCCTTTGACCCACATAACACATACAGGGCCGACCCCCACTAGGGAATTCTAATAACCCAAGTTACCACAATCTGACGGAGGAATAAACATCTCCGGATATACAATAAGATCTTCAAGGAGGAATGAAACATCTCCAGAATAATAAAGTACAAATATAATATTCTTTGAAGTTACAATATCTCAACATAAATTTACACAGCCAAATCCCTGCTCTTCAGCAGGCGTAGGAGAAGGAAAGTTTACATAGTCAAAGCCTTGCTCTTCCACAGGGGTGGGTGAAGGCAAATTGACATAATCATTCTCCTGCTCCATCATGGTTGGGGATGCTTTCTGGGGTTCCTATTCTATTGCCACCTCCTCATTTTCTGCTCCTACTTCCTGCAATTCATCCTCCTCAAAATTGGTGCATTTGAAAATGATGACTTGGGACAATAAAAAACACCACATTTCTTCATTATTTCCATCTTGCTGGCACCTTCAAAGCTGTAACAGCACATTGAAACAAATCCTATTAATTAAAACCTTCACTTAGAAAAAATCTTCATGCCCTTTAGAATGATAAAACTTAGATCTGTGCGAAAATGGCAATTTCCTGTGATTTTTAGGCTTTCGGTTGCTAGTAGGTCTGAGCTTGATTTCTGTTAACTACCGAAAGCTCTGTTTCGGTGGCTAATGAATCAATCTGACATGTTCGCCTAAGCCACCGAAACTGCAAAAACTGACCTTCCCTTGGCTTGAAGGATTTTTCTTTGACCACGTAAGCTGCCGGAAAGTGTTGAGAATGCCTTTGCTTTTGGTAGCTTTGGACAATTTTGCTTTTGACTTGTAAGCTTCCAACAACTTACCTTTCGGTGGCTAATGAACACCATCATATTCGCCCAAGCCACCGAAAACTGCCCCTGACTCACGTTGCATGTCTTTTCACTTTCGGTAGCTAGGAGAGCCTTTAAAATTTCGTTTAAGCTGCCGAAAGCAGGGCTTTCGGTAGCTTAGGGACCGTTTTAAATAAGTGCTTAGCTACCGAAACCTGTCTTTTGAAATTTTTGAAATGAAAACCCAATCAAATGTTTTTCAAATTTTATTACATGCGTAAAGATATCAAAAATGAGCCTTAAAAAATTTAGAAATGAATTTTCAAATGACCTCCCATCATCAAAAATTGATCAACTCAACAAAATTATTTGGAGAGATAACATCTGGCTCCTACTCGGGGATGAAAGCCTCCCTGTGAGGTTTCAAGAACCACAGATCTGATGCCTTTTCTGGATAAACAAAATATACAACCTAGTCTAGCACCCCATTGGTCATGGAGTCATTTAAACTGCCACCAAATCTCTGCAAACTATCCACAAATGTTCAACTGTAAACCTGCTAGCAACACCTTGCATCCATTGGGATATGTAGTCTCAAAAGCTACTTTCAAAACCTAATCCAAATCCTGCAACCCTGCTCATCATTCGAAGCCAAATTACCCCTGCCAATAGTGTGTTATATCCATTGGGCATGGAGTCTTTATAACTGCCACCAAAACTTCTGCAAACTTGTAGCCTGCTTATTTATTGAAGAAAACTAAAAAACAACTGAAAGAATCTACATGCTTGTATGAAAAGCTTATTCTTATGCCTACTCCTAGACTAACCAGTAGAGGCAGATTGATCAAGTAAAATTAAATTTCCAATGCAGCCAAGAAAGTAATTGACTTCCCACTTTATGCAAAGTCAGAGACATCTAGACTGTAGCATGTGAAACATAATCTTTAAAATCATGCTTACAACCAAAAAATCTGACCTTAAAGATGGAAACAACTGAAATTTTCTCACTGCGAAGCATCTCCATGTAATTGGAAATTGGATCTTGAAATTCATACAAGGCTGTTTGCTCAACATCTGATAGAGAAATATGCATCATAAACTGCTGATATAAACCTTTCTGCCCCCTTTCACCAGATCTTTCTGACTCAGATTTACTACTTTTTCTTGCTGATGTGTGCATTTGTTCTTTAACATCAACACATTCAAAAGAAAAATGTTGATCTTCACCAATAGCTAAAACACCAGACACATCTGATCTGCTACCAGATATCTCTATGTCGTTACTATCATTTAACACCTCTTGATCTTCGTGGAAAATGTCATCTTCAATAGTAGAAGCTTTATCACAAATCTGATTTTTGTGACAAGCAGAATCTTTATGATACGAAGAAAACTCTTCACAACATCCTTCAAAAATATATTCAACTGGAAAATAATCTTTACAAGAGGAATTGAAGGCTGAATGGAAATCTGTCAAAGAGCTAACACTTGCATTTGGAAGCGACTACCACCAGTCAAGAGCAATCCCTTCTAATGAATACCTAAAAAGCTTAATTTGGACATCTTCATGTACAATTTCGAGCTGATAAATAAAGTCATGAAAATCCATCAAGTGTTCAACTGGAACTTCCCATTCTTCTCCTCAAAATCTGGGAAGACTATTTTCCCATTTATCTCTACTAGGCATTGGGTAAGGCTAACCAGCAATACTTGAGAAATTGCAAAATGCATACCTCTTTGTTGAGATCTGGTTCATTTCATACCAATGGAGTCGCCAACATATTTTTGAGTAATGGAATCGCCACTAAATCCGTCCTTCATGGAGTCGCCAGATAGATGATTACAACCAAGAAAATGTCCAGGATTTATCTAGCATCAAAGCTGGATCTATGTCATTTCCCAGGGAAGCTGAGCTTCAATCTCCTCTCCCCGGCAGTGGCACCAAAATGTTATTACTCTAGGAAGCTCTCCTAGGTTTTATTTCAGATATGCCTGGTAACTTACACTTATCTTGAAAGAAGGGGTTTATTTGGATCAAATTGGATGACAGAGATCAAAATTTACATGCTCAATACGTACATAGAGACTTTCAGACAGACAAGGCCTTGACTACGGTTGTTCAGAGGGTTGAATAAAAATAAAGGGAGTGAATCCTTATCATGTTTAGCAGACTCATACAAATAAAATTGTATAAAAATGGCCAAGCACAACAAATAAATGACATATATGTTCAGTTCTCAAATACCAAGACAGGATTACAGCTATCTAGCATGGACAAATGAACATATAGGAAATAAACCATTCACTGCAAGTACAGAAATATGAGAAAGAGAAATCTGAAAGCAAATAGTGAAAGAAGCTCGTATTATCTAAGAAGTCACTGAAGTCTAAGAATACAACTATCACTAAGTCTCTCCAAAATCGAACCTCTATTCTACTTCAGTACTCGGCTTTATAGCCCTTACAAAGTTTTTCAGATCCCAAAGCTAGATCGAATATGCTAAAAATAACAACTAAAACAGTTACTGAAAATGTGCCAGCGTATCATGATTGAAATAATTGACTCTTGCTGATGCACCTACGCTTGACAGCTGAAACGAGCCTCTAGGGGTTTGAAGGCGAGTTTGAAACTGCTGTCTGCAAAAAACCTGTAGGCGTCTTTTCTAAAAATAGATAGAAATATTCCACTGTTCAGCTTGTTGGCACCTTTAGTTTGGGACCAAAGGTGATCATGATGCAATTGAGTGCTTATGGATTCCCTGGAAAATTCCTTTAAGATGCTCGAGCTAACAAAAATGGGAATTGATACCTACAGACATACCTCTACGTTTTCTGCGTTTTCAGTGGTTAACAAAACTGGGCTTGGAGGTGATAAGCAACCGAAATTTTGTTATCCAGTGGTTAATGAATCAGATTTATGCTTCGCCTAAACCACCAAATCGCTTCAAAGTGCTGGAAAACCTTTGTCTCTTTTCGGTATCCGGAAGGACTCTGCTTGTATGTAGTAAACCACCAAATCGGGTTTCGGCAGCTAATGAACAGCTCCTGTGTTCGCCCAAGCTTCCGAAAACAATGTATAATCCAGCCTGCAAAAATTATTAACAAAACTGTGTTTTTGTCCCCAGCTACCTGGATTTTTCTTCCATCTGGGACAAAATCGGAGGGTCGGCAAATTTGATTGCAGCCACTGCCAGGGTGTCGAGGTCTGACTGTACCTTGGGCTGAGGCCTCTGAACTTTTTCCTTATCCTCCAGGGACTCAACCTTCCTCCTTAGCTTGATGGTTTCCCTGATCAGCCGAATGTTTCTGCCTCTCATTTTGCCATGTTTCTTGGTCAATCCCTGAAAAGATACATAAAGCTCGTTATACCTCTCTGTCAGCCTTTCATTCTTCTCCTTAATGACCCTCTGGAGTATCTCGCGTTCATAAGCCTGCTGGAGGAGGTGGTTGATTTTCCATGAGGTAGAAACCTTTGCATTTTGGATTGGTCCCTCAGCCACCTACTAACTTTGTTCCTCCATAGGTGTAGGGGAGAGTAAATTTACACAGCCAAATCCCTGCTCTTTAGCAGGCGTAGGAGAAGGCAAGTTTACATAGCCAAAGCCTTGCTCTTCCACAGGGGTGGGTGAAGGCAAATTGACATAATCATTCTCCTGCTCCATCATGGTTGGGGATGCTTCCTGGGGTTCCTATTCTGTTGCCACCTCCTTATTTTCTGCTCCTACTTCCTGCAATTCATCCTCCTCAGAATCGATGCATTTGAAAATGATGACTTGGGACAATTAAAAACACCACATTTCTTCATTATTTCCATCTTGCTAACACCTTCAAAGCTGGAACAACACATTGAAACAGATCCTATTAATTAAAACCTTCACTTAGAAAACATCCTCATGCCCTTTAGAATGATAAAACTTGGATCTGTGCGAAAATGGCAATTTCCTGTGATTTTTAGGCTTTAGGTAGCTAGTAGGTATGAGCTTGATTTTTGTTAACTACCAAAAGCTCTGTTTCGGTGGCTAACGAATCAATCTGACATGTTCGCCTAAGCCACTGAAACTGCAAAAACTGACCTTCTCTTAGCTTGAAGGATTTTTCTTTGACCACATAAGCTGCCGGAAAGTGTTGAGAATGCCTCTGCTTTTAGTAGCTTTGGAAAATTTTGATTTTGACTTGTAAGCTGCCAACAACTTACCTTTTGGTGGATAATGAACACCATCGTATTCTCCCAAGCCACCGAAAACTGCCCCTGACTCACGCTGCATGTCTTTTCACTTTCGGTAGCTAGGAGAGCCTTTAAAATTTCGTGTAAGCTGCCGAAAGCAGGGATTTTGGTATCTTAGGGACCGTTTTAAATAAGCGCTTAGCTACCGAAACCTGTCTTTTGAAATTTTTCAAAATGAAAACCCAATCAAATGTTTTTCAAACTTTATTACATGCATAAAGATATCAAAAATGAGCCTTAAAAAATTTAGAAATGAATTTTCAAATGACCTCCCATCATCAAAAATTGATCAACTCGACAAAATTATTTGGGGAGATAACAGGATGAATCTTTGTCTTCATGTCACCATGGTCATATGTTCTTGAACTAGAACATGATTTTTCTTTCTTGATGTACCTTTCATGTTAGCAAACAACATCAACCTCATACAACACCACAATGCATTAGTACAATCATAAGTGTCAAAACCCTAATCAATGAATATCTGCATTCATAGTTTTATTAAGGTGATACGACAAGTCTAAAATTAATCAAGATTGTACTAACCTTAATGAAGACAAACATACCATAAACATAATCATGAATAGATCTCGAAACATACCTGGATAAGTCATACCTATCAAGATTGCTTGTAATCTTCTTATGTAAGACCTTAGCCTTATCTCCCTCTGAAACTGGAACTTCTTCACTTATGCAGGTGACCAATCATATTTCTTCTAGGATTAACCCAATCCACTTGATTTGCAGAAACTGGATTTGGAGCTGGATTAGGGTTTGTTAGGGAAACCCTAAAAATTCAAACTTTGAATTTCAAACTTCTGAAAGGATAGAAAGATGTGCCTTGATGAGCCGATCAACCTGGTATACTCAGAATTTGAAAATTGCAAAGTTTCACCCCTCAAAATTGCCTTTGAAACTTCCGGATCTTCTAGACAGGATCCTGAACTAGGGTTTGATAAAGCCCACCCTTCTGCCCAACCAAAAGGTTCAATCCAAAGCTCTAATCTTCTATTTTTCTGAGGAGCTTCCAGCCTTGGTCACAGACTTCAAAAATTCCAACTTTTGCAGAAGCCCTAATTTTCCACTTTTCCAATCAAAGTCTCGAACTAGGGTTTGATCAAGCCCAGCCTTCTGCCCAACAAAAAAATTTGATATTGGTCTCTAAATTTTGATTTTGATGAGTAGAATTCAGCCATGGTCTCCGATTACAAAAATTCCAACTTTCTCTGAAACCCTAATTCCCGGAGCCATGAATGAAGGTGCTCAAAATCCAATTTTGTTTTGACAGAAATATGCACCTGATTGTTTCTGGTGTAACTCCAAAATTATGAATCCACAGGGTTTGAATATTCTACTTGTGGTATCCTGACCTGTCATCTTTCCAACCCGATAGGTTTGACCTCAATTGGATTTTTTGAGAGAGAGTTATGCCAAGTGTCGCAACGTGACCTGTTTATGGGATAAAACAGGAGAGCGAACTTGTACGGCGGGCCACGTGTCACTAGTTCAACTTAGGCCTCTAAAAATCTTAATAGAGAAACTACAGTCCGTTCCCTACTGTCACTTTTTACTAAATTTCATTTGGAGCTTCCTATCCCAATTTATGACCTTTTTTCCTAGGTCACCTGTTTATGACTCAGATCTGGAAGAGGCAGAAACCCTAGATTGTACATATCATAAAATACAAAGTACAATGAATTAGAAGTTGTGCTTCGGAAACAAGGTACATGGGGATCTTATATTCAACTTGTAAGAGTTTCAGATCCTGAAACCTTGCTGAAATGGATTTATAGCGAAAGTTCTACGATGACTGGTTTTTGCTATATCAAGCCCTAGCTTCGCAAGTGCAACAAGTGTCATAAATGCCATACCATGCCTTCTTTCAGGCTAGCTCTGATACCATGTTAGTTTTTTTAGAATTTTCTTCAATCTTATCTAGGATCTTAACTGAGAGAACAACATGTACAGCATATATATAGCATATCAATCATGGACACAATAATGCAAGCACATAAGAGACACAAAGTTTACTTGGGGAAAACCATAAAGGTGAAAAACCCCAATAACTTCCTCAGAGATAGATAGAGAAATGATACAACCCAAGCATAAGAGATAGACATCTCCTAGCAACAGCTTATACTCCTCCACAAGTGCGCCACTCTCCAAAGAGTGTGTGTGAGAATAGAATGATGAAATAGAGTGCCTCCCGCACTCTATTTATACTTGACTTTACTTGCCTAATAACCTTTACTAGGTCGGCCTCAACTTAACCACATAACACAATGTTGACTGAGCCGACACCCAATAGGGTGGTCTAATAACCCTTTGACCCACATGGCCGACCCCCAATAGGGTGGTCTAATAACCCTTCGACCCACATGACTTATACAGGACCGACCCCAACAAGGTGGTCTAATAACCCATCAAGTATAAGTTACGACACTTACAATATAAATGACGACACTTCCGTATAGAGGAATAATAACATCTCTATAGGAATACAAACAATTCCGTATAGAGGAATAATACCATCTCTATAGGAGTACAATATACATATATGAAATACATTCCGAAGTTACATATACATCAACAATTTTATTAAGTGCAAATCCACATAAATTCCAATATTTTATGTGCATATAATAATAATACATTACTAGCAACTCTTTATTCATACTTTTGATTTCTCTACAAATTGTGTGTTTTTTTCTAGGAACATGAAAGTTTTCAAAAGTTATGTGAAAAATAAGAATAGGCTCGAAGGCTACATAGCTGAAAACTACACTATGGAGGAATCCATAAAATTTTGTGAAGGATATGTTGAAGGTATGGATTATATTGAAAGCATGCCTAGTAGAAATGAAGCTTGGGACTATGAAGAAGGAGAGGTTGGACAATATGGGAAGGCCTTATCTAGTGGAAATTCTATTGAATTAGATAGAACTAGTTTGTTACAATCCCACAGATAGGTCTTGCACAACATAGATGAAATTCAACCTTGGATAGAGTAAGTAATAAGCACATACTTAAATCATTTTTTATTATAATATATCACAATTTTTTCATAAATTGTTTATTGACATTACTTGAAAATAGGATGCACTTGACAGAAATTGCCAATAGTAACATCCAAGCCCAAAAAGATGAAGTCTTACTGCAAAAGCTCCACAACCAACAATTTAGTGATTGGTTAAGAAAACAGGTAATGATATGTTCTTCATATTAGATTTAATTGAACTTCATTGATCAAGACTATTATGATGTATGAATGTGAGATTCTTTTAATATATTTTGAAATTGCATGGTTTTCTAACGACATTTAAAAATTTACTACAGTTGTCAATTAGATATCTTATTGTCGTTTCATTGATTATAACATGTTGATTTCTTCATTTTAAGTACAGTTGTACTTGTCTATTTTATGAATTAATTTTGTTGCACATTTGTTGAAGGAAAAAAGTTGATTGCAGGATAGATATTGACAATGAGCATGTAATGTAATGAACAATATTGAAAGTATTTGATTAAAACAAATTTAATTACAACACATTTATTACAACCATAAGTATACCAGATTGATGGTGTAGCAACTAATTTGTGTGAAATATTTGTGTAAATCATAGAGGATGTGAAGATCATATGACGTTATTGGCATCAGAGCTGAACTTTGAGGTATAGATCCTTATTATCAATACAATTTCAACATTATTTGGGAGTATCACCTATAGGTTTCCTTTTAGGCATTGGGAGTATCACCTATAGGTTTCCTTTTAGGCATTGGGAGTATCACCTATAGGTTTCCTTTTAGGCATTGGGAGTATCACCTATAGGTTTCCTTTTAGGCATTGGGAGTATCACCTATAGGTCTCCTGAAGCTGCCCTGACCACTATTAAAGAATTTTACGTAATGCAATTAGCAATTCCATTGACTACTTTTTAGTTGTTTGTGGAGATTGGTGGTAAATGGATTTTCTTTTAAGACATTAATATCAAACTATATATGAATTGTATCCATCCTTTTTGTTGAAAGGTGAGAAATTGAAGAACTTGTAGAATATTTCAAAATTTCTCCACTTTTTTTTTTGTAAATAAAAGGTTTGTATTACTGCATAGTCACTTAATTACATTCTAAATAATAGATATTTTACAATGTTTATATAGATCCTCTGAGCCTCAGGCTCGACTTTCTCTAACAAAAAATTGTTACCACTCTAGTGACACCTATCCTTAACATATTCGCCACTACAACAAAATGACAGAGCTGGAAAAACTAGCCTAACTGCCTTTTACAAATTTACTGAACATTTTTACTCAATGACAACAGACTCTAACACGATAAACAAAATGCTCTGGTAACGACTTCCTCCAGCTGGAAGCTTTCACAATCCTCGACTCTTCATGCACTCAGCTTCAGTTTGGCCATTCCATATTTTTCAATGAGCTTCCATTGCTCGGCTGCTGGAAAATCTAATGTGGCAATCTCCTTGAGCAGTAACCTCATATCGGTGTGCTCCTTATATGAATAGCCTAGGAGGAGTGTACGAGCCTCTTTAAAGATCGAAGCTAGCTCGAACTCCTTTGTCAATTTGTCTAGTACTGTCTTTCCTGTCAACAGCTGCTCCATGTCTGCAAAACTTCCCTGGTCCATCCCACACTCCCAAAGCTTGCCTTTATATTCCTCCTTTGTTCTCATTGTACCATCTTCTTCCCAAAACATGGACAAATCCTTCTTAAATAAGGGATCAAATACTTCTCTGAAAAGTTTCACTTGGCTATCCAAGATGTCTATCCCTGCTTGGATAATGCTCACTTGCTGGTGCTTGTGAATTACCTTTTTATCCTAGATGATAGTGGCCACTCTGTCTTTTATATTGGTTGCTTGAACCTTCTCTTCAGACAGACCATTTAAGAACTCTATTGCATTCTGGGCATAATCCATAGGTTTCTTGTTCAGCTTCTCATTGGAAACTATGATAGCTTGCCTTGCCAGTTTGATTATAGTTTCCTTATCCACAATGAAGTCCAAATAAGGCCTCAGCTCCCCTTCCTGTGCAACAATATCGTCCCAGATGATCCTCTTTACTTCCTGCAATGCACTTTGCCCTATAAGTTGTTGCTTCAACTTATCATAATCCTCTTGCATCGCCTGGTACTTGGTTTCCCAAGCCTCCTTATACTTTTCTACATTGTCTCTCAGGGTTTTTAGGTTGGCAATTTGCTTCTTTAGTCTTGTCACTTCTGCATCTTCCAAGTTGGCTTGGGCTATGGCCCCTACAATGGAAAAATCTCCAGCCTCTATTGAAGGTGTGACCATGTCTTTTGCCTCTTGCTCTTTCAGCTTCTTTTCAAGCTCCTCAACCTTAACCTTTAAGGCTTCCTCACTGTCCCTTATCAATTTCATATCTACATGCCATTTTTTGTCCCTTTCTTCCAACTATAATAGCTTGGATTTGCAATCAGTCAACTCACTTTGCAGCTCTTCTTTTTTCTCTTCTAGATCTTCAATTTCGGGTGCATTCACCAATTGGGCAGCTGGAATCATCAATTTCTTCTTCAATGACAGGATCTCCTGATCTTTTTCATCTAATAGCTTCTGAATGCTAGCCCTTTTGTCCTCTTGGGTCTTAGTGGTCAATAATGCAGCCTGATGCTTTTTCACTTGTGCCTTCAAGGACTTGTTCTCCACCTTTTCCATCCTAAGTTGGTTTTGCACTTTTCTTTTGCTGGACTGTACCTTTGATAACTCCAGGGCAGCCTTCAACAACTTGTTGTAGATGACCTCACCTGTCTCTTTATGCAAATTGATCACATTAGATACTGGGATGTCCTCCAGATTTACTTTTAGTTCGATGGCCTTATTCTTGGTGGCTAAGGCAAGACTTAAGGTGTTCTGGGCAAGGTTCCTGCTTGCCACCAAGGCTACATCCTTCTTTGAGATCTTTCTCATGTCAGCATACAATTTAGCTTCTTTTGAGATTGTTTCTGGGCTTTCTTCATACTCCTCTAATAGCTAAACCCTGCTTATGCTAGGTGCTGCAAGCTCAGTGTATGCCTTTCCAAACACATACTCCTTAACTTCAAAAGATGGCACCACGAAGCTCACCTTCTTTTGCTTGGGCTGCTCTACTTGCACTGTTACTAATTGTTGCCCAGACTCTTCCACCTTTTTCCTCTTTGAGGCTCTTTCTGCATCACTGTCTACATCCATGGGGTCACCACCTTCTAGCTTGCTGGACTTCTCTAAAACAATGGCAAGGGGTATAGCTGATGGTACTAATCGGATCGGACTGGGAGAACCAAGCACTAGTGATATGCTACCTTGAAAGAGGAATGCCACAGAGGAGGAATCTTCTGGTGGGTCTATTTCCACCTAACCTTTGTCAAGATATTGTAACCAATTTGCCCTAGTCTCAGCCAGGCGTATAAGCTCGAAATGTTGATAACCCTTCATGTTAGTCTCCTTCCTCCTCTCTGATATGATATGATGAGGATCATAATTCATGGTTGCTTTCGATGGAAATCCCATGTCACCCATCATCCTCTCAATGCATGGGAGGGTATCCCTTCTCCTAACAATGAAAGAACCCATTGTCCATGGAAAACTTATGTCTGAAGACTTCTTGTCATCCAGGAAGTGTTCACATTCCACCTTCAATTTTTTTCTTATGAAATCTAAGGTGAGTACTCTGGGGGTCAGGAAGGAAGGTAGCACATACGGGGCATGGGAGAAGCCATAAACTCTGATTACATTGCCCTACTTTAGCAAGAACCAGTCCCCAACTCTTTTCTCCATGGATGGCTGCAATAAGTCTTTCATTTCTGGCAGCACCCTAAGCAGCCTTCTCTGGAAGAAAATGAAGTAGATCTCTACCATAAGGTCATTCATGAAGGTTTTATAATCAAAGTACATTTCTTTGGTAAGATGCATCTCTGGCACCTGTAGGTTTTCTTCATTTGCCGCCAGGAACATTTTTAATAGGTATGACTGGAACCTGAAAGTTCTTGTCCTAGTGAATTCTATGAGCTGGGAGTGGATGTTGTCGGCCAGTGCTTCATCAAACTTGAGACATGCACAATAGGTAGGAAAATTAGGGTCTTCTGGCTTAATAGGGTAGGTACTCACAACAAACAATAAGCTGATCAAAGGCTTGGTTATATACTGGTCACTATCTAAGCCTAAGAACTGGGCCAGCATGGAAATAACACACTTCGAATCTTCCCTAAAATACTGGCTTCACCAGGAAAAGTTGCGCCCTGGAAAGAGGTATCAGGTTGTAGGGAAGCATGGTAAAAAATCTGCTTGAGGGCAGTTGGGGCTTTCCTGAAGTGCTGGATCAGTTTTTCCATTCTGTAACTTTGGGATTTCTGACAGAACTCTTCTGGAATGGCCAGGGATTTTCTTATAGTAGGGGCATTTATATAGCACAAAATATTTGAATTAGAGGCGTCCATGATTTTTCTTTGATTTGGGGAGTAGTGGTCGGCACACCAGTCTATAAATTCAGGGAAGCTCGGGGTTTGACTGGTTGCGAACAAATGGAAGAAGGAGTGGAAAACCTTATGGACATCTACCTTTCGGGCCCTAATGACGTCAAATATTTCCTTAGCAGTTTCTATGGAACTGTTTAATAGCATAGTGTCGAAAACATCATAGTCTTTATCTTCTACTAGGTCATTTATATTTGAAGGCTCAAAGCCTGGGGGTTCTACAGTTCCAGCCATTTAAATAGTTTAGGGTGTATGTGGATGGCCTACCTGGTTGTTTGACAACTGGGCTGAGCTTTTGGGCTTCTGGTTGGTTGGTCGGTTCTGTACGGTCCACTCCTATCGCTTTTTGATGCACACGGGACAAAAAGGATGCGTACCTCCGTGCAAGCGAGACTTTTTATACTATTAATCCTGCCATATCACCCTTACAGCTATGATCGAGATGGAGCCACATCAAGCGTCCATCCATGCAATTAATTTTCAACCATAGATCTCCTTAGCCTTTACCTTCCAATATCCTCTGTGTCTTCCAACTCTGATATATTCCACCTCGACATCATCTTTGATCTGCAAAAACATTGTCAATCATCGATCTGATCTCCACCTAGATATCGGTCATCCAATGTCGCGGCCCTTTAGCGGGTTCGTAGATTTTGGGTGTGTCGATTTCACGCACAAGTCAAATCTGCGAACTTTTCTCTGGCCGTGGATCTCCATCTCGTCCGATCTACGCTGTTGGAAAGTGCGGCACTTTAACAAAATTTCGCAAATTTGAAAGTTACCCTTTCTCGTGCATGTCCAATATGCGAATAATCTCCTGACCGTCGATCTGCGCCATCAACCGTTGATCTAACTTCAAAACTGACCATCGGTTAACACCCTGCCAGCGCTTAAAAAACCTTTAACTTTTTTCGCGAAGGAGGCTTATGACCGTCGATCTTCACTGCTCTCGATTTAAGCCGTCCATAGGTGCCATTACACACTGCGGGTGCATTCCTTGCATTTTAACCTTATGATTACCATTAAAACCTCAGCTTTCTCAAATGCTTCTTATTTCAGACTAGGCCCACTGCACAGAGCTTTGATCGCTTCAACTTTTGGGCCCTGAGGGCTAAAGACTGAGCTTTTCACTGGCTACTTCCATGGATTTGGAACCCTTTCATTCTCCAAAACCCCTCCAACTGCTTAGCACAAATCAGGTGCTAACAGATCGATCATTACAAACAGAGACCTCTCTCTCTCTCTGTAAGCTCCAAGAGTCAAAACTCTGAGCTTGTTCCTCATGATCGAACCTTCCTCGAGCTAAATAAGCTCCACTAAGCTACCTAAAAGATTCTTCCAGCTAACAAGCTCTGTAAGCTAAAGCTAAGCTATCCATCTAAATGACTGAACTGGATTAAATAAAACTCTTACTCTATTTTCCAGATCCTTCAAAGAAGGAACAAAGTCCTTATTCGACTCTACTATCATCTATGACTTACTATGCTTGATATCTATTATTTTCCAGTATGGTAAACAAGTAGCTCATTTTATTTTTGCTTACTGTGTTTTTTCTACTTTTGGAAAATTATTGATGAAAACTGTTAAGGATTAGAGTGAAGAAGGAATATCTTGCATGTGGATCATTTCTGCATTCAGAGTGACTTATGAGAATCCTATACATCGGGTATTTTTCCCTGCATTAGGATTTGGTAAGCATTAACATTTTGTTGAAATCATGGTTGTGTAATAGTTAATTTATTGACCACCTTACAAATTGGGGTGATATCATATGATATTTATATAAGATGTACTTTATAATTGTATAAATGGTAATTGAAAGGATATTTCTACTATTTATTTGTGCTACATCTTTTAGATTGGGAAACATATTAACTTTGATTTTGACTTTGGGTGCAGAGCAAAATTAGTGGATTATGCTCTTGCCTATGGAAAAATATACGAGGGAGAGGTTTAAATACATTAAGGAGTCCTTTGAAAATGGCACATTTCATATCATTGGATTTTTGAGTGATGGTGGTGTTCATTCGTGATTAGATCAGTTTTAGGTATTCTATATCTATAAATGCATTATTATGAGTTGTTTATCTTAGAAAAGCTTATAGATTTATCTGTGCTATGCAATTTTTAATCTTTGTATTTCTGCATCCTGTAGTTGAATGCTATTTATATCACAAGACTGGATTGATTTGGGTCTAAATATGTTATAATTGTAGAACCCATTGATCTACTGACATAAATTTTAAGAGAAGACTACTCTTACATGGATCCATCAAGCAACCATTAGAAAATATGCTCGTTCTTATCCATGATTACTTGAAATTGTAGCTAGATGTTCACTTCATGAGTATGTGTATGAACTTGAATGCCAACTTTGTCCTACAAAACGCTTATGTATTACTGGTTTCTTTATTGAATCAATGCTGCATATGAAACCTTTCAAGTTTAGCCAACTTATAAGGTCAGAGCCATTCAAACTACTTTCTTAGGTCTCTCAAGTCAGAAACAACGTTGGGATTATTAGTCTTTTCTTAGAATTACAAATGATGCAATCTTGGTGTTAATATTGCCCCTTTCCCAAATTATTAAAGGGTTCTAGCTCAATGGTAGAGCGCCTGCTTTACAAGCAGAAGGTTGAAGGTTCGATTCCTTAGTGCCCTAATGATATTGCAATATTGATATTTTAAATGAAATATATTTTATTATGATTTATTATGGCTACAAGGGGGGTTCTAAACTAACTTCATATGTCACTATGAGGGGGGTTCATAACTTCCCCCAAGGGTTTGTAAAGCGTTTTAGGGGGGGTTCCACACCACCTCTGTAGGTACCTACGAGGGGGGTTTATAACTGCCCCCAAACGTTTGTAAAGAGTTTTAGGGTGGGTTTTGAACCGCCTCCATAGGTACCTACTAGGGGGGTTTATAACCACCCCCGAATGTTTGTAAAGAGTTTTAGGGGGGGGTTGAATCGCCTCCATAGGTACCTACAAGGGGGGTTTAAAACTGCCCCCAAATTTTTGTAATAAAGACTTTTAAGGGCTGTTCAGAACCGCTCCCATAGGTACCTACGAGGGGGGTTTATATCCACCCTTAAAACTGACTTTGGGGGGGGTAGAACAACCCCCAAAAGTCCAAATGTGACTTTTGGGGGGGGTAGAATAGCCCCCAAAAGTCCAAATGTGACTTTTCTTTTTTTTTGGGGGGGGGGTTTATAACTGTCGCCAAAAGTCACTTTAGGGGTAGTTTCAATCTCTTCCAGAACCGCCCCTAAAAGTCAAAACTTTTAGCGTCAGTGTTATTAGGGGCGGTTTTCTAAAGACCGCCTCCAAAGCAAAAACTGCCCCCGAAAAGTAACTTTTGGAGGCGGAAGACAATCACCCCTTAAAGTCAGAAAATGACTTTGGGGGGGGGGGTTCCGAACTTCCCCCAAAAGTCCAAAAGTAACTTTGGGGGGGGGGTTCCGAACCGCCCCCAAAAGTCCGAAAGTAACTTTTGGGGGGGGATTAGAACCGCCCCCAAAAGTAACTTTTGGGGGGGGTTTAGAACCACCGCCAACAGTCACTTTTGGGGGGGGTTTAGAACCGCCCCCAAAAGTCCCTTTGGGGGCGGTTTAGAACCGCATCCAAAAGTGAATTTTATGGGCATTTTTTATCTCTTCCAAAACCGCCCCTAAAAGTCAAAACTTTTAGCGTCGATGCTATTAGGGGCAGTTTTGGAAAGACCGCCTCCAAAGCCAAAACCGCCCCCAAAAGTCACTTTTGGAGGCAGAAGACAACCGCCCCTAAATGTCAAATTTGTTGTAGTGCCATGTAGTTATATGTGGTATTTGGAGCAATTTTTGAGCCTTTGAACCCACTAACATTGCCGCCATATCTCTTGGTTTGATTTCTTGGAGTGTAGTTGTTGATCTTTAACACTCTTTCCTTAATAGAAAAGTTGTCATATCACTTTTAATATTGACATGCTCTTGGCATCATCATTGTCATTTTTTGGAGATTGTTCTTTGACAACATTGTGGTATTGTGCTCCCCATATATGATTACTTGTTTATTGAAGCCTTTGTTTGCTTTGCATGTTTTGTAGAGGTTTATGTGAAGATTTTTGGGTTTCTTGTAGATTATGATTCTAAGAAGTAGTCTTAATTGAGAGCTTGTGTGTACCTTATTATGATTACATACCCTTCAACTTTCTCACCATCAAGTGTCATTCATATGAAATATTGTCACACTAAGGATTTGAATACAAATATCTTTTCCAAATCCTTGACAAAGGCTACATTTGTTGAATTTCACACTTATCTTGGGAGGGATGAAGTTATAATTGAGGAGAGATATACTAATATCCCTTCCTTGCTCCCAAGTCAAGATTAAGGGAGAATGCTAGTGTTAAATAAATATAAATTTGACTTAGTGGTCAATATATTAATGGATTATCATTAATGTTATTGTTGATGTATATGTAACTTCGGAATGTATTTCACCCATGTATTTTATATATGTATATTGTATTCCTATAGAGATGTTATTATTCCTCTATACGGAAGTGTCGTCATTTATATTGTAAGTGTCGTAACTTATACTTGATGGGTTATTAGACCACCTTGTTGGGGTCGGCCCTGTATAAGTCATGTGGGTCGAAGGGTTATTAGACCACCCTATTGGGGGTCGGCCATGTGGGTCAAAGGGTTATTAGACCACCAAGTGTGGGGTCGGCCCGGATTAAGTTAACCATGGGTTAAGCTAGACATGTAGGCCCCATTATTTTATTGGGCAGGACAGAACAAGTATAAATAGAGATCGGGAGATCTCTATTTGATCATTCATTCACACACTTCTCTCATTTGGAAAGTGGCGCACTTATGAGGAGGAGGCCCTGCTACTAGGAGAAGACTATCTCTTGTATTCTGGTTGTATCATTGCTCTATCTATCTCTGAGGAAGTTATTGGGGTTTTTCACCTTTATGGTTTTCCCCAAGTAAACTCTATGTCTCTTGTGTGCTTGCATTATTGTGTCCATGATTGATATGCTGTAGATTTGTTGTACATGTTGTTCTCTCAGTTAAGATCCTAGATCAGATTGAAGTAAATTCTGAAAATTTAACATGGTATCAGAGCTAGCCTGAAAGAAGGCATGATATGGCATGTATGATACTTGTTGCACTTACGATGCTAGGGCTTGATATAGAAAAAACCAGTCATCGTAGAACTTTCGCTATAAATCTATTTTGGTGAAGTTTTCGGATCTGAAACTTTTACAGGTCGAAGATCAGATCCCCATGTACCTTGTTTCCAAAGGAAAACCTCTAATTCGTTCTACTTTGTGATTTATGATATGTACAATATAGGGGTTCTGCCTCTTCCAGATCTGAGTCAAAATCAGGTGACCTTGGGAAAAAGGTCATAACTTGGGCTAGGAAGCTCCAAATGAAATTTCGTAAAAAGTGACAGGTAGTACACAGAATGTACTATGTCATGAAAATTTTTCAGAGGCCGAAGTTGAACCAGTGACACGTGGAATGCCGTACAAGTTCGCTCTCCTGTATTATCCCATAAACAGGTCACGTTGCGACGCTTGGCCTAACTCTCTCTCAGAGAAACCAATTGAGGTCATACCTGTCGGGATGGAAAGATAATAGGTCAGGATATCTCAAGAAAAATTGTCAAACCCTGTGGATCAAAAAGTTTAGAGTTACACCAGAAACAATCAGGTACATATTTCTGTCAAAACAGAATTATTTTTGAGCACCTTCATTCATGGCTTCCAGAATTTAGGGCTTCGGAGAAAGTTGGAATTTTTGTAATCAGAGACCACAACTAGATGCTACTCATCAAAATCTAAATTTAGAGACCAAAATCAGATTTTTTGGTTGGGAAGAAAGCCGGGCTTGATCAAACCCCAGTTCGGGACTTTGATCGGAAAGATGGAAAATTAGGGCTTCTGCAAAAATTGGAATTTTGGAAATCTGTGACCACGAATGGAAGCTCCTCAGAAAAATCGAAGCTTAGAGCTTTGAATAAAATCTTTTGGTTGGGTGAAGCTCCGGAAAACTCAAACCCTAATTCAGGGTCCTCCCCAATGAATCCAAAAATCTAAAAGGCAATTTCGAGGGGTGAAACTTTGCAGTTTTCAAATTCTGAATATACCAACTTGATCAGCTCATCAAGGCGCATATTTCTATCCTTTCGGAAGTTTGAATTTTTGGGGTTTCTTTGAAAAACCCTAATCCAACTCCAGGACCAATTCTTGCAAATCAAGTGGATTGGGTTAATCCTAGAAGAAGATGGATTGGTCACCTACATAAGTGAAGAAGTTCCTGTCTCAGAGGGAGATGAGGCTAAGGCATTCCATAAGAAGATTACAAGCAATCTTGATAGGTATGGCTTACAGGTATGTTTCATGGTTAAGTTTATCATATGTTTGTCTTCATATCATTACAGTACAATCTTGATTAATTACTAGACTTGTCGTATCACCTTAATAGAAGATATTCATTGATTAAGGTTTTGACACTTATGAATGTACTAATGCATTGTGATGTTGTATGAGGTTTATGTTGTTCGCTAACATAAAAGGTACACCAAGAAAGACAAATCATGTTCTACTTCAAGAACATATGATCATGGTGACATGAATACAAAGATTCATCCATTGTCATGGAACACATAGAAGATCTACTTTCGAGGTATGTATAACTTGGTTCTACAATGGTTAACCTATGAGACATGCAAGTTACTAGCACAAGTCATTGAAGAGAACCAAAAGACATTATGTGAGTATGTTAGACATAACTAGCTAGCATGCTAATCCAGGTATGTTTTTCCTATATCAAGCTAGAATCCTACCTTGTGTTAGGATCTTATACTGTTGTTTTGTTGATAATGATTATTCATGAAGTCATAGGTTTGAATAGTCATGGCTGTATGCATATTATGTTTCTTACCATAATTGATGATATGACTAACCAGAAGAATCATGAAGGTATAGGTTTGAGTAATCACGGGTTTATGCATTGATGATTTAACTAATCAGAAGAGTCCTATGATCAAATAAGAATATGCATGAGTAAAAGAAGACTTCCCTGAAACCTTGAATACTAATGTTTATTATCCGTGAATGATCATGACTATACATGTTTAAGATTATTGTGTTTTGATAGTATTAAGATTATACTAATAAATGTGTGATTATGTATGAGACCTCAAGGATAACACAATGATGATACTAATAAGCATGCATAGTGATTAAGGATGGATGTAAGTTCAAGGACAGGTAATCCAGGAAGCAAAGATCAAGAGGGAGCACACTCCAGTTGTTCCTGCAAGAAAGCAAAGGGGCACACTTCAATAGTTTCTGCAAGGATGCAGATATTCAGAGGGAGTTGACCACTTTTCACAATCCACATCAGAATGGAGTTCCAAAGATTCAAAGGGAGTCCACCCAGCAACCAAACAAAGATAAGTATTTGAATTGTCATTTCTTACATAATGTTATTCAATGACGTATATGCTTATGTTCCTAGAATTAGGTTGTGTATTATGCATATTAGAATAGTTGCATTGATGAACAGTATACTACTATTATACATGGGTAAGTGGCCTATGGCACTGTACAACATTCCATTGCTACTTATCTAGAATGAAACCTCTTTGCTGACATGTTAGGAGTTGTGCACACTCTTAACAATGTTCTGGTAGAGATTGGAAGGCATCTAGAAAGTTACGGAATATGGATAAATGTTGTATTGAAGCATTGGCTAAGATAATTGCATGACTGTATGACATATTTCTTTATGTGTAAGAATTTGTTCTGAAAACTATGAGATGTTTTCTAATCATGCAATTTAACTTGTTGTGTAGGAAAGATCGTATACCATCACCTACAAAAGAAGGACTACAACATTTGTTCAACAACAAAGTTATCTATTGAAAATATTGAAGATATTGAAGTTCCCAGGATCTGGGAAGAATGCCATGATCGAGGAGTACCAGTCGATCACGAAGATGTTTGGGATGCAGTCCCAAGACCTGAAGGGGAGTTTGTAGTGACTTCCAAGAGAAGCTACAATATCAAGCATGCTGCAGGTGGTAGCATAGAGACTTTTGCTCCTATAGCCAGATACACTTCCATTAGATCAGTACTTGCTCCGACTACAGTGATGATAGGGAAGATACACCATATGGATTTCAAGACAGCTTTCTTGAATGGTGTAGTTGAAGAAGAAGTGTACTTGGAGCAGCCACTTGGTTCTGAGACACATGACAGGGAGTCATATATGTGCAGAACTTGGTATGGTAGGATAGACAGCTTTCTATCCAGTTTGGGATTTACCAAGAGTAAAGCGGATTCCAACCTTCACTACAAGGTTGAGGAAGGCAATCCAGTGATACTACTATGTGGATGACCTATTTGTAACAGGTGAGGATAGATTGATTTCCGACATGCAGCGGAAGCTTGCTGCCGAGTTCGAGTTGAAGAACTTGGGGATGATGCACTATTTGTTTTTGGCATGGAGGTGTGGCAGAGTGTAGATGGAATCTTCCTTGGACAAGGGAAGTATGCAGTAGAGATCCTGAAGAGGTTCGAGATGGTGGATTGCAAGGCCATGGCCACACCTATGGCATCGAATCTGAAGCTTCTATGTGATGCTTCATCTAAGCCGGTTGATGTCTCTATGTATCGTCAAATGATTGGGTCCTTGATGTACCTGACGAACACAAGACCAAATATTTGCTTTGAGGTGAACACATTGAGCCAGTTCCTGACGGATCCGAGGAGTGTTCACCTAGTTGATGTAAAGCATGTTCTGAGGTACATGAAGGGTACAGTGGATTATGGGCTCAAGTATGAAGCGAATCAAAAGTTTAACCTACATGGTTATGTTGATTCAGATTGGGCTGACAGTGCTGCAGATAGGAAGAGCACATCTGGATGTTGCTTCAGTATGGGATCAGGTGTGATCTCTTGGTTCAGCAGGAATCAGTCCAGCGTAGCACTGAGTACAGCTGAGGCAGAGTATGTTGTAGCCTGTTCAGCTAGTTGTGAGGCAGTATGGCTATGGAAGCTACTGTCTAAGTTATTTGATCTCCCATTGGATGCTACTGGTATCTTCTGTGATAACCAGAGTTGTGTGAAGCTTTCTGAGAACCCAGTGTTTCATGACAGGTCGAAACACATAGAGATCAAATATCACTATATCAGGGATATGGTGCAGAGAGGAGCTGTGAAGCTCCTATACATTGCGACGGACGAGCAGATTGCAGATGTGCTGACAAAGCCACTATCCAGGGTGAAGTTCGAGTACTTCAGGGAGAGGCTTGGTGTTCTTCAGATTGATGACACTAGGAGGAAGAAGTGATGGACACATTTACAGAAGCCATTCCAAACATGTTGGAAGGAGGATCCTTCACATGGCTGTGGATGTAAGCGCTGGATGATGAGCATCAGGATGATGCTCCAATTACTACTCTGTATATGCATCAAGAGGATGTTGGATATGATCAGTTGGATCATTTATATGTATATGTATGTACGCATCATGTTGGATGCTGGATATGATCAGTTGGATCATTTATATGTATATGTATGTACGCATCATGTTGGATGTTGGATATGATTAGTAGGATCATTTGTATATGTTTTGTATATGCATCATGTTGGATGCTTGGACCATGTATATGTATATGTATCAGGTGGATACTTTGTATGATCAGGTAGATCATGTATGTTGATATGTATCAGGTATGATCAGGTGGATCATGTTTTTGTATTTGTATCAAGTGGATACATTGTATGATCAGGTGGATCATGTATGATGATATGTATCAGGTAGATACTTGGTATGCATCAGGTAGATGCATTATATGATCAGGATGATCATGGATGACGAGCTTCAGGATGTTGCTCCAGATGACATGCAGCAGGATGTTGCAGTGATGATGATCAGGATGATGTATGGTGAGTATCAGGTTGATACTCTGTGGTCGTGGATCAGGTTGTGCAAATAAGCATATAATAGCGCCCTAGGAGGTTTGCAGATTCTCTTGCTAGGTTTTGCTGCTGGCATATAATAGCTCCTTGGGAGATTTGGCAAATGCTCTTTCGAGGTTTTGCTTTGGGAGGACATATAATAGCGCCCTGGGAGATCTGCAGACAGTCTTGCAAGGTTTTGTCGCTGGCATATAATAGCTCCCTGGGATATTTGGCAGATGCTCTTTCGAGGTTTTGTCTTATGGCATATAATAGTGCCCTGGGAGATCCGATAGGTTGAGTTGTGTGCTCGTAATCAGTCCTGGGATGCTCTTGCAAGGTTTTGCCATGACCACATGTAATATCGCCCTGGGAGATCCGATAGGTTGGGATGTGTTCCCGTAATAAGTCCTGGGATGCTCTTGCAAGGTTTTGTGGTGACCACATATAATAGCGCCCTGGGAGATCTGATAGGTTGAGATGTGTGCTCGTAATCAGTCTTGGGATTGTCTTTCGAGGTTTTGTGGTAGGGTCACATGTAATAGCTCCCTGGGAGATCCGATAGGTTGGGTTGTGTGCCCGTAATAAGTCCTGGGATGCTCTTGCAAGGTTTTGTGACGCACATAATAAGTCCTGAGAATTCCACAGTATGGCCAGTGACGATGAAGACCTGCAGGTGGTTGGCCTACATCCAGTATGAAAAAGGACTGGCTCTGTAGAACTTCCTATGACGAGTAGATTCAGAGATTGATTGAGATAGTAGCAGCAGTGACGATGACGATGATTCGACGATGATGATTCGCTGATGATGATCCAGAGAAGAAGACTTGTGCTAGTAGACCTATGTTAAAAAATACCTTCCTAGTTAAGAGGGAGTGTTGATTTATATGTAACTTCGGAATGTATTTCAACCATGTATTTTATATATGTATATTGTATTCCTATAGAGATGTTATTATTCCTCTATATGGAAGTGTCATCATTTATATTGTAAGTGTCGTAACTTATACTTGATGGGTTATTAGACCACCTTGTTGGGGTCATCCCTGTATAAGTCATGTGGGTCGAAGGGTTATTAGACCACCCTATTGGGGGTTGGCCATGTGGGTCAAATGGTTATTAGACCACCAAGTGTGGGGTGGGCCCGGATTAAGTTAACCATGGGTTAAGCTACACATGTAGGCCCCATTAGTTTATTGGGCAGGACAGAACAAGTATAAATAGAGATCGAGAGACCTCTATTTGATCATTCATTCACACACATCTCTCATTCGGAAAGTGGCACACTTATGAGTAGGAGGCTCTGCTGCTAGGAGAAGACTATCTCTTATATTATGGTTGTATCTTTGCTCTATCTATCTCTGAGGAAGTTATTGGGGTTTTTCACCTTTATGGTTTTCCCCAAGTAAACTCTGTGTCTCTTGTGTGCTTGCATTATTGTGTCCATGATTGATATGATGTAGATTTGTTGTACATGTTGTTCTCTCAGTTAAGATCCTAGATCAGATTGAAGTAAATTCTGAAAATTTAACAGTTATTAATATAATTAATATATATTTGCTTATGCAACAAAATGTTATGTCTTTTACTCTATTACAATTTATAAAGGGAAATGCATTATTCAAACATAAACGTTGGATATTATTGAAATATGATTTGATATATTCATGTTGTGTAGAGTCAAATTTTGATTCTAATGTTTAACACATCTAACAAAAATATCTCAAGCCCCATCTCCATGCATATTCTACCTCCCATCCATGCTTTCCTAGGTTGTGATAAGTTGTTCCTCTCTTGATTCCACTTTGATACAAGGCCTCTGAGTTTGTGCAAATGAAAGCATTGTTGTTGAATTATCACACCCTCCTCGATTATGAGCATATTAGCAATACTAACTTATTTGAAACCCTCTTTCACCTCTTCATCGCCAATAAGAATCACTCTCACAAGCCTCTCCCCATACCATTTAGAATGAAATATATGCAAGCATGTGAAGTGGTGCACTCATGTTATCCCACCTCTAAATTATGGGATGGATATTTCATTTGTAAAACTCTACCAAAGGATACCCCTCATAGATGATAGCTTTAACTTGATCGATCATGTTTTCAATGATCTCATAAATTTATCCAAGACTACAAGGATCTTAACTATCCATGTAATGAGTAGCATCTAAAATAGGGACCATAAATGTCACTGAGTACAATATGTTATTGCATTTTTTATAAACCTGCCCTCAATTTTATTGGAATTCCTCCACTTAGTCCATTTAAAGCTCACATCCATTGATTGCAAGGCTTATTCCACCTCAAACATATTTTCCAATAAAATAAAGTAGTTAGCATGCCCAGTTTTCCTAGACTCTAGGAATCCCTTCATGACATAATCCTTGAAGAGAAATAAAGAGAAATACTCCCCTTCCTTTCCAAACCATTCAACAACCTTAAAAAGGATGGACTTACTAAAGATGCATTAATAATATTGATAGAAATATCAATCCACCCACCCTAAAATATGTGAAACCTTACCCTCTCCTACGTTTATGTCATCTCCTCCATATGTAGTCTAAGCTTATTTTCCTTAAAATTATGTCCTAAGCTTATTTTCAGGTGAATTAGCATATAAAATCCCTACCTCCAAAGTTTCTTAATCTCCTTGTAAAAAGAATTATAATAGAAAGAAACATGGAAGAAAATGCCACTACTCTTTTCTTTCCCATATAAGGCAACCACGTCATCTTGATGCATCTTATACATTTCAAAATTGTGCTTGGTCTGAAGTTAAATTGGAATTTATAGAAGAAGATTCTACTTATACCCAAATGCAACATCTAATTTCGTCGCACATTAGGTTTGTATTCACATCATGAAGAGAAGTGGTAATTAGAAAGGTTCCTTTTGATTTATATACGATCCGTAGTATATATACTTCTAGTTTTAATTCGGGCTTAGTCTAGTGCAAATAGTGACTCCCCTTTTTAGGATTGCATAAAGGTGTTACTAGACTCTCTTGTGTCTTCACTCCATTGAAAATTAGTTTTACTAACGTTACATAATCATGGCCTACCCACCTTTTAAGGTCAATTTTTTTTCCACATAAAAAAATGCAATTCATTATATTGATAAATGAACCACATTGTTCATAGGCCAATGAGACCTTGCACTTAAACCTTCATAATCAAATATAGTTTGATATCATTATCTCCAAAACTAATACTCATAAACCTGTTATACATAGACATTTTTTCATATAATGTGTTGTTAAGTAAAACTGAGAATTACATACTATAAAATTGTTTTTAAACAATATTAAAAAAAATAATAACCATGGGTAGAACAATCCATATCTACCTTTTGAGGTCAATTTACTTTACTTTTCTCATATTATAAGATATATTTTGTGGGTCATATTGTAAGAGGGTCATATGGCATATTTGCAAATTCAACAAAACAATTGAAAGGATGTTGGATTAGGCGTGGACCTTATTTCTCCCACTCCACTTATATTGATTTGTACTTGAGTCTCGTCATTATAGATGATTGAGAAGTTTGAAAGTTTCTAATGTTATTTTAATTTTGATGGGAAGGGAATTTCCAAGTTTACGGTGGTCGAAGTTTTAAATTAGAAATTAGAAACCAAAATGTTTCAAAAGAAATAAGAAAATACATGCACACATGCTTACACTTATTAGATTTAAATTATATCTTTATCTCGAGGATATTATGTTTTAAATTAGAATCTTTCAAGGGACAATCATGAAAAGATTCAAATAGAATCAATGCAATGCTCTAAATTAGCTAAGCATTTGAGTCAACTCAAAACTTGTACATTATCATTTCTTTTTTTTGGCATGTAGTCTTAATTGCCATCCTTAAGCTTTAATCTGACAAAGCTCGCGATAAATCTCAAAACTGAATTTTTTAAGCATTGCCTTGAATTCTTAGTAGTCCATATTGCTAATCCATTTAACATGGTGACCCATGGATTTCCACCTTCCAGACCTCCATATCATCCATTTCACCTAAAAAACAAAGACTAGAATGATCCTAGTAACTATTGCACTATTATGTTTGGCTATAACTTGAGTAAGATCTTTGCCACAACCCTACACATTCACATCTCCAGAATGGGTAGAAACAAAGAAATTGAGGGCACAAAGATAAGCAAGATTCAAGAGGAACCATCATACCAATGATTATATCTTTACTTTGAACTCCATCATCGACGAGGCTAAGGAAAACATGCACAAATAATGATAGTGCTTCATGGACTTCCTCAGGGCATTTGACACAATTCCTCAACACATGTTAGGTAGTATGCTTAAGACTTTTGTTGTGCTACCGTTGGTGGTCTCGCTTGCTATGACATGTTACAAAACCATTGTTGGCAAGGTATGGATGAACACTAGTGAGACATAGGAGTTCGAGAGTATTATAGAAGTTAAACAAGGTTTCCCACTTTCTCCTACACTTTTTGGGATCTACATTAATGAGCTAGAGGAAATCATATTAGATTCATTAGATGGTCAAAGATGATTTATTACTCTTTAGACTCTCTATTGTTGTTATCCTATTTGAAAATTACAATACCTCATGGCTCACTCAACAAGGGGCCTCCAAATACAACTTGTCATCTTAGATTCCTTTTGCGATACTCCTTAGCCTCAAGTTAATCTAGGGAAAACAAAAATCATAATCTTTAACATCTCTAAAAATAAGGCAAGCAATGTAATTCTTACTTACAAAGGTGATAGGGTTGAGGTAGTCTCTTCATATGTATATTTGGGGATCCTCTTCTCTATGCCACACTTTAACTTGACTTTAGTAGTAGAGGTTAGAGTAAGCAAGGGGTATGTGACTTTTACTACTCTTGAAAAGCAATGTTTTCAGCTTTAGTTTAGGACATTTGATTGAAGATATAACTCTTTCACTCGTTGGTCACACCTACCCTCTTACATGGGTGCGAGGTTTAGAGACCATACCTTCAAGGAGTAGATCAAAACATGATAAAGATAATGCTTGTCATGATGTCATTGAAGCAACTTCCTACCAATAAATCAATACCTCATGCTATCATTCTTGTAGAATTTGGCACAATCCCACTCATTGCAGAAATGATGTAACATCCCGAAAATTCACAAAAATTTAAAATTTTTAAAGTAACATTAAATGTTGTACTTGCTAATGCGGAAATAAAATGAATGCTAATCCTTTTAACTAATAATAAATTATAATGACGACAATTCATACTTCTTAACACAAAATACGACATTAGTTTTGCTTGTGTTAATGTAATCTATATGTTGTATTTAAATTCTCTTATGATACAATCATCTAGACATAATACTGACAGTTTGCTTTTGGATGATGATGAAGGGGTACCCTGAGGTTTACTTAGCTATGTTAGCTAAAGCATTTGAACCTGTTTCTTTTCGCAGATCCACAGGTAAGAGTATTACGACATGATCCAGCACTTCCAGTAATTCTAATAAGTTTTAATTATATTTTTAGTTAGCCATCAAATGCATTGTGATAACTCTAGTACTCCATGCCTAAGAGTTATTTCACAGTATGAATTTTATTCTTGTTTCAATTAGTGTTATTAAACATAATAAGAGTCACAGAATCACAACTTCCATCTAATAGACTAGAGTCTTAATAATCCATCACATTGAAAAAAATAATGTAAATGTTACTAAACCTTACCTAGGATACAATGTCTATATGCTTCACATACTACTATCTCTATATGCCTATTTGAAAAGAATGATAACATCATGTGTTTATTTATGTGAAAGTACCAACCTTATATGTTACTTCATACTATAGAAACGTGAGCCAATTTGATGATTACTAAGTGGATTGACTAGAATCACAATGTAAACTAAATATCTTATGCATTCCTCAATATATAATTACACGAAGATCCATATTTTTGTAGCAAGGGTTTGATATATTGTATCCATCATGAATATGATGTTACTAGTATGAAGTTATAAATCTATAGGACTTTAAAAATCCTTGTTTAATATCTATACGATGGATTAATAATAATGTAGCATTGTAAACAAAAGTGGCAATGTATTTTATGAAATTCTAAACTATAAACCAAGTATCGAATGTCTTCTATAAAAAGTTACCTATGTCATTTGAGAAAAATATGCAACAAATATTAACCATGCATTCTATAACCAATACACTGGACATGTATTACCAACAATAAGCTGTCGACTACATACTTTGGATAATGAAATGAAATATGTGTTGCAACCCTAAGTCTTTGTGCTTAATGTGATAATGACAGGGCATTGAATGTCTTGGTACTAGCGTGCTGGCAGGCTATCGTAACTGGCCTTGGCATTTAATTCACCTACCTTCTGCTTTGAGTGGAAGTCTTAGTGGATGCCATCGTGGTTGTGGTTCACGTGATAGGATTCACAAACTTCTACCAAGACGTCGAGCTGTGCAATGCTTTTAACCTCGGGTCTACTGAGTTGGATGTTGTGGTGGAAATGATAATCAATATGAAATAAATGTGGTTGTTTCCCGATTCTCAACGTACCTAGTTGGCATCATCTCCATCGTTAACCTCATATGTTTTTGGGCTTTGAACTGAAACCCTAGTCTTTCGTTATGCTTAGCATTGAAGTGGTTCTTTGGCCTTCATTTTGCTTTGGTGGTGGTAAGGTAGAGAGGCCGACCTCCTGCTACAATGTAGGGTTTGGTAGTTGAAGATCGGAGGACTCCTTCCTCAGTTTCGATCCCTGGACCTGTGGAAAAACTTATTAGTTCCAGGTTTTTGTTTCTCCTGTAGAGCCGAGCCGTAATGCAGCATTTTGTGGTGTGTTAGGGATAATATCCAGAGTTTTGATGTTAGTCTTTGAGAGTGAAGCTTGGACCAGGGTTGATTCTCATAGCATAATAAGAATGGTTCTCAGAATTTGATTTCCCTTTTTGCTGCGTTTTCAAGATGGCTCCGTCGTCGTTTGCAACAGGCGTCTCTACTCTTGGAGCTAAATTACACAGGTAATGTTTCGAACTTGAAGTGTTAATGCTATCTGTTGTGTCTATAATTATCTATGTAATTTCTTGTTTAACCTCTTATGGGTTCTTGTGGTAGGTGATACTTCGTTGAAGGTTACTTGCTTGAAGCTCGGTGGAAGAATGTTGCTCGACCACCCGATAAACCTCGATGGTTCTTTCCCTTGAAGGTTCTCCTGGTTCGGTGTGGCTGATGCTTGATGTTTGACGAGAGTTTGGTATTTCGTTCCTGGCAAAGGTTTTTGACCAGTGTTTGTGATTTTGAGAGCCAATGATAAGTGTCCAGAGGTTGGAATCCTCGACTTGTCTTGTTACTCTGCTGTGCAGTGTTTCGCTGTAACTCTTGTTGAAAAAGTAAACTTGATGAAAATGTATTTACTAAGGGATGAACCGTCGATCATTTTAATGGAAAATACAGTGATTAAGAAAACTTAAAATAGTTTCTGAGCGGTTTCTATGTTTATATAAATTGATATTTTGACTAGAAAATACAGTGTTGATTATGGCCGAGAGCCGTGGGCTAACTTGTTTCACAAAAGAGAAACCCTGTGTTCGTGTTGTTTAAGTTAAAGTTTGGAATGGTGATAAGACTCAATTTTTGGTATTGAACCATAACTAAAATAATATTACGAGACTGATAAATGTTTTTGCTTATAAAACTAGGTGGAAAACTTTGGAAACAAAACCTAGAATATTCCTTTTTCTACAAATTTTGGGATATAGCAGATTGTTTTAAATAATGGGAAAAATGCTAAGTTTAATCCTTGAATGTCGATGAAGGAAATTAAATGAGGTTATTGTCCTTTACAGTTTTTGCATGAAATGATAATAAAATGCATAGTATGTGTATTTTGAAATGAAGTAGACGACCTAAAGTATAAACCCTAGATTTTTATACAGAAATGGGATATTTATTTTCTGACAGTAGGTAAAAGAAGAATATTAAAATGCCTGTATTATGAAATGCTATTTTCTATCCTGCATCTTTTAATTATCCTATTTAATTCTCCACCTCCTGTACTAGAGTACGACATCTCTGATGTGTTGAAAAATACAGGAAAGTAATTTATTAATTCAAAAACAGAACTATTCTAAACTATCCTAACTTAATAGAATATACAGTTTAGCTAAATAATTTAGTCAATAAGTCTTCATTATCAAACCAGGAAAAAGGGTTAGAGGTTTAATAAAACAACTTTGTTCATTCAACTGAAATAAACAAGACAAAACAGTAGAACCTGATGAATGTAGGAGAAACAAACAACCCAAGGAGCCTATTCCACCCAACCTACTCCTAAAGACAGCCAAATTACTTGCCTTAGGACCCCCGAGCCTGTTCACTGAACCACTAGGAAGAAGAATCTGTAGAAGCTTTAGGTCATTAACTTGCAACAACAATGTAGATCATTCAGTCATATAGACTTAACAATCAAAGAGACCTGCACCAGCACCTCTGGTTTCCTTCTCAAAATAATTTCAGCAGACTCACAATGCACTTCCACTTAGCCTCCCTATTCGAATCTCTCAGTCATCACCTGATACAATTGAGGAATTATTTCTACAAAAAAATAATTATGGAGCTCCATGCTCAATTCGAATTGCCTTCTCTAGGCTGCCTAGGCCTTTTTAGTGGTTAACCTGGTCATTAATGAGCTAATAGCTCTGTTCCACCCACTTGGGGGATAATGCCACAAATTTAGGGGTAGTTGTCCCATAACCAACAGCTAGTGGTGGAGTACAAATGCTGACACCTGTCCCAAGCCTTCTAACAGCTTCCATTCCTCCTAGTGGGTCAGTGAACACTCATTCAACAGTTCCCTTGGTGTTTGTCTCCTGTTTTAATTTAATAAATAATAATAATATGTCATTACAATCATCCTTAACGAGATTTGGTCATAGCTACAAAACTTTGTAATTATAATTTAACATAATGTTTTTGCAATAAAATAAATAGTTTCAAAATTTGGGTAGGTGACAAATGATTTCTCATGTGGTGGCATGATACACATGTTCATATGGATTGCTAGCTCATTGACTAGTCTTCTAGATAGATATCCCTATCTTTTTCTCAAGTCATCTATCGAGCAAGCAAAACATGGGATTGATTCATGTTGGAATGTGAGAGCCTCTTCATTGCTTCACCTCATTGACCTTGATATTGACTCTACCACCCTCATACTTGTATCTTTGGCAGGGGGATAAGCTCATCTAGCCTCTAGGGTACATCAAACTCCAACTACCTTGCAGCATGAGGGTCCCTCACCCTCAACTCAAAGTTTGCTCCCATGAACTTCACATTGAGACAAATCACCATATTCCTAGAGATAATTATATTTGCTAGTTTTGCCCCTTAGAACTCAAGACTTATGACCATTTTGTATTCATATGCTCTTCCGACTACAAGATTAAAGGATGGTTATATTGTCTCTTTAGAGATTCACTTGGCTCTCTTAAACACTCATGTCTTATGAGGACTATAGATGCTTAGCTCTCTTCCTTCGAGAAATGTTCAAACTTCGTTGACGACTTACCACATGCCAATTTTTCCAAATTGAAATGCACTAGGTTGGTTACCTTTTACTTCCAACCCTTTGTCACTAGTAGGAAGAAGCTCCATGACCAACTTCCAAGCTCACATAATAGATATAGAAGATATCTTAAACCAAATAACTCCCATGGCCTCACTCCCATCACACATTTCTTTGCAATATTCAATATTAAAAATACTTCTCCAAAACAATAAATCTTCTCTAAATAGCCTTCCATTTTTAAGCTTCTTTAATATTCTCCATCTAATTGAGTTGATGCTTTTTAAATATTTTTCCTTTGCCTAAATTGTTTGTCCCAATGTGTTTAATTTATCATCTCATTGTTATACATTATTATACATTATATTCTTAACATTTACTTTGGGGATGGCATATGGACACCTCTGCCACATCATCACACATTTCACGCCAAGTGAATAAAAAATTGTTTAGAGAATTAAAAATTAAAAAATTTGGGGCATAAGCCGCGGTAAAAATACGTATCATTCCTTTCCCTAAATCTGCCTCAAAGTATCGACGAATGACCAAATCCCTGCTCTCTTAAAGTCTATGCCTAAATCTATTTGAAGTATCGTTAAGCTTCTCTTTCTCGCTCTGGTTAAGTAAAGTGTGTTAGCGTGTTTGTTTGTCAATAATGGCGGCTATGCGAGCATTCCGACTAATCTCCGCCCTGAGTACTGAACCTCTGAAGCACATCCACGCCGTTCCTGCCTTCATCATCCTCTCTTTCTCACACCCCCTCCAAATTCCATCAAAATTATTTTCAACGGCATTCGATTCGACCCTCGACAACCCCACTTCAGCAGCTGCCTCCTTTGAAAGCACCCCAGTAGCAAAGTTCCTTCTCAATGATTGTGGTTTCTCTCTCGAGGATGCAAACAACATTTGCAGAAAAAAACCAGATTTACTGTCTCACAAATCCTATGATAATTCACGGCAAACCCTACTCTTCCTCAGAGAAAAGGGTTTTCATGAAATCGGCATTCAGAAACTCTTTTCCAAGCTCCCCAGGATCTTACGGTTCAGTTTCCAGGACAACCTGAAGCCCAAGGTTGAATTCCTGGAGAAGATAGGCCTCGCTGGTCAGAAACTGTTCACAGTCCTCAGTAGAGATCCTCATTTTTTGTCATTAAGTATTAGCCGTTCATTGGAACCGAGGGTTTGCTTTTTACAGTCAGTGCTCGATCCCGATCTAGCCGTCGTGGTTTCAAGCTCCGCATCGGATAAACTTCCGGGTTCAAAATTTGTTTCCAATCACAGCCTAACCGTCTATGTCATATGTTTAAACCCTAGGATTTTACAATTGACCGTGGCGAGTAGCTTGGAACTTGTTAAGGATGTCGAGGGCTTGGGCATTGAGAAGGGGTCCAAGGCATTTGCTCGCGCTTTTCTTCAGTTGAGTAAGCTGAACAGGGACACTGTAAAGCGGAAAATGGAAAATTTGAGAGATTTAGGGTTGACAGAGGAGGAAGTTCGGATTCTTGTTACGAAGTTACCTATGCTTTTGGGGAAGTCCGAGGCTACTGTAAAGCGGAAATTAGAAAATTTGAGAGAATTAGGGTTTACAGAGGAGGAAGTTCGGATTCTTGTTAAGAAGTCACCTGTGCTTTTGGGGAACTCCGAGGATACTGTAAAGCGGAAATTGGAAAATTTGAGAGAATTAGGGTTTACAGAGGAGGAAGTTCGGATTCTTGTTAGGAAGTTCCCTACGCTTCTGGGGTTTTCTGTGGATACACTGCGGCAGAAGCTCAAGTTTCTTGTTGAGGAATGGAAGCTTCCTCGCAATCTTATTTTGAGTAATCCGGTATTTATGGGTTTGAGCATGGAAAAGAGACTGAAGCCGAGGCTCGATGCTGTCAGGGCATTAATGTTGAAGAACGAGTCTTCAAAAACAGCTAAAAGTTATAGTCCATCGAGTTATCTCAAACTGTCAGAGGAAGAATTTCATCGCAAAGTGATGGGCAGGCTCGCAGCATAAACATTTGGTTGCTCTTGCTGGTTTCGATTTATTGAAGAGGTACTCGGAGGTTTCGACTTATTGAAGAGGTACTGAGAATATTTGGAGCTGCTGGAGAAAATGGTTGCTTGCTGCATCAATAATGGTGGTGCTTCACAGGGAAGGGGAATCTACACCAGGCTGTATACGAAGGTGATGGCGATGAAGAATGACACCATTTTTATTTGATTATATTTCTCTTTCTGCATTGTCTAATTGATTGAAATTTGGGCGTGTTCCAAATTTTCATATGTTGTGTTCAATTGTTTTCAGGGTGAGATGGATTAATCTGGATGTGTAACTTTTCACTTTTTTCTTTATCAATGCAAAACACCGTTTCAGGCGCTTATATCACATTTGCAGGAGTAGCCATTGTTTCCAGTCCTGTGGTGGAGTGTATTTATAATGGTATTAATTTAAATTTGCAATGCAACGCATTAACATAAGGATTATCGTGGAAATATGGACATATGATAAGTTGGAAAGTATCGTGGAAATATGGACATATGATAAGTTGTTTCCAGAGTTCAATCAGGATGTAAGAACAGGGAAACAAACATGTTTGGGGATGTGTAGAAATATTCCCAAATTTTAGTGGAGGTTTTCCATGTAGTTCCATCAAGATGTCAGAAAAGATGTAAGAACAGGAAAACATGTTTGGGGATGTGTAGAAATATTTCCAAATTTTAGTGGAGGTCTTCCATGTAGGGAAGTTCATTTGACCATGTGGGGAAGCTTTTTGAAATTTGTTTGTTTTTTTATTAGAGGTATTTGAAATTTGATTTTTTTTTTTAAGGAAGTTACAAAATGTGAATAATGAAACTATAAATTAAATATTTGTATTTAATTTAGAGTTTTGTTTTTATATTTTTTTAAAGATTATTGGAAAAAAAAGACATGGGAATGTCCAAGTTAATCTTTTCAAAATGGGGATCTCCCTAAAGGAAAACCTCTATTTCCCAATTTTTTCAAAATGTAGAGAAATGTACTCTACTTAGTTTCTTTGTTTTGGAAACATGAGAATTTTGGGGGCATGCTTTTTATTAAAGATAATGTTTGTCTTTATAATATTGTTTGTTTTACATAGATGCATGGGAATTATTCTTGTAAATTGGGGAAATGTTTCGCCATGCTTGGAAACTAAGAGTTGGAATGAAATGTTTGGATTGGGTGGAAGGAGTTCCAAAAACTTAGAGAATGTTTTAGAAGCTTTGGGGTCAAGTTGATTCCACCTCGATCATAGTAATCAAAAACTTTTAAAAATTGGGATAATGTGTGTTCCTTACCATGTGAATCCTAAAATAATGTCAAATAAAGATGTTTTAAGTACATCATTTCTTGTGGGCACCATAAATGACCAATAAAGCTTGAAAACCCTAAAAATTCATTTTAACAAATCAAAATATATGAGAACATATACTTTTATATACTTTTATTAATTGGACCATGTTATGTCCACATAATTTTTTAAGAGTGGTGAATGGTTGGTTACTTCTTTTGTTCTCTTTTTTGGTTTGATTTTGTATGACAACTAACTTTTACTATTGTTTACTTTTTATCTTCTTTCTTCACTCTCTCCTTAGAGGATGTCATCAAGAAACACATAGTGATATTTGATTTTTTTTAGTATTTCAATGGTTAGTGATTTAAAAAAAATGTATAACAACTAACTATGATATCAAATTGAATTTTGAAATTTCAATATAAAATGGTTGTCCATGGTTAGAGTAGATGTCAATGGCATGGTATCGTTTTTAATATTTTATCAAATTGAATTTTGAAATTTCAATATAGAATGGTTGTCCATGGTTAGAGTAGATGTCAATGGCATGGTATAGTTTTTAATATTTTTTGAATAATAGATATTATTATGATTGATTATTTGATTTTATGATTTTTTATATTTAAATTTTAAATTATAAAATTATATTTTATTTTAAAATTTAAAATTTTTGTTTTATATATATAATATAATTATTTTTTTTATAGTAGTTGATAAAAATTTGGATGAAAATTTTAATCATAAAAATATCTTTACCCACTTTAAGTAAATATGTGCAACATAGATCTTTAATGTTTCAATATTTATTTTATTCAGAAGAGTGAGGTGTTTTACCCCTAATACGAAGGAGATGATGGGATGAAATAAATGTACACATCTACTGAGCAGGGCTACTTATGTTTTTTTCATTTTTACTTTTTGCCTTATATATAGATTATAGATTCTTCAATAGAAGACATTTTGTAATATAATAATCTTTATATAGAATGATAGATTTTCGAATGAAAAAATTGACAAGACATTGAATATCATTTTTGATATATTGTTTTAAATAGAGATTGAGAAGTAGAAAACATATATATGGCATATTTTTTGAGCCGAAAAGAACAATATGTTAAACAATTTTAAGATGATTTGGTTTGAGAGACAAGATCCAAAGTGCAGTTTTTTTTATTCAATCTTATTATTAGCATGAAGCTCTTTTTTCTTCTGGAAAAAAATATGAAGGAGATGATGTAAGTGTTTTACTTCTTAGGGTGGGGGAGATAATGTAACACAATGAGTTCCTAAAATAAGTGACAACAAAAAATAAATAAATAAAGTTATTTGCTTCAATTTTAAATTTTATATAAAAGTTCAAACTAAAACTAACATAGATTTATTTTAAATCTAGATTTATCAAGTATCCAAAGGAACCAAATTTCTTAAGATGTATATTTTTGTATAATATCTTAAACACATAAATAAAATCCCTTATGAACTTACAAAATGAAATGTAATTTTTCAAAATGATACTTTGATATATGTATGTTATAAATGTACTCTCTTATGGAAAGATGTGTTTGTTATGAATGAATAATAAATGATACATTATATACTATAATTCTTTTTATGTATATATATATAAAAAAAATTATAGATTCACAAGGTGAAATGTAATTTTGCAAGATGATATTTTAATGATCTGTAATTTTGCAAGATGATATCTTAATGATCTGTAATTTATTTATTTATTTTGGGCTACAAAAGAACACTTGCTATTCGCAAAGAATCAAGGTATCCCTAATGACTAGCATAACATGTTGCAAGTTAGATTTGAACCTGGGTGGGGAGTGTCACAACCAAAGCTCCCAACCAGCCAATCTAGGATTTGTTATAAATGTACTCTCTTATAGACACAAAGATGTGCTTGTTATAAATGAATAATAAATGATACATTTGAACAATGTGATTATATATATATAGTTGATCGCAATAAATAATTAAAGGATATTTAATAATAGTAATAATTATATTATCATTTCTTAATGCTAAATATTATTAGATATAGAATATTTTCTTTGTTTTAAAGGATGTTTTATCTTCAATCTATTGAAAGTATTAGTAGATGTTGATGTCTAAGTGGTTTATGAACTATACTTTTTTTTTATTATATGCCCAATGTTTGAGGGCATTATTTTTTGGGTCTAATGATATTTTGAGGTATGACTGATATTAGTCTACGGTCATTTTAATACATGAATGTATAGAATAGAATATGGAGGACAACATCTTGGTAGCTTTGATATTTCTCTCAACAAAAATATGTGGAAGATACAATTGTATAGTTTATATAAAAGTGTTATATTTCAATTAATATAATGCGTGTTTTTTTGGGGGAAAAAAAGATTTTGATGTCTAAGTGTTTCCATTTTTTTATTATAGACTTTTATATAACAAGTATTCTTACCTTTTTATTTTGGAGGATATATTCTTGACATTATCATGAGTTGAAGAAAGGACATCATAGATTTTAAAGTTTTAAGCAAAATTGTTGCATTGAGAAAGGATCAATTCATCATAAGTTAATTATTTTTGGAGCATTTGTTGATATTACTCTTAAATTGAATTTACTTTGGCTGTGACTCCAAGTGATATTGGAAATTTGATTCTTTGGAATGTAAGGGAATTGTTGTCTTTGTTCATAGTAATCATGACATTGGTAAGTTGATTGACTAATGCGACAACTCTTGTCATTAGGATGACAAAAAGTGATATTTGTAATTCGCATATTGATCTCAATATCGAGAGTCTTCATATCCATTGTGTATTCAAATATTTTATCAGTCAATAATATTTTGTCAATAGCGACATTTTGATTTTAATTTCTATTGATTCTATAAGGGTCTCTTTTTTGTAGTTTGACTTCTAAAAACATACTAATAGTTTTGACTTTTAAAAACATATTAGTTTCAATTGAATTAGTGGATGTTTCTTTGTGGAATTTCGAGATTGATATTTTGTTACATTGTAATCCCTTATCTTTGTGACGTTTGATTGTGACTTTTTAAATAGAAGACAATTTTGTTTTTGTTTAGTAAAATTATGTCAAAGTATGTTAAGCAACAAATTCCCCGAAAGAGCATGAAAAGAGCATAAATAGACTAGAAAGAGTAATCCACATCTTGATAATGAAGAAAATAGATGAATAGCAAGCCTCTTCGAGGGAGCAACCTTCTTATACAATATACTAAGTACACAAGACAAGACAAGTTGAGATGATTCAAATGAAAATTTATCATTCCTATATATAGGAGACAAAGAGGTACAATTACAACTAATGGACACAAGTCGACATAACTAATATAATAATACTAATGACAATTACCACTATTAAACCCAAGCCAACATCAATAATATGTAATGAGCCACAATATAAGGAGTATTGTGCCAACATTTAGGATTTAAAAAAATATTAATATTGTCTTTTTGAAATTCATGTTTTTACTTAATAGTGAAATTTCTTGTCACATTGAATTGCAACACTTGTAAAATTAGGACTTGCTCTTTCACTTACTTAAATAATTTTGTATAAAACTTTATTTTCTCTACTTAAACTTCATTTATTATTTTCTCATTTTAAATAATTTGATTTCATTTGTGAAATTTTAGTTTTTATCTTGAATTTTTTTTAAACACATATAATGGTTATCCTTATGTGTAATAAGCTGGAAAAGTAACAACTTTGAAAATCTTGCAATGTAGTTACACCATTTAAAATTTTGTTTCCAAAATTTCATTCAATGTTTTTCCAATGTGATCTTTTAATCAAATACATTAAATTTACAAGCAATATTCATTGTAAATTGAAATGATTGTGATAACATTTCTTATAAAAAGTGGTTTCTTTGGATTAAAGTGATGCTCTTACTTTATACTCTTGATACTATCTAAGTGTCAATTACAAGTGTCCTACTAAAATCTATGATATGATTCTTATCACGTTGAATTGGGGATTTGAAATTACCTTAAAATATTATTTAATATACATATTACTTAACATAAAATTTTAAATCTCTTCATCAAAAGTGAGATTATTTGTCTCTTGAAATGGTAAATAATGGTGTTTAAATATTATGTTTGGATTTTGTTTTCTTTTAATTATGGATGTAGAAAAATGGTAGGTTATATGATTCGATTATTTGTATTGTTTTTATCTTAGTTTAAAGAATTAATATACTTAATAATATAGAGTTACAGAGTTGTGGAATAATTAAGTCATTGTCAATGTTGATATAAAAAGTAATAGAGAATTCAATGTATCTACTAAAATTTGTTTACATGATGAAAATAAGTTTAGAATGTGAAGTAGGGAGGTGTCATATGAAAAATTGAGGTGAAATGAAGATAAGATGGTTGAGGGTTTGGAGCTTAGGGTTTGGTGCATGAGGAAACTCTCATGGAGGGATCCTACTAGGCTTTGTACTTCAAGTCTTTGGGTTTTTTTCTAGATTTGTAGTTGTTTTAATTGTGTATAGTTTTTCTTGTTTTGGTTGGGGTTGGTCTTGATTTTTGGGGGATTGTTTACTGGTTTTTCGGCTTTGATGTGTTTTCCAGCTTTAGCCATTATTTCAATAATATATGGACTTGACAACCCTTTTTATCAGTCCCTTAATGATTCTCTTTCCCAAGGTGTTGACTTAGGTTGTCCCATATTCCCTTTACCGGTTGGCCTCCTAGGAAGGGCTTAGCGGCCACATGGATATTGAAGCCTCTGATAGATCCTTCCTTGGTAGTTCAATGCAACCTTCTCTATCTTTTGGTTTTTCCTCAGGCTCTCAACTTGTCTCATAGTTTGTTCATGCCTTATCCTCTAGTGAGGATAGCCTGGTTCTTGCTTCTAATAGTTATGCTTTGAATTTTCCAAACTTGACTAAGGAGCTTCTAAGCTCTCCATCTGTAGAATGCTTGTCATGAGTTACAAGTGGTAGTGGTAAGTGTTAGGTTGGCTTTACAGATGAGGGGAAACAACAGTGCACGCAAGAGTTACAACAAAGACAATGTATTGGTAAGAGGACCTCCAAAAAGTTTCTCGCCTTAGGGGTTGATGTTACTATGTGTGAAGTCTTAGACTTATCCGATAAAGCCCTTGTTGGGTGCTTCACAGATTGGAATATGGATTTGGATACCTTTCATTGTTGGGTAGAGGAAAACTAGTTGGGGTTTCTAGAACATAAGACTAGACTCCTCTCCCTAGATAAAGGTTGGAAGGGTGTCATTTTAATTTAAGTAGAGGATGCATCCAGGTTCTTGGATGATGTTTTGAACTGGGGTGCCATGCCATTTCAGCTAAAGAGGTGGACTCCACTATTTGACACCCATTGTGAACATGTGTTTTTGCAACCTTTGTGGGTCAAGCTTCCTGGTTTGATGTTGGAATTATGGACGTGTGACTCTTTTAAGTCCATTGGGGAGGATCTTGGGGTTTTCATCACAACGAATTATAGTTTCATGGACTTGAGTATCATAAGTTTGGCGCATATCCTGGTGGACATAGATATTCATGATGGTTTGCAAGAGGACTTGGTTATTACAGTTGGCGGTTCTACTTATACGCAAGTTTTGGACTACTCAGGAGTACCCTTCCATTGTAACAGCTATCATGACCATGGTCATTTGGACAAACAATGTGAGAGGAATTTCAAGCATTACTTTTAGCATCCCATCCCAAAGTTGAGCAAGGATGTTTCTCTGTCTTTAAATAAGGATGCTCTCGTCCCATGTAAAGTTACAAATCCTCTTGGGGAGCATTTTCTCTCTAAGGATTTTCTGGCTTCACATTCCCTACCTTTAGATTCGACGAGAGAGGATGGTTGTCTCTCTGAAGGGTCGAAGAAGATTCTCAATGACTCTCTTCCACCCACCCGGTATTCACTGTTACTGATCGAGGAAGTGTCTTTCCCTAACTCAACTTTCATGGTCTTTGGTGAACAAAGGTTGGCCTTGTTGAGCTCGGCTATGGTTCCTGGTAAGTAAAATCATTATTATCTCTTGTCTATTTGTAGAGAGTCATCGTTACCAGGTCTTGTTTGTATTGATAGGGGATTGGAGGAACCGGTTGATAGTCTTTTGGTGGGGAACTCTAATTTCAATTCAAAGTCTCTGGTTGACCTTTTGCTTAATGGGAAATCCTTTGTGTCTCTTGATTTGAGTTTGGATTTAGAGGGGGACTTACAATTATGCATCCCTAGTCCTATCCCCTTGGTGTTCAGTTCTAGTGGTAGGGTTTGTGACACCCCACAACCATTGGTTATTCTGCCACTGGATAACTCTTGGTCTCGTCAACTTCTGCACATAGGTGTTTGGATTGGGTTTCGATCTCCTTAATTGATTTTGTCACCTAATTTAGGTCCTTGGGGTTGTATTAGAGTTTGGGAGGGGTAATCCTTTCTCTGTAGGAGGGATTTTGAATCCCCCCTCGATGTAAATTCGACCCTTCTGAAGCTATCTCCCCTTGATGTTTCCGATTAGACGGTTTTGAATGTGGTGGTTTCTCTAGTGGTTGTGGATGTTTCTAGTGATTTTATCATTTCATACCCACTGGACGTAGATATTGTGCCTCATGTTCCAGCCTCGGGTTTTATTGTGAAGATAAATTGCTCTGGGTTGATGTCTAAAACTGGTAGTTTGAGACCCAAATATTCTTACTCAAGTATATGCGCAACTATTGGTGGTTCCATATATTATTTAAGGCCCCAAGGCCTGAGTGTTCTAGGAAAATTTACTAGCAGAGGTATCTATCAGGACCCTTATCAGTCTTCCTCCAGGTTGAGGGGTCACAGATTAGCCTTGGAATCAACTAGGGAGCAGACCCATAGGGATGCTAGGGATGGGCATAACAAATCTCTCAAAGGGACTCTTAGAGAAAGTATCTATCGGACATTGGTTACTTAATGCTTTTCCTCTCCATCAACTGCAGAGGATTGGGGATATCCTCCAGGAAATTATACCTTAAGAGATTGGTGGAACTATAGAACCAAAAGTTATTTTCTTGCAAGATTTGGTTGCGGTTGGCGACTCTCTACTGATGGATTTGAAATATTTACTTCTAGGTTGGGACTTTATTTTTTTGGACCCACAGGGTAGATCGACTGGACTTATCATCGGTTGGATTTTGAGATCCTTCATGTGCACAAACAGTTGGGCCATCCCTTATGGCCTTGGTTTGACCCTTCTCTCTAGGTAATTTGGGAGGGCTTTTACTTTTCTCAATATATATGGGCTATATCAAAACAGGATGTCCTTTTGGGAGATATTGTTTCAGTTGGGTGATTTATTATAGGAAAGGGTAATTCTGGGAGATGATTTAAATATTATCCTTGGTGATGCTGAAATATGGGAAGGAATGCTTATAGAGACCCATTGTTCGATTATTTCATGAGGAAATGGGAGAAAATTCATTGTTTCATATCATTCCATCTCGTATCAGACCCACATGGTGCAATATTCTTACAGGAGATGACATCATTGCAAAATGGTTAGACGTATTTTAGTAAATGAAGGTACTATTGGAGCAGCTTCAAGTATCTCTCAATGGGTTGTTATGGAGGAGATTCTAACCATTTTTTGATCTTTTTGGAGATTTGTTTAGGCCATCCAAAGCCACCTAGTCCTTTTAAATTATGCTCTACATGCCTGGAATATGATAGTTATTTTCAAATTATGGGTCTAATAGATCCTTCACATCCATTCAGTTTTTGCAAATTCTGAAGACCATCAAACCAACCATTTCAAAATGGGTCGTTGAGCGTAGAAAACTCCTACATTTTGAACTAAGGAATATTGAAGTGACGCTAAATACGTTTTACTCTTCAAATTTGGCAGGATTAATTTCTTTGGCACAAAAAAGGAGATAGAAGACTTGGAGGTTAAGAAAAGGAAAATTCTTTAAAAAAATGAGGTAGTTTGGAGGCTCAAAAGAATAGCCCTTTGGATAAAAAAACGAGGCAATAATTCAAAGCTCTTCCATAATTTTGTTAACCACAAAAATAACTCAAATTCCATTTGGAATCTGGAAAATGAACAAGGGGAAAATGTTTTTAGGTTCTAGAACTTGGTAGAGGTCAGTGTTAACCATTTCAATGGTCTATTTAAAGAAAAGGATTATGCTCTTATTGATCAAATGATGCGAGTTACTGGTTTCTACCCTTCCTTTATAGATGAGCAACATAATAATGAGCTTGAGGAAGAAGTCTCCCTAGATGAACTCAAGGAAGCAATCCATAGTTTATAGAAGGATAAAAGCCTCGGGCCCGACAGTTGGTGTGTTGAGTTTTTTATAGCTTCTATGGGCTTATTCGAACTAGATCTTCTTAGAATTGTAGAGGAATCTAGAGTCAAAGGTAGAATTATGGCTACCTTCAACACCATCTTTATCACACTTATTCCAAAATCGGACAAAGCTCGCAATCTAGAGGAAGAGTTAGACATTAGAGCTATAGTTTGCAAGCCACAAAAAAGGGTAAATTAAACGACATGTTTGTTGAAATAAATATTCAATTAAGAGAGAGGGTAGAGAAAATGCAATAAATTCATTAAAACAAATGATCAAAAAATGAAAAAAGAAGAAATGAAACATATCATTAAAAAAGGGTACCAACATTTGTGACTTTTCTTAGAAATAAACTATTAATATACGTCAAAAGAAATTATTATTATATGTATAAATAATTTCAAAATGAATAAGTGCAACTATGTGTATTTTGAGCTATTGTGTGTTAATCAACAAGTGAGCTTGAGTAGGCGAAACACCTACATGCTTCTCTCCCTCAACCCACAACCCATTTAGTTTCATGCTTAGCCAAAATGTCCACCTTTGAGCATTTATAAGGATCTCACTCAGCCATCCCAGCCATGGCACTCTTTTCTACTACCCCACACAACACAAGGAATATTTCCCTTCAATTCTACACAATTCCCTCTGGAAACCCGACATTTATAGTGCTTATTAGTGTTTGCAACAAGAGTCCAACCTGATGTATGCTATTGGTGTACCTCTTGTAACACTAATTCATGGCTTCTCAAGCATTCAGGAGTAGAAAAACACAATGGGTAAAGGTTAACTTACTCATTAAACTCTTACCAACTAAGATAAGACAATGATAAAGTAGTGTAAACTTACCACTAAATCACAAGGTAATCAATAATAATTAGTTTACTCAATAAACTCTTACCAACTTAGAATATAGTAAACTTATGAAAACTTATAATTAAAACATAGAATATAGTAAATTTAGATAGACTTATCACTCAACCATGATGCAACTAACTCTTTTTATGGACATTGTTAGTTTGTATTAGGTATATGGGATTAATTTTTATTGTTCACTACATACAGTTCCTTAGATAATATGTTATTTATGGTGTTATGGTGTATCCAACTGTATTGTTCACATATATGATTTTATAGTCATAGTAACAATTTCTAAAGGTTATTTTATGGAGTATGCAATTATGTTGTTCACATACACACATTTACTTGACCAATATATTATTTATGGTGTATCCAACTTTATTGTTCGCATACATACATGTACCTAGTAAAAAAACCCACACAAAAAATGAAAAAAAAAACATATCAACTTTATTAATAATCAAACATTCTAGTCATGGGCCATTATCACTATGAAATTGGTATGATATATTGAGATATTTTTACTATTAATGATTCAATTTAAAGAAAATGATTAAACATCAAATATTCAACTTTTGTTATTTATATTATAAATAGAGGGTGCAAATAGAAAAATTATAGAGATCAATGTTTTGAGATGCATACAAGTAAAGTTTGAGAGAAAATCCAAGAAAAAAATATAAACTTTGTATTAAAAAGTAAAAAGTTACAATTTTTATTGTGCTAGGGAGCACTAACATAAAAATAAACTTTGAACAAAAGTTTATATAACAACTTATTAACCTTGTCTATAAACTTAAAACATCTTAGAACTATGCCTACACTTAAAAAATAGTCCTTGAAGTATCTTTTTTTTTCAAAAGAAAATATTTTTTTTTCTTGATATTCCATGGGAATCAAAGAAAAAAATACATATTGAGCAGCCCATCTCCAAGTCTAAAATGACAGCTGTTATACATACACAAATAACCCCACTAACTACCCTTGCATACAATTTGAAGAGAAACATCCAGGCCCTGCCACAAAAGAAGTCATATCCAGAGAATGACAATGAATCATGACAAAAGACTCCATTGGAGAGAAACATAATAAAGAAAAAACCACATTACAAAGAAGAGAGCCTCAACTCATTTCAAAAAGGTTGACAGATCCTTCAAAAGAGGTCGATCCATAAATAATTTCCTCAAAATATAACCACCCTTCTAGGTCAGACATGGCTCTCTTAGACAGAACATTCGCTTCAGTATTGAATTCTCTATGAATATGTTGAATACGAATGTTCACAAAGCCAAGAAGAAGATCTTTAACTCTAGAACACCAAGATTCCAAGGAGAGGATTCCTTGACGTATCTACAAAAAACAATAGTACAAAACTATAACAAAAGAGTAACAGGTCCTAGGAAAATACATTTACATATTTGTATGTACAAAAACATCAATGTTCCAATGAATATATATGGAATTGATAAACCTTGACAACTATTAATATAAAGCCATCAATCTTTCATTTGTAATTCAAATTAAATGGCAATATTTTTTGGAATAAATGTCTCCTATATTAATCCTCTTCTCAAATATTACTTCCAAGCATATTCTAGCATGCATTTTCTCTCGTTGCTTTCCCAAGTCACTGTTGTTCTCTCAAAACCCATAAAATGGCAATAAATGTCTGGCCATAAAAAATAAAAATTTGAATTTGGAAATAATCATATCTTCAATGTGTGAAACATTTCATTGATAAGAACGTCAAGAAAGACTAAAATATCATATTGAATGTTTATGCATTGATGGAAATTATATGTAGGTCAAATAGAAAATCTTTATGCTCAAACTTTTCTACAATCACTTTCCCTTCCCTACATCTGAGAACAATTGTTTTGTTGCTCAAGTGCAACTTCTATTTGCGTTTACCTATGTCTACACACCACTTATATATAGTTGTAAAATGGCTCTTAAGGTCTTCAATTCTTAACAATCCACACAAATCAAGGACACTCACATCGCACCTTAATGTTGCAATGCACTAATTTAAAGAACTAATGCTCATGTCGATCCTCTCATAATTGTTATCTATAGAACTATTCCTTCTATACAACTCTCTCATTCCACTTCTTAATGTATTCTTTTCCTTCCTCTTCCTCTTCTTCTTCCTCTACCATCAATAGTTTATATTTGGATTTCTTTGTCTTCTTTTTAGAATTGTCAGATCTGCCACATCTTTTTCACAAATCTACATAATTTATCCTCCTTTACAAACACTAATTCAGTTTTAGTTTCTCCTTTCCAACGAGTTCACCCCCAACATTGACCTATCGGTGTATCATTGCACCTTCTTGGAGCAATTGCTAGTAAAATATATTCAGATACAACATTCTTTCCTAGCCCATTGCATATTCTTGGATAGTAATTACACATATCAGGATAAACAATTCTTGCGGCTACAAAAGTAGGAGGAGCCATTACAATAACAACATAGGCATTATCTTTTGTCATAGGACCGGTAGCAGCAAGTTTAAGCATTCTTTGGCTCTTCAAAAACTATCTCGCCCGAGTTCACCACAACTCCTTGAAGTTCACGACCCTGGTTTCCCATTCCACCAGAAGATCTTTAGCATCTCTGCATTTCAAAATTGGTTTCCAATAAAGAAGGTAGCCGCATTGGCGGTATCCAGACGTTGCAGTGGAAGCAAAATTCTTGGACACTCAAGCCTTAGGTAGTCGCATTGGCAATACCTAGAAGTTGCAGTGGAAGCAGACTTCCTGGACACTCAAGCCTTAAATCTCGAGCCACGCGTTGATACGGAGGACGACGAGGATTGATAGGTGACACGGTTCCGACAACTAGAAACAAAGGTTTCAGGCAGTGAGGACCAAGCAGTCACGTCTGCGTGTAAAGGGAATCATAACCGTAGAGAATCTAGCGGAAAAACAAACCATTTGCTAAAGGATGGAAGAACATTAACGAATTTGGCAACATAACCTTGAATTTGGCGGCAGCTAAGAATGCACATGGCAAGATTCCATTTGTCTCATAGACGAGGAATCTGCTACAGGGCCAAGGATAGTCTTTCGTTGAATGAACACCTACGACGTAATTAGTGGAAATGTGAACCGCCTTTCTGGTACTGCATTGAAGAACTAATTTCTGCATTTCCTTATTGCTTTGTTAATGTAGTCACCTCATTTAATTTATTTTTCCAAATGTGAATAAAATTATAAAATTATTGCTCAATTTAATTTTTTTCAGCAGAAAAAAAAACATACCGATGTTATTCATATGAATCAAAAGGTACATGGAAAGCTCTTGTCATCATAATGACAGATAAAAGGACTGAATACTTAGCACATCCAAGTCCAAAACATATAAAACAAAAAGATCCGCTAATCAACACATAGGGAGTCAACCAGATCCAGTAATACAAAATAATCCAAGGAGAAAGGATAACATAGTTGGTGTTCCATAAACAGTGAATATGATCACACAAAAAAATTAAAAGAACCTGTCCAAGACCATCGACTCAAAAGTTTCTTCCCAATATAGAATACCATAAGCCCCACTGAGAGCCATCTTCGAGAGCTTATCTGCCAAGGAGTTATTGCTCAATTTAATTACGAAAACATCAAAGTATGTGATTACTTTTCATTAATATATTGAGGATATAAAAATTATTTTGTACTAATCAAACTTTGGTTGCTTTCAACACATTTGTTTCAGACTTGCCCCCTAATTCTGGTATTCTTGGGAGGGCTTCAAATTCTGTCACATCTCCTTTTGAAGATAATAGGCCACATCTTGCAGAGACTCTTCCTATCACTTCCGAGTCGGATACTCCTGTTGATCAGATGGACAATGAAATCCTGGCTCAAAGTGGCTATCTCGTTTCTGATAATGGAATAGAATTCCCTCCCTTACCTACTTTTTCTAGAAATCCGAGCACTGGATCATCTGATAAGCCCCTGCATTCATTAGATTTCCAGAATGTCACTATTAGACGGGGCAAGAAGAAAAAATCAGGGTTTAATAACTTGGACACATACACTCTTTTATCAGCAAGATTGAATGAGGTAGACAGTTTGGAAAAGAAGCACAATTTGGGGCTTAGAGCATCGACCCCCAATTTGCCTGGTTCTTGATGTCTTTGTTATCTATCAATGTGAGGGGTTTGGGTAAGGATACAAGGGTTCAGGCCTTATCCAAACTTATCAAAACTACTGACCCAGGAATCATTTTGATCCAAGAGACTATGTGTGATGAACTTTCAGCCATTCAAAAACTGAGCAAAATTCTTCCCACTTGGGAGGTAACTGCTGTTCCTTCCTGTGGCCATTCGGGGGGTCTTGCAGTGATCTGGAATCCAGCTTTTTTTGTTTTGCATCCATACTCAACTCCTTGGGGCATCTTATTACAAGGATGGTGTAATAAAAACAAACATACTATTTCCATCTTAAACTGTTATGCTCCCTATAGGGAGAGGCAAAGATTTTGGCTTTCTTTACAGGAGTCTGGTATTCTGAATTTCAATGACTTGATAATTGCAGGGGATCTTAATTTAACTTGCCATGCCTCTGAGATCTGGGGTCCAGCTGCCAGGATGGATGATTTAGCTGACTTCTTTTCTCAGTTATTTAGAGCTGCAGACTTAGTAGATATCAAACCCCACACCTTGTCCCCTACATGGACAAATGGCAGATTTGGCAGTGATGGAGTTCATAAGAGATTGGACAGATTTCTTGCAAAGTCAAATCTTTTGGATATTTTTCAGAAATTTCGATCTTGGGTCCATGAATATAAGTTTTCAGATCATTGGCCAATTTTACTTCAATTAGATGACTCCAAGCATTCTGGTTCATCGCCTTTCAAGTTTAATGCTTCATGGCTCGGAGATGATGCTTTTTGTCATATGGTCAAATCTTATTGGAAAAGTTATGAATCAGATGGTGCAGATCCTGTTCTTGCTTTTCACTACAAATTAAAAGGTCTTAAACTTTCTGTTACTAATTGGATAAAAGAAAAGAAAAAGAAAGATAGACAGGAATTTGAGACTTTAGAACATAATTTGATGATTGCCACCTCCGCCAGCATTAATAACACACTCTCATCTGATGCTTTCAATACTCTGAGACAGTTGAATCAGAAAAAAGAAGAGATGCTTCTACAAGAGGAAAAAGAGTGGAGGCTTAAGAGCCGCGCCATCTGGATCTCCCATGGGGATAAAAATACCAAATTTTTCCATGCTTTTGCATCTGCCCGGCGTAATTCCAAATACATTTGGGAAATAAATGATCGAAATGGAAATCAGGTATCGAGTCTGGAAGGTATAAAAGCTGAAGCAACCACATTTTTCAGAAATTTATACTATGACCCGGGTGATTGCTGTATTGATGATCAGCTTAAAGTGGCTGCATTATTTCCACGATTTTTCTCTGAACAGGAAGCAACTGACCTATTATCGGAAGTCTCTCTTGAAGAAATAGAACATACCTTAAAGGTCTTTGCAAAAGATAAAAGCCCCGGGCCTGATGGATGGCCGGTTGAGCTTTATCTTCACTTTTTTGACATCATGGGGCATGAATTGCAGAATTTAGTTAATTATTCCAAAGATAATAGTCATATTCCAGGGGGACTTAATGCTACATTTGTCACTCTCATCCCAAAAAAGGACAAGCCAACTCATTTTGGAGAATTTCGGCCGATTGCACTCTGCAATTTGCTCTATAAGCTCATTTCAAAAATTATAGCAGATAGAATGAAGAAGGTCCTCTCAAAATTCATCTCAGCAGAACAATTTGGCTTCCTTGAGGGAAGACAGATACATGATGCAATTGGCATTGCACAGGAGCTGCTGCACAGTATAAAAATTCACAAGAAAAAAGCAATGCTGCTTAAAATGGATTTGGTCAAAGCATATGACAGGGTTAATTGGGCATTCCTCAGGTTAATTCTTATCAGAATTGGAATTCCTACCCTATTCATCAAGTGGATTATGGCCTGTATATCTTCCACGAATATCTCTGTGTTAGTTAATGGCAGTCCTGCTGAGTTTTTTAATTGCTCCATAGGTATTAGACAGGGGTGTCCTCTGTCACCTCTTCTTTTTATCTTGATCATGGATGGCTTCAGTCGGCTGATAAATGATGCCTCAACAAAAGGCATTATAAAGGGTATCAAGATTAAAAGAGACTGTGTTATATCACATATTTTGTTTGCTGATGATGTGTTACTGGCAGGAGCAGACACAATAGAAGAATGGGTTGCATACAAGGAAATTGTACAAACGTTCTGCAGAGCCTCTGGCATGTTAGTCAGTTCTGATAAATCCAATTTTTATCATAACTCACTAAGGGAAGAACAGATACATGACTTACAGATGATTCTTCCATATAATTGTGTTCATATTGATCAGGGATTCAAATACCTTGGCTTCAATCTCAAGCCAAATAACTATCTAAACCGAGATTGGCTTTGGTTGATACGTAAAATAGAAAATCGTATTTCCCAATGGTCATATAGATTGTTGTCAATTGGTGGAAAACTCGTCCTGGTAAAATCGGTTCTGTCCAGCATTCCGGTATACTGGTTTTCCCTTTATGAAGTCCCTTGTTTTATCATCAAAAACATCAAGAGATTATTTGTTAACTTTTTATGGTCTGGAACCGGTGCTGGAACAAAGCTACATATGGTGGCTGCAGAATCTATTACTAGGCCATACCGTTACGGGGGATGGGGTATAAAAGATTTGGAAGCTTTTAATACAGCTCTCAGACTGAAAAGCACATGGAGAGCAATCTTTGGACAAACTCTATGGTCTCGGATCATCCATCACAAATACATCAAAACAGATTTATCTATTTGGATCAGAAACCCAAAGGAAAGAAGCTGGAATTTTTCCCCTATCTGGAGGGGATTCATGAAAATTTTTCATTGGTTAAAGGATGATCTTCAGTGGCATGCAGGTTCTGGCACATGTATTCGCGTGGGATTAGACCCGATCATTGGCATGGACTTCGATTACCTTCTGCCTGCAAACATCACAGTATATCTACAGATTCTGGGATTATCTACTTTAAACAAAATTTGGAAGCATAGCGATGGGAGATATCACTCTGGCAGATGGATGACTGCTTTTGATTTAGGACTGACGGGTTCTTCAGCACATATCTGGCAGAACTATATTAAAAATCTAGATGCTGCAGGCATTAGATTATCAAATGAAATTGATAAACTCCTCTGGAAAGGTAATCCGGCTTCTGGTCATGTAACTGCTCATACGGCCTATAACAAAATTCTTCAGGAAAAATACATTTTCCCACAGGATTGGTGGTTCAAAAGAATATGGGCTTGGAACATGCCACAAAAGCTCAAATGCTTCATCTGGTTAGTTCTGAATAACAAGCTAAAAACATGGGACAATTTATGTAAGCGTGGATGGACAGGGCCCAATATCTGTGCTGTTTGTAAGGTAGATGCAGAATCAAGAGATCATCTATTTGTTAAATGTTCTTTTACTTGCAAAATCTGGGATTTGATCTCAACCAAGCTTAATTTCACACCTCGATGGGATGTTGGAGATTTCAACTGCTGCCTTTTGAATTGGTTTAGGAACCAAAAACAGTCTTTCTTCGTCGCAATCTGTATACCGTGGGCAGTTTGGTACATTAGAAATCAGGCTATTTTTCAGAACAAGATTCCTGATACCTTTCATTGCAGCCAGATTGCTATGAATATGCTCACATCTTGTGTGATGGATCAGAAACATTTGAAAGCTGACAGAATTGGCAATTTCGCCTTCAAAGTGGATCAACCTGTCTTATTCTTCGATGGTGCTTCAGCAAATGGACTCTGTGCTGTTGGTGGAGTCATTTTCCTCAATGAAACACACTATTTTACAGTCAAGCTAAATTGTGGTTCCGGTTCCAACATGAAGGCCGAGCTAATGGCTCTCTAGTGTGTTCTCAAAGTTGCCAATACATTCGGATTGGTAAATATCAAGGTTTATGGAGATTCTCGCGTCACCATAAAATGGGCAATGGGAGATTTCAAATTAAATGTTTTGAATCTTCGAAATTGGGCTAATAGAACACTTTATGAAATCTCCAAACAAAGAAATATCAGCTTTGAACATATATATCGTGAACATAATTCGCGAGCTGATAAACTTTCAAAGCTAGCTCTTGAGGGTATTGAAGGACAAATCATTTGGGAAGAATGGCTTGACGATGTCATGCTGGACTGTGGGAACTTTCACTTTCTTGAGTGATCAGCTTTTTGTGAGTCATGAGACTGTCAAATATTTGGTGGTTTTTTTGATATTTTGTAATTAAATATGGGATTCTTGCATCTGTATATTCGGATGGGGGCCATCCGAAAGGTCACTTTGCTATTTTCATGCTTTCTAGATCACAGATCTCTAGATGTTACAGCTATCAGACTCAATACTGTTGAATCTGGAAAACTCTTTGTACTATTTGATTCTTAAAGAATATCAATAGTAGTTTTTTTTCTATGGAAAAAAAAAATTATTTTGATAATGTAAATTTTTTAATATATAAATTTATAATAAATGCAATTTTTTAATTAATAAATTCTTAATTCAATATAGTTTGAATGGTAATTATTGAATTAACTCATTCAAAACATCCAAATTAAAAAATAAAATAAAAATGTCTTAAAAGCATTTGCAACAAAATAAATGTGCCAAAATGAGAACTAAACATGCTTTGTTTCACTAGCATTTATTTTGAATTTCCAACAACGAAGTGACATAATAGGGAATCGGAGGTTGGATTGATTCAAAAAAATCAGTACAAATATTATTATTAAAGAAAACAATTGCAGCGTGTTACTATCAAGTGGGCGGATGGAAAATTCAAACTGAATGTCACAAACTTGAAACACTGGTGTATGCAGACTCAATTTGAAATTGCTCAGCATCAGAATATTTGCTTTGAGCATATCTATAGAACTCATAATGCATTGGCGGATAAATTATCAAAACAGGCTCTTGCAGGTGTTGAAGGCCAACTTCTTTGGGAAGAATGGTGGGATAATTCCTCTCTGGATAGTGGTGTTGTATATTTCTATGATTAAGCTATATCAGGTTACTCTTGACATATTCCTACTGGATATTGCTATGGACTTTTAGCATTTTTTTGAAAGTTTGGACATTTGGAACCTCTTTTTTTTTTATCTTTTGATCTGAAAGGTCTTTAGCCTTCTATATATTTTTCATACATCAGAAGTATATGTATCGATTCGAATATCGAATCTAGATCATCTTTGTACTATTTGATTCCTATGAATATCAATAGTAGTTTTTTTCGCTGAAAAAAAAAAAGAAATCATTTACAACAATATAAATGAGAACGAAACATACTTGGTTTCACTCGCATTTATTTTTGAATTTCCAACCGCGAAGTGACATAATAGGGAATCAGAGATTGGATTGATTAAAAAATATCAGTACAAATAATATTATAAAAATTAATTAGATAGTAACATTTTTCATTGTAAAATATAAAGTCATGAACAAATAAAAAGCCATATCTTTTTGCTTTGGAGTTTGCATGAAACCAATCGTTGGTTAAACCACCAATTTGTTTTTATTTGTTAAGTGGTTATAGTTTATTTGATTTATATTTCTACATTTAGGATGGGGTGAAAGTCTCTCTATGTCCAAAATATTAAATTAAAAAAAATATATATATATTTCTTAGGTCAGTCATAACAATTTTAAATAAATATTAAAAATACAAAATAAGAATGTAAGCGTTTCCTATGTATCAACACATAAACCTCAAGCCTCCAATATGTACCGACGCATATAAGTCTCAAGCCTCCAATATGTATCGACGCATAAATTCTTAAGTGTCTGCTATGTATTGTGGCATAAGTCTCAAGCCTCTAATATGTATCAGTGCATTAAGTCTTAATCATCCACTGTGTATCGACACATAAGTCTCAAGCCTCCAATATGTATTAACGCATAAAGTCTTAAGCCTTATTGACGCATTAAAGAATAAGCCTCCAAGTGCGTTAATTATTAAATCTCCGCTATGCAGTGTAGTCCTTCCTTATAAAATTAATCCCAGACATAATATATCTGACCTTCATTTTTTCAGGTTCCTCTCTCAATATGCAAAGAGCTCTCTTTTTGTCGTCTTCTGCTTTATTAAATTGTGCTATTACTTTCAAAAGTAACGGAACTTAAATCTATTTTTCGTGTGTCCATTTCCGCCCTGAGAAGATCAATTGCTCATGAAGAGGATAAGGCCTTCACCTAATAGCATTCAATATTATTTCATAAAACAACATGAACATTTTCATTAGGAGCAGCGATCACTAACCTCAGTTTCTTCGCCTTTACCCAAATGGGCCGGTGAGGGAAAAGAATGTTCCATATGTTTTTGGATCAAAACGTTGTCTATAAATGAAAGTCAAATCTTTCTCCAAGATACAGCCAATTTGTTTTCATCCATCCTCATCCGTTCTGATATATGTCACCACCTTGTTTATTCCCATACAAGTTTGTTGTATCAAAATCCCTTAATATGTGTACTTCAGTTCTGATTTCTTGATCTTTTTATAGAACCTCAACAGCCCTTGTGGCATGTCTTAGACCAAAAGCAAGTCGAACACTGTCAATATTACAACTACCCCATGCTTTTTCGGCAAAATTTGAACCAAGAAAGAAACATTTACATAAGACACTACATTACCAAGGGGATGAGAAAATGCCCTATATGTATTAAACAACAATTTGCCATAAGATACCATTGATCTTATATTCTTTGACTAAATAAAAATAAAATTTAACTAGCTTCATTCCAGTATGGAATGCATACTGATAGTAATAATGACCCTGAATCTAGAGACTTGTCGAGGAAATCCTTGATGGTTAATGTCACGTCCCCTCCCATCGATCCAACGCAAGGAAGGGAACATGACTGCAAATCTTGGTTTTTACCAAAAACTCAGCCCTGTTCAGTAGAATCGTACAAATAAAACAAATGTGTGCAGATGCAAATCAAAATAACATGCACAGCGGAATTAAACTGTCCACGCACATTTCTCATGCATACATTCAGTAAAATCAGAACAATCAATACATTGCAGAATTGAATACACAGAGATAGAATACTTATCTTCATTTTGAAATTGTCCCAAGCAACTAGCTACGCAACTGCAACGTTCCACCCCAGCATAGGAAAACTATGTTGATCAATCTCTTAGCATAGTTTCCACCCCCGAGCTGGGCATGATTTCTACAAGGAACAAGAACCTACATTTGATGCACATCAAAAAAACCATCACATCTAAGCCAAACCAGTCCATAGTTGGGTTTATCAGGTTAAATTTGAATCCTCTTCATTTCTGGATGCTTGCATTCAAGATCAATCCAAAACAATGGATATGCATAACCCATACCCCAACATACTCTTTCTACACACAGCAAACAAAATCATTGGGCATGGATACACATTTTAACAATGGGATTTAGAAACAAGATGGCCATGGGTTTTCCCCAAATTGTGGGCACGCCAAAAACAGATTGTGAGAGGGAAAAATCGACCAGAGGGTAGAAAATGATTTCTCCCAAGGATATATGAGCATTTGGTGGGACAAAACAACCTCTATGGACCCCAAATCGATTCCCCCTTCCTTCCCACAGTTCAGCAACATAAAAACGACTTCCTAGTTGTGGAAAATGAAGGAAACATGGGAAAAAAACGTGAAGGAAAACGCCCAGGAAGCTCAGACTGTGTGAGGGAGCAAAGGCAATGGTGAATAATGGCTTGGGGAGCAATTTCGTAGCTCCTTTCTTGACCAGGAATCCAAACACATTTTTCCAAAATGGTGTCTTTCCCATACTCGAATTTGGACAACCATACCTCCCCATTCACAATGCATTAACTACCTCAACCAAATATTGGAAGAAATAAATGATTCGGTACACAAGTCAGCATGGGTATTTGAGGGTTTATGAGTTCTCTCATTGACACTTGGCTTGACTTGATTGGCTCCAAGGGTTTGAATATTTCCCTCCCAATTCCTTGTAAATATCATTCCCCCATCTCTTGTTGCATTGCATAGCTAGTTGTGGGTATTTTATTAAAATGCATATTTACATGATATTAGCAATTCCATTATGCCTGGATAGCACGCAAACTATATGTATCACTAAATCGATGGCGGGGCCTTGGCCTTGAGCTCCTCACCATGATTTTATAACAATATTACATAATTTACATTTTAATGTAATGGGGTCAAAATTAGGATATTACAGTTAACGTAGATTCAGTTCTATCGACCAAAATAAGTTTGATAAATGCCCCAAGTCCCAATAGAAGGGTCGAAACATTTGAATTAAATGACAGTTTATGGGCCATTATTAGGTTACCACCAATACTTGTTGTATTTCTAATGAATCCATAATCAACCTTCTTCGAGTGACTGGCGATGCCCTTGAATATTGATTTTTTGTTATAACTAACTTTATTATGATCTGAAACATCATTATCACTTGTTTTACTATCCTCTCGAGCTTCAATAAGCTTGGAAATCGTTACTATTGCTCCAACGTCAATTGTAGAATCCAGTATGTTGATAAGTTATAGCTCTGGGATTTTATTGGCATCAACACACACTTTGGGTTTCATTTATTTGTATATTTTAGCACTTTTATTTCCTTATGTTCAAGATCTTCACTGCCAACTTTTGTCATTTTTAAAGTTGTCAAAATTTCCTCCAAGCTAGATGGTCTAATCTAGAAATTCTCTTCTCCATTAGTATCCTCTTCATAAACAAAATTCAATGTTACCTCCTGCAGTATTGTACCAACTTTTTATTGCGATTAAGAATAGTGCACCCTTTGGATAGAAACATTGTCTTTAGAAAATCTAGTAAACTACAGATTGCAGTTAGGTTGTAGCTATGCAGTTTCTAGAACTTGACATTGTAGAAAGGAGTCATTGGTAGGTTGCAGACTTCACTGGAATAATCTCACGGCTTTCTCTGCTTTTGTAACATTGGAAGGGAATTAGCTGCATTGCATCTTTCCCACTTATTAAATGTACATCAGTGAAAGAAAATATTAAAATATAAAGTATATAAATTGGAAAAAAAAAGCATTTTTATATTAATAATATACAACAAAATTTCAAAAGTTTCTTGTGCACCAATGAAAATAGAATAAATAGAGTAAATTTGGTTTACTTACGTTTACTTGTTTAATAAATAAGTTTTGTTCTTTATTATGTCCCCGACATATAGTTTTGAGTCGGGTGGTATTAGTTGGGGTGCCGAAAATCGCGGATATCAAATTGCAAAGTTTTTGTTAAAGTTTATATTATTTGTATTTTTTGTATTTTTTTTAAAATTCATTTTACGTGGTTGTGGTTGGATCCGGACGCAGTGACGTTGGCCTGGGGCTGTGTGCCCCAGGCCCCGGCGGCGCGGTGACGTTTGCCGTTTTAAATGCGGTTTAAATGGTCTCGGGACTGAAAACTCCTGTACGATTTATTCACCGGTCTTGTCCATTTATCGTGCCTTTCATCGAGCTCTGTTGTGCGCTAGCGTCGAGTTGAGGTGTTGCAGGGGTTTAAATGGTCTCGGGACTGAAGACTCCTGTGCATTTATTCACCAGTCTTGTCCATTTATCGTGCCTTTGGTCGAGCTCTGTTGTGCGCCATCTAGCATCAGGTTGAGGTGTTGTAGGGGTTTAAACGTGTTGCAGTTGGCGTATTCATGCAACACGTGTTGGTCCATGGTTTCGTGGTGTTAATGCAGTTGGTGGTCTCGGTACTCAAGACTCCTGTGGGATTTATTCACCAGTCTTCTCGATTTATCATCCCTTTCGTCGAGCTCTGTTGTGTGTGATTTATTCACCAGTCTTCTCGATTAATTGTGCCTTTCGTCGAGCTCTGTTGTGTGTGATTTATTCACCAGTCTTCTCGATTTATCGTGCCTTTCGTCGAGCTCTGTTGTGTGTGATTTATTCACCAGTCTTCTCGATTTATCGTCCCTTTCGTCGAGCTCTGTTGTGTGCTCGTTAGCGTCGGGTTGAGGTGTTTCAGGGGTTTAAACGGTGTTGCAGTTGGCGTATTCATGCGATATGGTCCATGGTTTGGTGGTGTTAATGCAGTATGGCACAGGGTGACGGTGGTCTCGGCACTCAAGACTCCCGTGCGATTTATTCACTAGTCTTGTTGATTTATCGTCCGTTTCGTCGAGCTCTGTTGTGCGCTCGGTAGCGTCGGGTTGAGGTGTTTCAGGGGTTTAAACGGTGTTGCAGTTGGCGTATTCTTGCGGTATGGTCCAGGATTCCGTGGTGTTAATGCAGTATGGCGCGGGGTGACGTTTGCCAGTTTAAATGAGGTTGGTGGTCTGGGGACTCAAGACTCCTGTGTGATTTATTCACCAGTCTTGTTGATTTATCGTCCGTTTCGTCGAGCTCTGTTGTGTGCTCGCTAGCGTCGGGTTGGGGTGTTACAGGGGTTTAAACGGTGTTGCTGTTGGGGTATTGATGGGGTATGGTCCAGGGTTTCGTGGTGTTAATGCGGTATGACATTTTTGATGTGACTCAAGACTCCTGTCCGAGTTTTACCTTGGCGAATGTGGTTGCACTGTCCTTGCTTATGGACATTTCTTCTAGCGTGTTTGTTGAAGCTATATTTTAGAAGTTCTCTGGTGTTCAAGCTTGTTCTGTTTGGTGCGACTTGCTTTTGTGTTGTGGCTGTTTTTGTTGGCTTCTTTGCGGTGGCGTGGTTGTTTGTGGCTTATTTGCGGTGGTCCAGCGAAGGTGAAGTGGTTTCTGGTAGTGGGTGTTGCTGTCTGAATGCGCTTCATTGATCGAGTAATTTGCGGTGTTCGTGTCTGAACGTGTAGAGCGCTTTCTTGGTGCAACGAGCTTTGTCTTCTGCAATTTCATTAACGGGTTCTTTGGACGGGTAACTGTTGGAATTTTGTCTTTAGCTGAGACTTCTGTTTTTTGTTTTATGAAAAAAATCCGATTTATATCTCTCGGAAAAGACAAAGTAGTGCACATATAGTACGAGGATGATATATATATTTATGTGAGTTTAGAATTGCTTAACACATCATGTTGAAGTTTATTATTATCTCTTAAGCATATGGTTTTTTTAAAAAGCTTATAGATAAATATGGGATTATGATCGATATGCTACACTGTATTCAATAAGAATAGTCACACACAATATTTTTTTTATTATTTTTAAGTTTTTTTAAAACCAACCCAAACCAAAATACTATATGAGAGACAAGCTCAAATGTCCTGTGTTAGTAGACATGTCAGAATCATACAATCGGGATCTCATCCCTTTACTATGGTTATTGCCATGTCTCTAGGCCATTAACCTTTGTCTTCGTGTCAAACCCCTGTCCACACAGCGCAAAAAAGTATACATCTACATTATTGCGACAAACTATAGATCATTGAAGCATACTCAAGCTGACCAATGCAGTCTATAGTAGCCTAGCAATAAGCTAATTTGGTTTCATCTAAAGAAAAAGCTATTTCAGATTGGATATTTCATCAATTTTTCCTTAAATAAAATGGCAGGTTGTCAATACCACCATCACTGCATCTAAGAATTTGTTAGCGTTCATGTTTCTTGTAACAGTATTCTTGACAAATAACAAACTTTGCTCATATAGGGCTTTCTAAATATTCACAGGATTCCTGTGAATTTACAGCAGTGTTCTGTTGCAAACACTGTCCACGTTTTCTTCTTTAGACAAAACCAAAGCATCTTGTTGCTAAGTTATCATAGACTTCATTTCAGGTTGGATGTTTCAAGAATTTATCCTTAAATAAAACGGCAGGTTGTGAATTCCAGCATCACTGCATCCAAGGGTTTCCCCTTGAGCCGCATATGGAACTGAAATAGTTGTTAGTCATTACCTCATTTGGCAGATGTCAAAGTCAAAGACAATGGAGTATCTCGCCAAAGACCCAGATTTTATACTGCACCCGAAATGCCGTTTGTCTTATATGGGCAGTTGGCAAAGCCAATGGAAAATGAGCATCCCTCTCTTAAGCTCCTGGCCTGTTGTTTTGGGGTAGACTTCTATTCTCAAGTACAGATACTTAGGTTGAAAGTGGTTTCTATTTCTAGATTCAGTAAACCTGTATAGTATCTATTTTCTGAGAAAACTTGAAAAACAGGTCCATGCGAAAAGCAAAACCACTTAAACGAAGCAGACCAAAGAACCATTTAAAAATATCACATTCATACCACATGGCATAATGGAAATGGAAAAAGAACGAAGCAAAATAAAATAAATACAAACAGATCTGTAAATTTAATTAATGATATAATATAATGTCATTTATTTCCTACCCGGTGCCTGGGTTGCAGGCTGGTATTAGCATTTAATCCCAGCGCCGACGCAGCTCATGATATCATGACCTCACTCCATAGCTGGCCGAAATACCCGGGAAGGACGGAGGTTGGCACTCTTGGCATTAAATCTCCAGATACATACATACATACAATTCTGTTCCCCATACATTCATTTCAGGGAGTTTAGGTCATTACCGAAGAAAAGAAATGGTAATGACCAATTACGCAGTCTTTGTGTTTTTCAAACCATAGTTTTTATTGCAATTATGGAATAAATCAAAAAACATAAAATTATTGGCGGAAACAGTTCTTATGAAACCAGGCCAACGTCATTGCGTAAGGAACAAACAACAATCACATAAAATCAACTTTAAAATAAATCAAAAAGAAAACAAATAAATATATTATATTTTTATTTTTTAAATTCTTATTTAATTTTTATGGTGATAAAACCTATTATAATTTGGATATTAAACTATCATCATTAATTTGCATACCGCATCAATATGCCAACTGCAACACTGCGAGAAATTTATCTCGCAACAAGTACTGCTTCCACTTGGCCAAGGCATGTGTTATTGTCAACGTCTTTCCATCATATGTAGATTTTATATGCTCATTCAGTTGTAACTTTTGACTCTCAAAGGCAATGAGATCTTTATGACTTATGAGCAGAACTCCTATGCATGTTTCTGAAACATAGTATTCATGGACGCATGTTTTCCTGACATCTGGATTTGTCAAGACTAGAGTGGATGTCATTAAGGTTTTCAACTTTTCAAAATAGTCTTTAGCTTTTTTTATCCCATATGAAGGCATCACTTTTAAATAATGATGTTAGTAGTGTGACAATTTGTGTACGCATTTGAACAAATCTTCTATAGTAGTGTACGAGACTAAGAAATCCCCCTCATGATGTCATTGATTTGGGGATAGGTCACTTAGTAGTTACCACAATTTTCTTGCGCTCAACCTTGATGGTTTCAGTTAAAATGATATGTGCTAAAAACACTTTTTAATCTTGTCCAAAACTGCATTTGAATTTGTTAGCTGCAATTGGCCAAAATATGTATATATTTAAATTTCTATACACATGTCCCAAGTACAGACATCCTTTAGGATAGAGACATTTCAGAGTCATATAACATATAGGAATTTCAGAATCACATAACATTTAGGAAATTCAATGTAGCTTGAGTGTCAGCAAAATTTCGGTTTTGTGCAAAATGTCTTTGTTTTTTGTAGTAAATAAAAGAGCTCTGAAAATTGGATGTCCCAAGTACAGACATCCTTTAGGATAGAGACATTTCAGAGTCATATAACATATAGGAATTTCATAATCACATAACATTTAGGAAATTCAATGTAGCTTGAGTGTCAGCAAAATTTCGGTTTTGTGCAAAATGTCTTTTTTTTTGTAGTAAATAAAAGAGCTCTGAAAGTTGGAATTTTTGTTAATTAATAATATAAATAATTTGTTCATTTGTTGTTTGCGAAATCTGGTTGCAAATTTTTTGTTAAATTGCTGAATACTATATTAATTAGATTTTATTATTCATTTCACGTTAGGGCTAATTCTACAGAAATTAGTTAGTGTCAAGAATTTCTTTCTGCAAAGCAGTTGTCTATAATGCTTAGTTATAGACCTTGATAATGAAAAACAGAAAATATAAGTGCTTCATGCAAAAGAATGAGTACGCATTATTGCATAATCATTACAATTGAATACTGATTTGAAACTATGTAATAATGCAACAAAAACCTGTTCTTGGTTTCTAACTCTTTCATTTCATTTGCAAAGTGAAAATGTGAATAACTATATTGGGTAAGCATTTACAAACAGGAATTTACAGGTGTATTTGCTTATCCCTGGATGATTCCTAGAGTTATTACACGTAATTTGTTCTCACAAAAAATGAGAAAAAAATTTAAAAGTGGTACTGATCTAAAGGCTTTGAAAAATTGCATTTAAAATAAATTCCTAACAAAAATGTTTATTGAATTCTTTTCCGAGATACTTTTCATTGCAAGTCGCTATGCAAAAGACATTGTTCTATTTGATTCATTGCTTTCAAGTGTCACAAACAATGTGACTTATTTTTGCTTATTTCCAAAGTTGCATTTGCCATGCAGGTTTTCCTTCCTGTGTTTCTTCTTCTGATGGAGAACATTGAACATAATCAATGTTCTCCCATAGGAGCAACATCTGTTCCGATTATACAACAGGCATTTGATGGTATTGATGTTGCTTTGTCAACAAACCATCTGTTTCGTTTACAAGCTTTTCATTACCGAAATGGAGATTGTCTTTTTGATGCCTTTGCTGTTCTCTTGCATTTTCGGTACACATCCTTGGAAATAAGAGAAGCAACCATAAACCATTTTCGTTTGCGCCTAGCTGCAAACGATCCAACCGCAATTTCTTCTATGAACTTGGAATTGGATCCTTCGTACTTGTTTCAATTGCATGGGATAGAAAATAGAGATCTTTACTTGGAACGAATGTCGCAAACGGCATTTGAACCGGATGCAAAAAAATGTTTATGGCCTTTAGGGTGATATCTTCTGCATAAAATGGTTTGCAAACTGGTTAAATGTGCCTGTTGCTATATGGTCATTGAGAGGCAAAAGGAAATATCTTCATTTCAACCGTTCCTGTGCTGGATATTGCTACAATATTCTATTCCATGATCACATTCCAGCTGCTGGGCACTTTGAACCTTTGCTTTCATACAAATTACTAGGACCTGACTATGTTGTTTTCAATGAACAATCAGATATTTCTTCTATTGATTCTTGTCAAGATATCTTTTTCGAATGTCATCGGTTAAGAAAAAGTCTATTGCAACAAGGATTCCAATTAATCTCTCGCATTGATGGCCATTGCTGTGACTCGTTATTTGAATCAATGTCAAAATTGACAAACACATTTGATAGTGCAAGCCTCAGAAAAACAATAGAGCAAACTTTTTTCAATTGCATGCTTTCAAATGATGCAAGAGCCTTTCGTTGTCTAGAAACATTCCTTCATCTTGAGACAGTGCAAGAAAATCAACTTGTTTCTAGTTGGCAAACCTTTGTAGTGAATTTGGCAGAGCCTTATACAATTGGCCATGTAAATGATGGCCATTTCACAATTCAATGGTTGTGTGAGGTTTTGGAAGTCAACATATTTCTTTTGAACATACACTCTTACAACTTGGAAAACCAATTCTTCTCAACAAATACATCGTCAAAGATCTATTTTCTTCTTCATCATGAAATTGACAAATGCCATTCGCATTTTCATCCCTTGTGTCAGACAAGCATTGAAAAAAATTCTCCAATATTGTCAAATGCCATGACTAGGAATCTTCCTATGAATGCAATGATGAAAACAATTGACAATTGTCATCATCAAACTCTTTGCAATGCCATTGAAGAAGAACATTCTCCTGACCTTTGCAAAGAACATTCTAACATAGAAACAAAGAAAAGGAAAAAAACTTGTTCGATGGAAAAAACATTAAAAAAAAAACCAAGACTCTTTTGCATTGGCCCAGAAATTTCAACTGTGATGGAAAAATGCCTGGAGAAAGATTCCATTATGAGACAACAAAAATCCATTGCCCCATTCAAAAACATATGTGCCATTAAAAAACAAATGCGTCTGAAAACTTGTTCCATGCAAAAAACATTAAAAAAAAAAACCAAGACTCTTTTGCATTGGGCCAGAAATTTCAATTGTGATGGAAAAATGCCTGGACAAAGATTCCATTATGAGACAGCAAAAATCCATTGCCTCGTTCAAAAACATACGTGCCATTAAAAAACAAATGCGTCTGAAAGCACTTCAGTGCTTTCAAAAGCAAAAGGCATATGAGAAGGCAAAAAAAGCACTTAAAGAATACTTGAAAAATATTCAAGATGCCCCTATTCATGCATGTTCCGTCTGTAGACGCTTGCACTTTAAAAGGGATGTTCGCTATATCAATGAAGACACTTTCTATGCATTGAAATGTCTTCCTTGGAATACCATGCCTTCTTCAATTGCACTGTACAATTACATATGCAAATATTGCAAAAAGAATATTTCAAATTCAGAGACACCATTGTTTGCAACACCACTTAACATTCGTTGCAACACTTCATTATCTGATGTAGACAAATTGACTTCGCTTGAAGAGCGGCTTGTGTCACCAAGAATTGCTTTTGCTCAGATTCGGCAACTAGGTTATAAACGAGCTAAAGTTGGCTTGACAGGAACAATCATCAATGTGCCTGCATCTTTAGAAAAAGTACAAAGAGCATTGCCTAGGAACCTAGAAGAGGACAAGACCATTGCAGTTATGCTTAAGCGAAAACTAGAATACAAAAATGCATTTGTTTCTGGAAATGTTCGACCAAATATTGTCATGCAAGCATTGAAAACTCTTTGTGACATGGATCTTTACAAAATGGAGAATGTACATATCAATTCAGATTGGGAAAAGGCATTCCATGAATTGTTGACAAAGCAAGAATCTAATGAAATATCAATATCAGAATCAAATGATTTAGATCAACCTCTTACAAAGCTAAGAGAAAGTGATGAGGATACACATGACCAATTCATAGAACCAATCACATAAACATTGGTACATGGATATGGAGAAACCCATCTAATAGATGATTTGGCCACCAAAATCATTGAGCTTGCGCCTTCTGAAAACTACCGACCCCTAGGAATTTTCCAAGATCGGTTCTCTGAAGAACTTAATTTCCCTACACTTTTCTTTGGATGCAGCCGCTCCAATGACATCTACAAGCGCTTTCGACACCAACAAATTTTCCAGTGGGAGCTTCAACATGAAAGCACACATTTTGAAGCACATCCCACAAATATATTCTTTAAAGCAGTGAAAGTGTTAATAGGTCAAATCTCTAGTACTGCTTGGATATCTATTCGCATAGGGGAGTTAAAAGGGAAAAAACTAAAAGCCAAAGATGTAAAATGCAAAGCCAACCTTCTTAACATAATGAAATCGCCAATTGCATATCGTTCACTAAAAGCCGTCCGAACATCTCCTGACTATTTTGACAACATGAGAAAAAATATTTTCGCAATGATACGTCAACTAGGGCCACCAACCTTTTTTGTAAGCTTTTCTACTGCTGAACATCTTTGGAAGCCTTTGTGTGATGCTTTACACATGCTAGAGAAAAAAGACAAAGAAAATTGTGATGAAATTCTTACTGAAGATGTTATTGATAATTTGATAAGAAAACATCCTGTACTTTGTAGCCGTTACTATAAAAACAAAATGAATTCGTTAAAGTCCTTGATATTGAAAAACAAATACCTTTTTGGTAAAGTAACTGACTTTTTTTTTACAACTGAATTTCAACAAAGAGGAAATGAACATGAACATGGGCTTCTCTGGATTGAAAATGCACCTGTCTTTGGCAAGAATAGCAATGATGAAATAAGTTCTTTTGTCGATTGCTATATTTCAACAGACTCTTCATTGCTTGAAGCAAACTTCATCAAAATTCAAACTCATAGACATACAAGAACATGTAAAAAACATAGACGCTCTGCATGTAGGTTTCGATTCCCGATGTTCCCTATCGATATTACAATGGTTTTAGAACCTCTTGAAACTAAATCGGATGCGTTGACTAAAAAAAGAAAACTCCTTTCTTCTGCTCTTGAATCTAAAGAATATTCAAGGAACATGACATTTGATTCATTCTTGCAAGAACTACACTTAAACAAGGACGAGTACATTGAACTAGTACGTTCTACAATTGAGAAACCGACATTGCTATTAAAAAGACACCCTTCAGATATTTGGATAAATTGTTTTGCAAAAGCAATTCCAAGTTTGTGGCAAGCAAATACAGATGCCCAATTCATCTTAGATGCATATGCAACTGCAACATACGTAAGCTCATACATAACGAAATTAGATAGGCCTATGACAATGGCTTTGAAAACAATCAAAGAAGAGTCTATTTCAAACAATTGTAATCAGCTAGAAACAATTCGTAGGCTTGGAAACACGTTTCTGAACATGCAACAAATGTCTATTAGAGAAGCAGTACATATTGTGCTTTCGTTACCTCTATATTCATCTTCAAGAACGACAATTTTTATCAACACTGCTCCAGATGATAAAAAAACTGTTGTTTTAAAAAAACCGTCTCTACTAGAAAAGGAGCATGATGATTCTGAAGACATCATTTGCCCATCGATAATAGATAGGTACATTGAACGCCCGACAGATCTACAACATCTATCTTTAGCTGAATATGCTTCTTCCTATTGCCTGGTTCATGGAAAAACAATCAAAAGAAACAAACAATCTATCATTCGCTACATTCATTACAATCAAGAAAAAGATCCTAAAAATTTTGCTCGTGAAAAGCTATTGCTCTTTGTGCCTCACAAAAATCTTTCCAATTTCTTGGAGCACCCCCTGCAAACATGGACAGAGGCATATGAAAAACACAAAGAACAAATAGCAAATGTTGAAGGAAAAATCATGGCAAAATCAATTTCAAAATGGGGTGATATTGACATTGCAAAAGACAAAGTTGAAGCGCTTTTTGAAATACCTGTAGACTTTGCAAAAGATATCAATGATGCAGTCAAATTGGATGGTGTTGAAAAGTATGACATGGGCGATGATCTTATCTACAAAAGAAAGAATCGACTATTTGAAACACCAAAAACATTTAGCATAGCTAAAAAACCATTTCTGCCTGATAAGGATGAATACTTTGCAATTAGACGTAGTTTAAACAATGAGCAACAGTCCATTGTGAAAGAAATTATTGCTAGGAAAAAAAACAATCCTGCAAAACCAATCCATATCTTCCTTACGGGAAGCGCAGGAATAGGAAAAACACATACTGCAAAGGCCCTTTATGATGCTCTTGTCTTTTTCTATGAAAAAGAACTTGGTAGCAACCCCTTGAAAAGAAAAGGTCTTATTGTTGCATTCACTGGAAAAGCAGCATACAATGTACATGGAATTATTTTTCACTCTGCTTTTAAGCTTCCTTTGGGTTCCTCGATCTTGATCCCATTAAGTTCAAACACACTAGATCTTTTGAGCAAAGACTATGAACAAGTACGTGTTCTATTAATTGATGAAGTTTCTTTGATAGGTTCACGAATGCTACATAACATAGACAAACGTCTTCGTGAGATCATGCATACTCCAACAAAACCATTTGGAAATCTAGATGTCATCTTTTGTGGCGATTTCTGCCAAGCAGAACCTGTTCATGATTCTTGGATTTTCGACTTGCCAAGTTTCAATAATAAAAAATTCCCTTATAGTTTTTGGAATGACTTCATACAATACTATGAATTAAAAACCGTTGTCAGGAAAAAAGATGAAACTTTTATATCAATCTTGAATAGAATCAGAATAGGAAAACAAACATTTGAAGATATACAATATTTGAACCAGAAATGCTACAGACAACCACCAGTTGATCCATCGTTTCCATTTCTTTATTATTGCAATAAAGATGTTCAACAACATAACTCAAAGATGTTGACTCTTGTTAATACAAAAGCATTTACAATTGCTGCTCAAGACACCAAAATTGATCAAATCGATAACGTAGCTAATGTAGATAAGAGAATTCATTTGCCATCTACAATTACTCTAAAAAAAAACATGCTTGTCGAAATAGTAGGCGGGAACTATTCAATTGAAGATGGCCTTGTCAATGGTGCTGAAGGAATCTTCAAACATTATAGTCAAGCAACAACAGACATTTTATGGATTCAATTTTCAGATCCAAAGATTGGAGCAATTGCACGGGCATCTATGCAGCACCTTTACAATGATTCCATCCTATGCACTTGGACACCTATAAAAAGAGTTACAACACAAATTTCTCTTGGAAAGAGAAATAACTATATCCGAGTACAATTCCCAGTTCAATTAGCATGTGCTCGAACAATTCATAGACCACAAGGTCTTACACTTGAAAAATTGGCATTTGATCCAAAAGGAGTCACAAAACATGGTCTTGTTTACACTGCATTGTCACGTGTAAAAAGCATCGAATGTCTCTATCTTGTAAACAAATTACAACAAAAAAAAATTTCTGTTTCATCAAAAGTAGTTGCAGAATTAAATAGATTAGAGAAACAGGCTTCTTTGCAATTTCAATATGGACTTAAGTCATTTCCAAATAATAAGCACATGTTCATTTCTTCACTTAACACACGAAGTCTGCTTTCACACATTGATGACGTTGCAAATGACTTCGAACTTATGAAATCAGACATTCTTTGTTTGCAAGAAACACATATGAATTTGCCACCTACTACTGCAGCATTTGTAAACCAAAACAATTGCATTGCAACACATTCAGTTCATGGCCTTCTGACAGTTGTCAATAAGAAGATTCCTATTATGAAAACAACTTTTGTCAACGAGCCATCAGTCGAGGCAATTGTCACTTACATTACGCTCCCTAACAACATTCTCCAGCTTGTCAATATTTATAACAAACCAAATAATCTTGTTAACAACCTTATTGATGTCTTGGACTATGTTATGTTACAAAACAACAAGAAAATGCTAACCATAATAACTGGTGACTTTAACATTGACATGTACAAAGAAACAATTTCGAAAAGGAGGTTGGAATTGTTTATGCAAAGTAAATGTCTAAAGTTAAAAACAAACATACCTACAACAGAATATGGTTCTATGATTGACCATTTTTGGACAAACATAGATATTGACAGGCTTTCATTTACCATTTCCGATGCATATTGGTCAGATCATTTTACTAGTATCTTATCAGTACCTGCAACTTGCATATAGAAACTGATAGAGTATTTTGTCTTCCTTGTTTTTTGTCTTTTTTTAAGATGCTTTTCTATTTGAAATATATTCTTGAATATTTTAACATGCTCTGAGTCTTCATTGGATGTGCAAATTGAAAAAAAAAAATACAGTATTTCAAAAAAACAACTAATCAGAAGCAATATTCTCAAGGACAATGATATGTTTTCAAACACCATGTTGCAAAACCTGCATTTGGAAACATGTTTTCATAAATTGGATTCGGTGGTTTTTCCTAGCATGGCCTTCGTATCAAAACATGCTCATTGCAATGTTTTTTCATGTTTTCTGTTTACTTGCATAGAACAGGTATATGGGACATTGAAAGTAAAAAATGTTTTTGCACCACCGTACCACTGCATTTGCACACAGTGTAAACTGCCTATGATACAAAGCACCGTTTTTTGTACATTTTGCAATCGTGAAACACCAACTACTTATGAACATATATTACAATGTAATCTAGAGACTGAAGAAGTGACTATTGAATGTACACTTTGACACACACAATTAAAAAAATGTTGTGCCGATGTTCTAGCTATTTCTTATGAACAATACTCCGATAGTGTTTCCTCAACCATTTACAATCTTCGCAAGTTGAAGCAACAAGGGCTTTACACTTTGGCAACGAACAGCAGAATTGTCGAAGTCAAAAAATTTTGAACAAAAGGTATGATCATAATTTCCCTTTTTGTTCAAACACTTTGAACAATTTTTCCATTGTTTCAGCTTCGATTCAATATTTCAAAATAGATTTCAAACACTCTCTATTGCAACTTCTTTTATGATTTATTTCAAGCTGGATTTTATAAAATACACACAATATTAAATAATTTTTCTTTTTCCATTCACACAACGCTTGCAATGTAATCATGTTCATTGCTTATATACCTGTCACTTGTCCTATTTATTGTTTAGTCAATAATAACTTTCAACGGCTTTTCAAAGATTCAATTTTAATGTATCTGAAGTTCTCTTTTGTTACTCTGTTCATTTATTTGAAGATTGCAAAAAGCACTGACCCTAATAAAAGCAAACGAGCCATCCCTAGTATAAGATTACCAAAACCCTGTTCACTTTTAATAGATTTTTTTCACCCCCTCCCCCATTGCCTCCTCAAATGGCACTGAAACTGCCAGAGGTCTCGTATTATGTTCTAACCAAATGACCTGGACAAGGTCAAGCTGATAAACCTGTTAAATTACTTTGTAATCACTTCAGACTAAGCTTTACTAGTGTCCAGGACTCGTTCCAATACGAAGTGAGTAAGTTCAACATTCTATTATCTGTGTTATCTATCTTATATATTAGATTTTGTTAAGGCAGATGATAATTTTCCTTCCTTCGATTTCAGGTGAAAATAACTACTCAACGAGGGGGCCAAGAAAAAGAATGTGCCAGTAAAATCTTGTGTAAAAAAATTATGGATAAAGTCAAAGAAATATATAGTCATACTAAACTAGGTGGCAAATATTTTGTTGTTGATGGGCAGAAGAACTTGTTTAGAGTTGGGCCTCTTAGAAACAATATCATTCAATGCAATGTTCTTGTTGGTGACAAAAGAAATAAACAAAGGTAAGTTTTTCTTCTTTACTTACGTTTGTTAATTCTTTCCTTCGCAAATATTGATTCAGTTACAAGATTATCTCTCTATTATATGTTTTAGTATCTAGCTTTAAGAGATCAAATATTCAAGCTGCATTTCATGAGGTTGCTCTATGAACACATTTCATAATCCCTGCACTAGTTAATATTCGTGATCTTACAATGCATACTTGTCTAATTGAGTTACAAGGTCCTCTCTCTATCACATGTCTTGGCTTTCAGTTTTTAAAAGTTTCAGTATTCAAAGTACATTTCTTTTAACTCTATGCACAAATAAAGAGATCCAAACTTGCACACTCCCTTTTGTTGATATTCTTATCAGAGAAATCTGGAAGCTTGGTTTCAGTAATAATGATTCAGAATTCAAAGCATCCATAGCAATTTGATATTCCCATCAGAGGAATGTACAGACTCAATTTCAATAGTAGAGTTTTCAAATGTAGAAGTAGAAATTAGTTTACAATTGCAGATTTTTGCTCTTTTAAAATGTCAACGCATCAGAAAACTGTTAACGATATGCATTTTTGCTAACTTTCATTATCAATTTTCATGTTTGAATCAATAGAAAAACCAAACGACCTGGACAAGGTCAAGCTGATAAACCTGTTAAATTACTCTGTAATCACTTCAGAGTAAGCTTTACTAATGTCCAGGACTTGTTCCAATACAATGTGAGTAAGTTCAACACTCTATTGCCTGTTTTATCTGTCTTATTTATTAGATTTTGTTAAGGCAGATGATAATTTTCCTTCCTTCGATTCCAGGTGAAAATAACTGCTGAATGTGGGGGTCAAGAACAAGAATGTGCCAGTAAAATCTTGTCTACAAAAATTACGGATAAAGTCAAAGAAATATATAGTCATACTGAACTAGGTGGCAAAGATTTTGCTGTTGATGGGGAGAAGAACTTGTTTAGAGTTGGGCCTCTTAGAAACAATATCATTCAATGCAATGTTCTTGTTGCTGGCAAAAGAAATAAACAAGGGTAAGTTTTTCTTCCTTACTTACGTTTGTTAATTCTTTCCTTCGCAAATATTGATTAAATTACAAGATTATCTCCCTATTATATGTTTTAGTATGTAGCTTTAAGAGATTAAATATTCAAGCTGCATTTCATGAGGTTGCTCTGTGAACACATTTCATAATCTCTGCACTAGTTAATACTCGTGATCTTACAATGCATACTCATCTAACTGAGTTACAAGGTCCTCTCTCTATCACATGTCTTGGCTTTCAGTTTTTAAAAGTTTTAGTATTCAAAGTACATTTCTTTTAACTCTATGCACAAATAAAGAGATCCAAACTTGCACACCTCCTTTTGTTGATATTCTTATCAGAGAAATCTGGAAGCTTGGTTTCAGTAATAATGATTCAGAATTCAAAGCAGCTATAGCAATTTGATATTCCCATCAGAGGAATGTACAGACTTGATATCAATATCAGAGTTTTCAAACGTAGAAGTAGAAATTAGTTTACAATTGCACAATTTTGCTCTTTTAAAATGTCAACGCATCAGAAAACTGTTAATGATATCCATTTTTGCTAATTTTCATTATCAATTTTCATGTTTGAATCAATAGAAAAACCAGACGACCTGGACAAGGTCAAGCTGATAAACCTGTTAAATTACTCTGTAATCACTTCAGAGTAAGCTTTACTAATGTCCAGGACTCGTTCCAATACAATGTGAGTAAGTTCAACATTCTATTCTCTGTCTTATCTGTCTTATTTATTAGATTTTGTTAAGGCAGATGATAATTTTCCTTCCTTCGATTTCAGGTGAAAATAACTGCTGAACATGGGGGTCAAGAACAAGAATGTGCCAGTAAAATCTTGTGTACAAAAATTATGCATAAATTCAAAGAAATATATAATCATACTGAACTAGATGGCAAAGATTTTGCTGTTGATGGGGAGAAAAACTTGTTTAGAGTTGGGCCTCTTAGAAACAATATCATTCAATGCAATGTTCTTGTTGGTGACAAAAGAAATAAACAAAGGTAAGTTTTTCTTCCTTATGTTTGTTAATTCTTTCCTTCACAAATATTGACTGAGCTACAAAATTATCTCTCTATTATATGTTTTAGTATGTAGCTTTAAGAGATTAAATACTCAAGCTGCATTTCATGAGGTTGCTCTATGAACACATTTCATAATCCCTACAATAGTTAATATTCGTGATCTTACAACGCATACTTGTCTAATTGAGTTACAAGGTCCTCTCTCTATCACATGTCTTAGCTTTCAGTTTTAAAAAGTTTCAGTATTCAAAGTACATTTCTTTTAACTCTATGCACAAATAAAGAGATCCAAACTTGCACACTTTGTTGATATTCTTATCAGAGAAATCTGGAAGCTTGGTTTCAGTAATAATGATTCTGAATTCAAAGCAGCTATAGCAATTTGATATTCCCATCAAAGGAATGTACAGACTTGATTTCAATACTAGAGTTTTCAAATGTAGAAGTAGAAATTAGTTTACAATTGCACATTTTTTCTCTTTTAAAATGTCAACGCATCAGAAAACTGTTAATGATATCGATTTTTGCTAACTTTCATTATCAATTTTCAGGTTTGAATCAATAGAAATACACAGTCAAATCTGCCCAACAACAAAAGAACTAGTGGCTAAAATATTCTGTTAAATATTTTGCCCCTTCAGTTTTGTTCAAAAATAAAGTTGAATTGTAACGCTTCTTTGAATGTAATTTCTTTCTGTCATATGCTGAGCAACTTAATTTTCTAAATGATACTTAGCAATGGTTTTAACTTGTCATGCATTCAATCATGATCAATATGATTTGTTATGTTTTATGTCTTTTAGAGTTACAGCAGGAATTATATTTGAAGTTTTACTACCTTATTACCATTTTGTGCCCATCTGTCAACAACAATGCTCATCAACCAAACTGCTGTCATTGATTTTTTGTTGCCGAATCAAGATGTTGACAATCCATGGAAGATTAATCGGGCTAAGGTAAAACATAAAACGTAACTCGAGACATGCTTTCCTTGGATTTATGTCATACAACTTTTATTTTTATTCTTTAACAGTTCGAATGTGAAATTCTGTTGCCTGATTTCAGACAAAACAAATGCTGGAAATGTTATTGGCTCCTACAAATGTTTGTATAAGTGTACATTGTGTGGTTTTCGATGTGTATTTGACCTATCTATCTTTGTGCTCATCTCAAAACATACACAAGAAGTTGCATTAGACAAAAAAGAATTAGAAGCTGTTTCTAACTTTCTCCTATGGCAAACAATGCATCTATTGCCTCTATATTGCATCCATCAGATAATGGACTTGCAATCACAAGGTCAGAGCAATCAACCTGCACACATAATACTAATCTTGCTGAATCTTTGGAACAACCTAAACCTAGATATGGATAAAAATTATGCATGTGTATATAGTGTTCTATTATCAAGCATTGGATATTGAAACATTTGTTGTCTTCCTGTTGAAGGATATTAAATCAGAGCGTCCTTATTGACACATACCTATTGAGCTCTTCCTGTTTGTTTAATAACCATTTTGTTAATTGAATGAGGCTTATTGATGTTGCATTTCAGACAGTGCAACGAATACACAGCTTCTGTCTTTGCATGACTCTTTAAATGTATTCCTTTTCTAATGATTTGAACATTCTCATTGTTTTCTTTGCAGACATGAACATCATCAAAAATCAAATGAAGTAGTTGTTACTGTGTTTGCAAAGGAGCAGTCTAAAGAAACTGTTGTTGTTGAGTTTAATGAACAGTTTGTATGTCTCTTCTCCAAAAGATGATTCCTTCTTTTTAGCTCATGTTGTATTTTTACTCGGCTTAAGCATGGGTTGGACTATTTTTTGGTTTATGTTATTGGCATAATATTCACTCAGTAAGGACCTGATTTGGTTTATTGTCATTTCAGTTGAGCATTATTACTGATATTCCAGGAGAAGACAATTATGTGCTTCATAAGCATTTATTCGCTAAGGTAACATTTGTTATTCTTCTTGATGATATTTTTGGTATGTTGTTTTAAACCTTGTATATGTTTTCTTTGAATGTGAAATACTTCTATGATATTGCTTCTTCTATGGTTACTGTATAATTTTTAAATTAAACTACTGCAACTTGTATGGCTACATTTTACTTTTACTGCCCAACTCTCTCTTGTATCTGCCACATTATGTAGAAATGAAATCTAGTTAATGTAATTTGCACACAATATGATATCTTACAATTGACAATTCTTTATACAAAGACAGATTTAAAATGCTTTTGCCTAAACCTTTCAGGCAATAGAAATCTTTAGCTACTTTTGCTTTTGCAAGTTACTATTTATTTCCTAGTTTGATGTATTGCATGTAGCTAGAACCTCTTATGAGAATTGAAGGTGTCTATCAGCTAGGATGCCAGTTTGTTAGACAGGTGTCTAGTACAATAGATCCATATTAACACTGGCCCCTTCAAAACAAGATGTTCACACCTATTTTTAATCCCTTAGTAGTTAAGAGATCCAGAGTTGAGAGATCTATCAGCTAGGATGCTAATTTGTTGCTTCTGATTATATAAGCATTCAAGAGTATTAATGAAGAATGACAACTCAGTCATGTACACTGACAATCTCCACGTTTTCAATTATTTCTTTTGAGAATATATAAATTTTTTGTTGAACATTTTGACAATGATAAGACATGATTACATACTTGTTTAAATGAGCATACCAATGTTTGAGACATAATGTCTTTTTCAATCAAAAGAGATAAGTCTCCTTGCAAATTCAGTTTATGGTCAGTTGCAAAAACCATGCAAACATACTTGCTCATTATCTTTTTGCAATGTGCAGGAAAAAAACATTGCCAACTCTGCCACAGCACCAATTATGCCACTGCAAAATGCAATTTTGATTATGGCTAGCATTTTTGGCTGTTCAACTACAAAGGAAGGCTTTACCACTTTCTCTCAAGCTGGTTGTCAGCTCTTTGGGAAATGAACCGTAGCAAATTTGTAAAAATGCTAGGAAACTTTCAAAAATAGAATCTATATCACAATATCATAGAAAGAAGCTTTGTAATTGTGTTGCATATTTTGCTACAGCACATCCTCCCCCGACATTTCAAGCAGAATGCATATGCTACAGCTCCAACAGATCTATGGCTATAGTTTTTGTTGTTTTTGTCGAAGACATCGTGTCTTCCTTGCCTTTTGTACTACATATAAAGCTTCTACAGTAAGCTGCTCTATGTTTTGAATAACTTCACTAGCAACACCTCTTTCTCTTTTGCAAAGATTGTTGAACCTATTTTTAATATTGCTTATATATATGTCAACAAGAAATATTGCCTCTTTTCTCCAACTAAGTCTGTTTTCATGATCATGTTGAATGTAGAACTAAATTATTTCGATTTTTTCCCTTTTTTGTTGCAAACACCTTTGTCTTTTGCCATGAGCAAATATATATGCATTCTTTATATATATAAATGTTTCTATTTAACGTCTTTTAATACAAGAAAGCAAAAATCCTTTCGCCAAAAAAATCGCTTTTATCAATTAACGACAATTTCATATACACTTGACAATGCCCCCACTAGCAATGTCGGGGACATCGCCACCTTGTGGCTCTTGTTGATTTATATTTTGCATTAAAGCCTAGTTTTTAGATTTTAATAAAAAATGAATATCCACCTAACATGGTAAAAGTCATTTAGGCCATGATATTAATAATATAAGTGATTTTCTTAATACATATGTTATCATGTTCTATATAATTATATGTTTATGTCATAAAGTTTATTCCAATTAATATCGATTATATTTTGACTGTGTTTTTATGACAATTAGGTTAGATAAGTTAGATGTGTAGGACATGAATGATCTATATGTATTTAAATGACTAATAATTAGGCGGTTATTTTATTAGGTTGTTTTATTTATGAGAATGATTTCAAATTATAAGGAATTATGATTATTGAGGACGTTGTTTTTCTTTGAAGAGGGGAAGAACTGTAACAATTATACTTAATGTTTATGAGTATTTGACTTAACTAATAGTATAATATAAATTTCAATTGAATTGGTGGCCAATATTTCTGCCACCATTTGGATTGTAAAGTTGCGCAACCATTTCCATACAATGATATCGTTGTAAGTAATGAATCCTCTATGAATTATAGTGTTGTGAATAATGTTTAAAGTTAATGGAGTATAACATTTAGTGTTAGTCAAATAAGTAATGGAAATACCTAAAAAAGGAAGAAAAAAAGGCAAGCAATGGGCTTAGTTTGAATAACAACAATATAGGGAATTTTCACAATTAGAGAAATTAATTAAAACTTGTATCTCTCTTGAGGGGCATACTATGGATGGCATTAAAGTTATAGATAAATTATGAGAATGTAATAAGGCTCTAGTGTAAATTTATGTAATGACAACGAAGGGGTGTCTCTCTCAAGCGATAAGGTCTCTTAATGATTTGATGATTAAGGGTAATGAATAATATAATTTTAAGGTGTCTAAATAGAAAATCATGAACTTGAACACTCATAACTACTAATTTGTAGAAAAAAAAAGGTTGAAGGTTAAAATATTTAAGTATAACAATTGTCTGCTTCTTGGTTTATAGACCATCAAAGGAAAGGTAAATATATTAGGTGATAGGTTTAGCCTTAGAGACTAATGAGAAACACCTAGCATAAAGACTAAGAAGCCTGTATCCCAATGTATGGTTGTGTATTTGAATCGGGTGAACTAATCCTTATGACCATGGACAATGATAGTTACAGGTAATGGATAAATTGTTGGGGCTTAACCATTCATTCATGTCAGTTAATTAAGCATGACATGAAACTTAAGTAATTATGACTTAGAGTCCAACTCCTTACATGCTATAACGACCCTTGGAATGATTTGATCAATATATGCAAAGAGACATTAAAACTTCGTGAGTGATCAAGATATATACAAGCTAAGGAAAAGGGATGATAGATGCACTTATGAATCTTATGATTGACAGGGAAATTTACTATCATCAATTAATCAGTCGTTCAATTGTCGAACCAGTTGACTACTCTGCTAATCGATTTTCATTTATCGACCGATTGTGTGTGATGAACCATCAAGACCTTAGGTTTCAACACTCCCCGCAACACAATGCTTTGGAGATTCGAGAGGTGAAATTATTTTATCTACTTTCTCTGAACCCCCCCATAATGGCAGCTTCTTGAAGCCTAATCATAGCCTGAAATTTTACAAGTTTAGATTTTGGTAAAGGCTTTGTAAAGATATCAACAACCTAATCATCTATCTGGAAATAAACAAGTGAGACAACATTTTCCTGTACCAACTGTCTCAAATAATGAACATGAAGATAAACATGCTTCATCTTGCTATGAGCAACAGTGTTATCAACAACTTGTATAGTACTCTGATTATCACAGTAAATAACAGTCAAGGCCTGAACATGAAAGCTAAGTTCTTCGAAGAGCTGATTAATCCAAACTGCTATATCTGCATTGGCAATGCCATAATACTCCACTTCTGTAGTCGAAAGAGAGACTACCTTATGTTCTTACATGACCATACCAAGGGTCCAGAAGTCAAGCAAAAAACATAGCTAGAAGAGGACTTACAATCGTCAATGTCACCTCCCCAGTCGGAATCAGTAAACACAACCAACAGTTCTATTATGTGACAATAATTGATACCATACTAATGAGTTCCTTTAATATAGCAAAAAATTCTCTTTGCAGCTTTCTAGTGGCTTTCTCAAGGATCATGCTTGAACCAGGATACCACACTAACAATAAATGAGAGATTCAGTTGACTATGAGTCAAATAAATTAGGCTACCGACCAATTGTCAATAAAGGGTGGCACCAACGGCGTGTTACATTCTTTCGACAAATTCACTCCCGCCTAATAAGGTGTAGCACAAGACTTATAGTCATCCATATTGAATGGTTTCAAGAGATCCAATGCATATTTAGATTGAGAAATAAAGATACCATCATCCATTTGCAAAATTTGAATGCCAATGAAGAAATGCAACATACCAAGGTCAGTCATTTCAAAGGTATCTGCAAGTTGTTTCCTAAAACCCAAAATCATATTAAAATTATTCCGAGTTCTGATCAAATCGTCAACATACAATGCCACAATCAAAGCATCCCATTAACACGTAATACATCAATATTGTGATCAAATTCACAACATTTGAATCCAAGACTGATAAAGAAACAATTAATCTTCTCATACCAAACACAAGGTTCTTGTTTCAACCATACAACGACTGTTTGAGTCGACAAACAAGACCATAATCTATCACAAAACCTGGAGGTTTCTCCATATATATTTATTTAGTACAATATCCATGAAGAAAAAAACTTTTAAAATACATTTGATGAAGCTCTTACCAAAAATTAGCAGCAAGGGAAATAATTAGTCGAATAGAGTTCATCTTTGTAACAGGGGAAAAGGTTTTAGTGTAGTCAATTCCTTCTTGCTAACGAGAATCCCTTGGGTACCAAATGAACCTCGTGGCATTCAAAAACACCATTGGAAGTAAACTTGGTCTTATAGGCCCATTGCCGCTTCACAACATTCTTTGCTTGTAGTCGAGGAAAACGTTACCATGTATGATTCTTCTTTAATGAATCAATTTCAACAGTCATAGAATTTTCCCATTCAGGTATTCCTTGAGCATTAGCATAAGTGTTAGGGACATAGGTTTCAAGAACTCATGCCATCAAAGCAAAATTTCCATGTTGTTTCTGAATGCGCGTCTGTCGACCAATACTAACATCTCCGACATATGATCTAGCAGCTTCAATTGTTTTAGCATCTCATCAAGGTAGGCGAGTTGGTGGTGATTCGGGTTAATAATTATCAGTTGAGGAAGTCGATGTGTCAATGTCTGTAGTCATGTTAAATCGATTGCAAGTTGAATCAAGAGGATAATTCGTCAATCCCGTCAAAACTCCATATACCTGTATAGTCAATCCAGACTCTTCAAGAATTTCAAATGGATCATTGTTGAACAGACTAGAGGAGGAATTCAACAGCTCGTTACCTGAAATATTTTCATCAAAGATCACACTTCTCCCTAATATTATATATTGTTTCATAGGTTTAAACCGTCTATAGGATTCCAAGTCATCAGAGTATCCGATTATGATGCAAGCATGACTCTTTGTATCTATTTTATTCCTACAGTTATCACTGATATGTGCCCAAGCAACACATCCAAAGGTTCTTAGGTGGCCAAAAGAGGGTTTCCTTCCATTCCAATTCTCAAATGGATTCATGTCAGTGGCGACTCTAGTTGGAACTATATTTAATGGATAATTTTAACAATAAACAACTTCTATCTAAAACTTAGTTGGAATATCTTTGGTCTGAGTAGGCACCGAGCCATTTCTACCAAAGTCCAATTTTTCCTCTCTGTCACTCCATTTTTCTAAGGGGTGCAGGGGACATATCTCGACCAAGAAATACCATTTTGAAAGAGATAATATCCAAACTGTCGACTCAAATATTCACCACCATTGTTTGATTTAAAACATTTGATGGGTCGACCACATTGCTTTTCAACCAATGCTCTGAAATTCCTTGAATATTTCAAAGACTTGATTCTTATTCTTCAGGAAATATACCCATGTAAATCTAGATAAATCATCAATGAAGATCAAACTATACTTCACACCCGCTAATTAGATTTTATTAATGCAACAGAGATCATTGTGAACAAGATCCATTCAAATATGTGCACACCATGCTTTCCCTTAATTAAACGGTGCCTGATGATGCTTTCCAAGCATACATCCTCTATAAACTCCATCAGGTGGAATAGTATTTGGGAGACCAATAACCATGTTATGATTTACCATCGTATTCAAACTTTGAAAGTTCATATGTCCAGCCAAACTTGACTTTTGTCGTCAATCTGAGCAATGAGTGTAGTTGGTCCAGTCGGTATAGTCGCTACAGTCGATGAAGTTGGTCAGGGAGAGTCACATAACTTATAAATTCCGTCTTTGGGATCCAGATCCCCTGAAGAAACAAGTACTCCACCAAGCCTTATATCCTTTACGATAAAGCAATTTGATCAAAACTGAACAGTCTTCTTAGTCTTCATAAGTTGAGAAACTAACAACAAATTTTCACTCAAGCTAGGCACATGATAGACATTGGATATTCGACCATGTTGACATTCAACATCACGATTTCCAACAACTGCAGAGACTAATCATTAGCAACATAAATCTTCTCTTCAAGTGCTCCACTTAAGGAAGAGAACAAAGAAGCATCCTTTTCCATATGATGAATACATACATAGTCGATTATCCATTCTGTCTGGGTGGTATGGGAATGCAATTCCTAGGAAGTGTTAATAGAGAAGGTATAATTTTTAGGAGGTCGATTAGTCGACTGTCTAGTCGATGCACTTTCCTCAAGATGCTTGACCTTTCCTTCTAACTCCTTCATCTTCTTCCAACAACTCTTCTCAACATCTCCCACTTTTGCACAATACCAATGGGTCTTCTTATTTCGGTCCTTCTTCATCGATGATGACTCTTCAGTGTTCCCTTTTGTAGGATGGTTGATGATCCTGTCGACCACATAAATTTAAGGTTTGTCTTGACCTTGCTTTTCAGCAAGTGAGCTTGGTTCTTGCTACCAAGCTTCCCTTCTTCAAGCAGCTTTTGTTGGTCCTTAATCAATCAATCACACAAAGTTTCAAAGGTAAAATCCTTATCGTCTTGCTTGTGAGACATCCAACCAGCGCGAAAGGAGGAGCAAAAGACATGATATGGTGCCTTCAAATTCATCAAGACCAATTCAATGAGTTGTCCATCCTTCTTTGGAAAATCCTTACCAAATTCACCCAATTATAACTGTAGCTCCTTGATGTGAGCTAAATATTCCTTGATCTTATCAAAGGAAATAGGTTCTAGAGAGATCAAATCTTTCTCTATTTGCATAACTTGACTTGTGTTCACCTTATTGAACAGGGTCTTCAACTTATTCTAGATGACATGAGGACAGTTTGTACTGCTTGTGTGAAAGTGAATCCCCCTTGAAATGTAGGTTGTGATGATACCATCAGCCTCATCTTTCTTTACATCGATGATAAACTTAGCATCGACATCCATCAGATCAATAATATTAGTCTTTGTGTGCTACCATAGTCCCTTGCTCTTCAACAAAGTCTCCATATATGTGTCCCATATTTCATAATTATGTCCATTGAGAACAACACGTTCTATCTTGGAAGTCATCCTTCATATCAAACATATCTTATCCAAGTTCATGAAGAGGTATCAATCAACAAATCTATCAACCCAGAGTTGATCAATCTAGATTTGACTTAGCACAATTTTTAGACAACAGGCCAGGTCAAAACTAATTGTTCTAATACCATGTTTGGGAACCGATTCACCCTGAACTATAGAACATAAAATAAATGACATAATGGAACAATATTCCAAGAAGAAAGGTGGTGTCTAAAGACACTGTTACAACACTTAAGAATGACACATTATGAACTCCCTTGAAGTGAGAAAGATCAGGTCCACAAATAGGGGTCATTGTTCCTATCCGTTTCCACAAACTCTGCAACATCCCAAAGTCTAGTCGGTTTTTGTATCCGAGCTGACCACAACCTCGTCGGCCATTGAATCGAGTCTTCGACTCTCTTAGTCATTCATTTAATCACCAACTCAGTTGATCAACCAATCGACTGCTCTACTAGTCGACTATCAATTATCGACTGATTGTCTCCAAAATATCTAGAGGGGTGATGAACCGTCAAAACCTTAGGTTTCAACAAATATTAATTTTACATACGCTATATGTTGACATGATTATCATATTGAGAATGTCCTATAATCTTATGAATACATATGGATCCATTACACTTATGTTGATATGTTGATTACATGCAGTAATTCATGTGATCGTTGATGATATAATGATGTGATATCCTTGAAATGACATGATGATAGCAGGCAATGATTTCCTTTGATAATATTCTCTAATTTCATGACAAGTGCTAACAACACGTGATTATTTATGACAATATTTCATGATGGCATGATGTAATGACTTGTGGTTCTTTATGGAAAGATAGCTTATATTGATTGAGATGAATGAGCATCGAGTGTAATACTATAATGTGATGACAATGATGATGTGTCCTCATGTTGACATGTGAAATGTCACATTTCTATAAGATTAGGATGTTATGATTATAACTAATGCATTTGTTGCATGTTGTGAGGTGGTGCTTTACAGGAAATCCACCCTTGGGCCTAGGAGGTTAATTAATTTAGTGATTTTGTGGGAGCCCATAACCATGGTTGAGAATTATTAAAAGTAACATTTTATGGGATGGGGACAACACAACCAGTAGACTTGTTTCGATAGTTATTTTAACTTCTAGGGATACCAGAAGTCCATCACTAGAGTTGTACTCATCGGTGGGAGGAATATGAAGAGAGACTTTCAATGCCTAGGGATGGTTTCCTTTAGGGAGGATAGGGAGGAAGTAGGGCTAGCCTTTCGAAATGTTTGGGGTACACTAGAGTAGAGTACCAATAACCAAATGCTTGGCCTAACCTAGACGAGGCCTTTAAGGTTGACAAATCCTTAAGGGAAGGGTGGTTGTTGCCGTGGAAACTTCTCGATAACTTCTAGTTCCTATTGATTGCGCTGCAATAGAGGGTTTGTTCCATGGCGAGTGGGATGATCTAGAGTTTGATTTGGAGGTTTATGGAGGTGGAAAATGGTATGATTCTCTGGGAGAGGGTGTGTAAGGGAGGAAGAAAACCATATATAAAGATAATCATGATACTCAAAAATTTGAATTGATTGATGCATAATTGAATGATCCATAATGGTATTAAGTGCTTGCATATTAGGCATCTAATAAGAATAATGAAGAGCATATAGTAAAATAGATTACTATATTTTTATTAGTACAAAAATGAGAATTACACGTATTGGCCACACGAGTAACTCTCACCTATGCAATATTTCTAGTTACTTAGGTGCATATTGTGTGATGCTTGAGCATATTAAATACTACCTAAGTATAATGTAACTTCGAGACAAATTTTCCTAAAGGAGAGAAGTATGTAACAACCCAAGATTTGTATTAAGCTAGTTCTAAATAAAAACATTGGGAAAATAAGTAATAGGTATATGAAATATTATCCGCAAGATGTAGAACAGTCGGTGGTGGGTGAAGTTAAGACACCCCTAAGTTGAATGGTCATTGGTTCGAAACCTCGCAAATACCAAAAATCCAACCATGTTAAGGGTTGATGCGGTCTAAGCCGGGTGCGATCCCTGAGTGATTTTCATGGTTTCTTATCCAAAGGAAAACCCTGCAAGTAAGGGGTACCACTAACCAACAAAACAAAAGGTATATGAAATATTAAAACAATACAAATAAATAATATTTCGAGAATTTTTTAATTAAAATTAATTAAATATACATGGTTCAAAGTACCAAATAAAAGAAAGATAATCTTTAAAAAGGAGGAGGATTGGAAGGGAAGGCCATTCTATTCTTCTTGGGTTCTTGAGGGAGGTAGGAAGGGTTACAAGAGGTAAGATAATAGATCTAGCTCAGATTTATTGGTTGAGGGCTCAGGGGCTCTAAGTGTTTCACTGAGAAGATGGCTGGGTGGAGAGTTATCCCCCACACATTATTTTCCTGCACTGCTCGTAAAATATAAAGGTATTGTTTGTCCTAAAATATGTACTCGTCTGCTAGAGTACAAATCTTAGTCATCTGAAATGGATGATTGAATTTGAGTGTGGTAAATTGATCAACAAGACTGAATGATAAAGGGAGAGGGCAGTAAGCTAACTATAGATCGGAGATCTTCCATTGGGCATGGAGTCAAAACTTGAATCTAAATGGCTTATAGCTAATAACTGTCTAGATTTCTTTCTAATAACTATGAGGCAAGGTAAGCATCGTGTTCAGCGCATAAAGTGATGAATGACAGTTTGAAATGAAAAAACAACCCACTGCACAAGAGGCATCTATCAATGATGAATCTCTAACACAGCTTTAGAAGAATTAACTTAAAGAATGATTATAAACAGAGCATCCAACAATGATGAATTCTGAAAACAACCATTTACACATAACAGGTATAGCCATAATGGAGAGGAGCACCAAACAGATGAATTCCTTCACCAAACTACAGAGTATACCAACATATAGAACACAGTCATGAATGTAGACAATAAAAACACATATTGAACAATAATATCGTAATGAATCTCAAGTCAAGAAAGGAAAAGCTTATGTATTAACTTCAAAAAGATAAACAATAAACAAGCTTCTGTACAGTCCATAAGTCTTCTTCTCGCTTAAGCTTGAAGCCCCCCTACAACCCTTTCAAGCGTCTTCGAATTAACCTCTCTCCTCCTTCAATGAAAAATGATAAAATTTATAGAAGAATCTGTCCAAGAGATGTTACTACCTATCCGGTAACAAATTTTACAAATAAACTAAAAATAAACAAAATATAATTTGTGACAAAGAATAAGGAGCTGCCATAGTTAGATGAATTTCGATGAAATCTCTGAATGCCACCTGCAAACTGATTCCCTAGAAATTTGGAGCTGATTCGATGAGAGAATAAAACCAGGACACGAGTTTTGGAGACCCAAAATCTGCCATAATGAAGATAAAATCTTTTTAAATGCGTTGGCCCTCTAGATTGATGATATAATCCACTATTTACAAGTCTTCACGTCTTCAAAACTACTGAAAAGTTCCCTGTCTGAACATCTGGATCTAATGGAGTGAAATGCGCTTTGAAGCTGGAAAGGATTCTCTGACTGCTGATCTTTCTCCATCAAATTTGCTTCTTTAACCTGCCATATGTTTAAGGGTATTCCACAAGCCTTCGGAGCATTATAGAGCTGATGGTGCATGCTAATAATGCAATCTGCCATGCTTTTTATTTAAATAATTTAATTGTAATAAATATTTATGTCATCAAGAATGGCCGCCATAATAGAAGCACCATGAGTAGGAGTGCTTGAGTACACTTGGCAAATAACCAATTTCGACTCTTTCAACTCTACTTGCTACTATTACACTCTTTGCAAACAATGCTAAGAGTACCCATACGTTTTCCATATAACCTTATATTCTTTGCATAACTCTGAGCAATAAAGCATTCACCATCACTTGTTACAAACAAACAAACAGAGTATGCATATATATCAAGGGTTCCACTGGAAAATCCCTGATCAGCACTATCAAGAAATGGCATAAAACCTTTTATTTTTAATAGGAAGACATTCATCAGCAAGAATCAACTTCAGGATTAGTTTGTTGAACTTTGCAAATATTCCTTATATCGAAACTTGTCTTGAATTGATAGCTCCTCTGCTCCCCTGTGCATATCTCTACGTTAACCATGATTAAACTCTGCCACCAACAACTACTAAACTCTATCCTTCAACAGTTGGCATTTGGTTGGCATCTTGTGCTCTTGATATTGAAACCATGATGTAAACTTGATGGGCTCTCGCATGTACATTGTTGACACTTATGATGCTTGAATGCTCTGTCTGGGCAGTCTTTCCTTTGGCGAGCTTTTGGATGTTTGCATTGATACACAGGTGCAACTGAAACTCGGGATGGATTTTATATCCCACATTTAATAAGAAAACTGATTTCTTATACGTTGGCACAAAGGTTGACATTGACATGTTAGGCATAAAGATTTGACCGAAGGATGCGTGACACTACATCTGTGTATGACTAAAGTTTAGTTGGTTGGATGACATCTTAATGGTGAGGCTCGATGACCAAAGCCAAAATACCTTTTGCAAAACACGACAAGGTAAATTAATAAATGGAATTTGAGTTTGGCATGGGTAAAAGATAAAACTCAATATTATTTTTATTGATTTTCAAAACTTCCTTTTAACCATAAAAATAATAATATACATTAGATTTTTTTTAAATATTTAAATTAATAAAAATGTGTATTTCATGCCATTGGGAGTGTTATTGATCATGAACATCAGTAGACTTTATAAAAAAGACGAGGATTTGGGAAAAAAGAAACTTGGTCATAGGAGGGATTTTGGTTTGGTTTTCAACTTGATGAGAACACTTCAATTTTCTAAACACAATCGAAGAGATCAAGGAATCTCAACTATTTTGGGCAGCGCATGTTTTGTGAAATTTGACCATTTCACTGCCAGAATATAAAAATTTTTATAGAGCAGATTCTGGTACCAACAAGTACAATATTTCAATAACTCATTGGATTACAAGTACACCTTCCCCCTTATTGCATTAAATTGTTATTATGATATATTGTAAATTTTTTAGATCTACTTTGTTCATGAGAATGAATTTGATTTTAGTTAATTGTTAGAAGATATTGCCTTTCTAATTTTTTTGTAATAATTTTTTTTTAAGGCCAAATATGGGCCTTACAATGTTTGGTGATCCTAAATTTTAGACACTTACATTTGGAAAATACCCACTGGGATGAAAAGGAAATTTATATTTTATGAGCTTCCATGTTGGGAAAATTTTAAGATTGCCCACTTACTAGATCCCACACATGATATGGATGTTAATGGATATTATGGATAAGTGGCACATCAACCATACGTTGATAAAATGGGCAGTAACTTCAGCCATATACTCTCTACTTCCCTTTCATTCCTACATGTGTGGTTGAGGAATGGATATTAAACACAAAAGGATGGTTTTGAGCAGTCAAGCTGACATTTTCCCTACTTTGGTGTTTAGTATCTATAAGTTCTTAAGGAATGTTGGACCAGTTCAGTTTATGGGTTTAATATCCTTTATTCAAAAGTCTAGTATGATCCATGATATATATTTGGTATGCTTTTCCAGGAGAATTTGGATTATGTTCTTTGCTTTCAACTCAGTGGTATGCCCTCATTTTGGTCCTCTCTAATATAGAGGTTTCCAAGTGCTTTTTTTAGCACTACGATTTGGTTCAAATTTAAGGCTTTAAAAGGAATGGAGGGTCTTAGGCACTCCAATCACTATATCCCTTATGAAATTTCAGACTTGCATTGAGTTTAGAAGAGGAGTGCATGCTAAATTGAGGATCTAGAGATAAGAATGTTGAGTTATAAGAAGGTGTGGCTCATTAAAGTGAGCAAATAGAGAAAATGGAATTAGACTTCGACATGAAATAATAATGAATTAGTTCTAGGTCTTTCTAGGAGCTCACATTCTCTACATTCTCTTCCCGAGATTTGTGTTTTTTTGTTGGAGCAATAGTTAAGGATGAAGAAATAGTCCAACAAGTGCAAGGATACATAGCAAATGAAAATGCAACACTGAAGTTCAAATTTTAGACGAACATCAAATAAGAAGCCCTTTATGGGCATGTTTTCTTCAGAGTCCAAGTCTTAAGCATTTTTAGGTTTTTTTCTTACTAGCCCAATTTATTAGACCTTACACTAGTCAATTTATTAGGTCTTACACTAGTAGGCTTTATAAATATGCACACAAAAATGTAAAAAAATATTGAATAATAGGCCATGATTTTGAGTTTTTGGTCTCTTTAAAACCTTGATATAAAACATTTCAAGTTTTCTTTACATTAATTCATTCTGCGATAAGCCGCAACCTTTTTTTCAACGAAAAAAACTACTATTGTTATTCGAGGAGAATCAAATAGTACAATGATCGTCTTGATTCATGATCTGAATCATTCAAAATCTCCAAAAAAAAACGAAGAAAAAACCATCAAAAGACTTTCGGATCACAATGTCTCACTAAAACAGTCTAAAACAAGACATTCTTCTAAAATAAAACAGAACAAGTTAGGCTACAAGCCTCTTCAAAAAAGAGAATAAGATTCCCAAAAATTAATAAAAAAAGTAGATGTCGCCACACTCCACAATGGCATTTTCCAGCCATTCTTCCCAAATAAGATGACCTTCAGAACCCTCCAAAGCCTATTTTGATAACTTGTCTGCCAGCGAATTGTGTTCTCTATAGATGTGTTGAAAGGAGATAGTTTGCTGCACTGAGATTTCTCTTTGAGCGCGAATGCACCAGTGTCAAAGATTGGTAACATTGAGTTTGAAATGTCCCGTTGCCCACTTGATTGTTACATGAGAATCTCCATAAAATTTGAGGTTCACTAAACCAAAAATATTTGCCAATTTTAGAACACACCAAAGAGCCATCATGTTTGTGCCAACTCCACAATTGAGGCGAACAAAAAAAAAGTGTTCCTCATTCAGAAATAAAACTCCTCCTACTGCACAAATCCCATTTTGTGCTGCCCCATCAAAAAATAAGACTGGTTGATTCACCTTGAAGGAAACGTTTTGAACTCTGGCAACCGGCAAACTATGCTCATCACTCTTATGAGATAGATACATCTTCAAAGAAGTCACACTGCAAACCTTTATATCAGGCTGAATTCTTTGAAAAATGGCACAATTCCTAGTGTGCCAAATAGCCCAAGAAATACAAATTGCAATGATGAAAAAAGGCTTACAATTTATGAACCAATTTAAAAAATAGAAATTGAACTCACCAACATCCCAAGGACGAGTAATATTCATATTTGCAGAGACAAAAGCCCAGACTTTGATAGAGAAGCTACAATTGACAAAAAGATGTTGAGATGTCTCTGCTGCAGTTAAACAAAGACTGCACCTGCTTGGGCCAACCCATCCACGCTTAAGCAAATTCTCCCAAGTCTTGAGTTTGTCTTGAAGAGCTAACCACATAAAACATTTTAATTTTAATGGAATTGACCACTTCCAAAGCCTCTTGTACCACCAGTCCTGTGGGAAGATAAATTTATCTTGGATAATTCTTAAATAAGTTGATTTGGCAGTCACTATCCCTGTACTAGCATTCCCACTCCATACCAAACGATCATTATCCAAATTAATTTTAACACCAGCTAAATTTAAAGATCTGATATAATTCTCCCATTCAAAAGCATAAAAGCCAGAGAGACCAAGGTCTTTCGAATTCATCCAAACAGCAGGACCAGTCGCATCTTTCCTGTAGATAAGAATTATGTCAAGAGTATTCAACCCAAGAACCTGTAAATATTGAATTAAAAGGTTTGAAAGTGAATAAGAGTCCTCCATTCCTAGAATTGGATCCAGTCTGATTCTAACATTTACTCCAGTTCCCAGTTGCCAATAGAGATCCTTCTTAATCCAGTTGAAAACTTTCATGAATCCCCTCCAAATAGGGGAGAAGTTCCATCCCACCAGCTGCGGATTTCTAAGCCAAGATAGAACATTCAGCTTTAGATATTTAATTTGCATAATCCTAGACCAAAGGGTAGTCCCAAAGATACATCTCCACAGACTTTTAAGCCTGAAAGCAGCGCTAAAGGCTTCCAAATCTTTAATTCCCCAGCCCCCATATCTTTCCGGCCTTGAAAGGAACTGCCAAGCGACCATTGGCACTTTTACAAAATCAAATTTACCTGTCCAAAGAAAGTTGAACAAACATTTTCTCATGGAATTAATGATGGAAGAAGGCACTTCTAGTAACGAAAACCAATAGACATGAATGCTAGAAAGTACCATATTGACTAAAATGAGCTTTCCACCAATGGACAAAAGTCTATAGGACCAATGATTGATCCGGTTCTCTAATTTCCTCAGTAGCCAGAACCAATCTTTGATAAGGTAGTTGTTAGGTTTCAATAATAAACTCAAATATTTGAAACCATCCTCTAGAGGGCAACACTGAAAGGGTAGAAAGGAAGTAATAATTCTCAGATGCAAATCATTTGTATTGAAATGATAGAAACTGGATTTGGCTGAGCTAACCTTCATACCAGACGCATTACAGAAGGTCTGTACAATGTCTCTGTAATGTTTCCATTCTGCAACAGTATCCATACCCCCCACCAAAACATCATCCACAAACAGTATATGTGTGCTCACACAGTCTTTTGCCAGTTTAATACCCTTGATCCAACCATTTTCCAAAGCTTGATTTACTAACCTGCTAAAACCATCCATGACTAAGATTAAGAGAAGTGAGGAAAGAGGACACCCCTGTTGGATACCTCTTGAACAACTAAAAAAAGGCAAAGGTGGTCCATTAACTAGCACTGCAATATTCATCGAGGTGATGCAAGCCATAATCCACCTTATCACCAGGGAGGAACACCAATATTTATCAAAATTAATCTCAGAAAGTTCCAATTGACCCAATCATATGCTTTCTCTAAGTCCATTTTAAGCAAAATGGGCTTTCATCTTTTTAATTTTGATGTTATGCAGCAATTCCTGAGCTATCCCTAATGCATCATGAATTTGTCTCCCAGATAAGAAACCAAATTGTTCTGGAGATATGTAATATGAGAGGGCCGATTTCAGCCTTTGGGCAATTATCTTGGCAATCAGCTTATACACAAGATTGCATAAGGCAATCGGTCGAAAATACCCATAAGAAAGAGGCTTGTTGCTTTTAGGGATTAAAGTAACAAAGGTTGAATTAAGTCCTCCTGATATGAATCCATTGACCCTAGAGACGTTTACCATACTTCTGAGATCCTCACCCAATACATCAAAGAAATGGATGAATAGCTCCACCAGCCATCCATCTGGCTCGGGGCTTTTGTCTTTAGCAAATAATTTCAAAGTATCCTCAATTTCAATCAGAGAGACTTCCTTTTGTAAATGATCAACATCTTGATCATTAAAAAACCTCGGGTAAAGCCTCAACACTTTGATATGATCTTTAAGAACACAGTCACCAGAATCTTTATAGATGTTTTCAAAGAAATTAACTACTTCCGATTTTAGCTGATCAGGCCCAGAGATCAACAAAACCTAGGCATCCTGGATTTCCCAAATGTTATTCATATTTCTTCTAGCAGAGGCAAAAGTATGGAAAAATTTTGAGTTTTTATCCCCATGGGCTAGCCAGATGGCTCTGCTCTTGAGACGCCATTCTTTCTCCTCCTGGACCAGCAGCTCCTCTTTTTTCTGTTTGAGCCTTTTCAATGCTTCAAAAGACTCAACATCTAATGAGTTAGAAAAATTAGCTTCAAGTGCTTTATGAATTTTCATTTCCAACAAAGATAATTCCAATTGATCAGCCTTCTTTCTGTTCTTGATCCAAACCGTAACAACCTCTTTTAAATCTTTTAGCTTATGACAGAACCGAATCAATAAGTTATCCTCCTGAACCCTGTTATTCTACCAGAAATCTCTGACCATGATACAAAACTGATCATCATTTAACCAGGAGCTATTGAACTTAAAAGGAGATGAAAGTCTTTGCCCATAATCATCCAATTGCAGCACAATAGGCCAATGATCTGAAAATTTAGTCTCAAAAACCCATGACCTATAATTTTGAAAGTGACCCAGAAGTTCAGTCTTAATAAGAAAACGGTCGAGCCTTTTATGAACCCCAGCCCTACCACATCTACCATTTGTCTAGGTAGGCATCAACTTAGTAGGAAATATAGCCACTAAATCATTCTCAACATAAAACTTAGAAAAGAAATCAGCCATGTCATCCAACTTAGCCGAATGACCCCAAATCTCAGAAGTTGAACTGGTGTGATTCAAATCACCTGCAATAATCAGATTTGGAAAACTCAGAAGACCAGAGCCTTGGAGTGACTCCCAAAAGATCTTTCTCTCCTTATATGGAGCATAAGAATTTAAAATATCAAGAGAATGGTGACGCCCACAAAAAGATCCCTTCAGAAGAATACCCCAAGGAGTAGAATGTGCTTTAAAAGTGAATAGAGAAGGGTTCCAAGCTACTGCAAGACCCCCTGAGAGGCCACAAGAATTGAAAGCAGCCACTTCCCACTTAGGCAGAATCTTACAAATCTTGGAGATAGCAAGGGAATCATCACACATAGTTTCCTGAAGCAACACAATAGCTGGGCTAGTAGCAATAAAAAGATTGGATAAGGCCTGAGTCCTAGATACCTTACCCAATCCACGCACGTTAAGAGAGATAATGGGCATTATGAAACACCTAAAGAGGGGGACGCCGCTCTAAGGCCCTTAGGGTGAGAAGAAGGAACAAACCCCTCATCCTCCAACCTTTTCGAGACAGGGGTATAAGAATCAAAACCAGGATCAATAGGATTAGGCAAAATTTTCTTTTTCTTTCCTCTACGAATTGTGACATTTTGGAATTTTAGAGAATGTAAAGGAATGACAGCAGAATGTAGACCCGAATTTTTTGTATAAATGGACAACGAGGGGAAATCCATGCCCTTCTTAGATAAAACATAGCCACTATCGTTCAAGATAGACTTATCTTCCAAAGAAAGAGAACCAGAAGAAGCATCCAAAGTAGAATCAACTAAGACTGACCTAGCCGGTACAGAAGGAAAACCCTTAGAATCTTTCGAAGGGATGAGAATAGGGTTATTAGGGAAAAAACCCTCATCCAATTGGGGGTTTAGAATAGGAGGTAGGGACTCATTCAAGGCCACATAATCAAGCTCCCTGGACAAATTATGACCCACCAAAGACCCATTAGGGTCCAACCCTGCTTTATCAACTAAGAGACTAGTAACCATGTCATGTCTCAAAATAACCTCCCCTTTAGAGATACGCTTAGATAGATCTTTCTCAGATTTTTCAATGAACATAATTTCATCTTTAGAGATTTCAGAGAAAAAATCCGGATGTCTAGAGACAGACTTACCCGCTATCATGCTCAAATCCTTAGTAGGCGAAGGCATGGGAGTAGATAGCCCAGAGGAAGAGGAATCCTCTCTGCGTTTCTGAAAGGAAGAACAATTTGCTTGAACATGCCCAATTTCTTGACAAGCAAAGCACCGAAAGGGAATTTTGAAAAATCCAATCTTTTTCTCCAAACCCTACTACCCCACACAACCTCAACTTATGCAGGTAGGCCAAGATGCATGTCCATCTCCACCATCACCTTGGCAACTCTCCTATCCATCCCAAATAGATTATGCTTGTCGATCCTTACAAACCTGCCCACCACATTCGCCAAACCGATGACCACCTCTTCAGACCAGAGTTCAATGGGAAAACCAGGAATGAGCATCCAAATATGTCGAATACCTTGAGTTTCCTTGAGAGGATCAAAATTCACATGCCAGCGTTTAAGGAAGAGGGAACCCTGCTTAAAAACCCAGAAAGTCGATAAAATTTGATCAATGTCAAAAGCCTCTCGAAAAATGAACATGATCCATCTGTTCATCAACAGGTTGATACGCGGTGCCATCCCCGTCAAAGGAACCCAACATTTATTCACCCAATCTGAAATTTCCAGCTTAGAACCCGAGGTGAATTCTAATCTCCCAACAAGGGCACGCTCCGCAAGCATCCCAATCCACTCAAAGTTAAAATATGAGTCAATCTCATATTTCTCAACAACCTCCCGAGCTTTCACTGTCTTCTGGTACCTCCTGGTCTTTTCCCTAGAACAAAAAAAGTTGTTTTTAATTTTACATACTCCCACAGTAGTCCTCAACTGAGAAGGGATCAAAGGAGCATCTGGAGCCGGTATAGGGGAAGGGTCCCCCATAATAGAAAGTCACCGAAACAACTGGAGGAGATACCGACAGCTTCCAAAAACCAAAAACCAACCACCTGTCTAAAGTTAACCCCACCACTAGAGACATGCCAAAATAGGAAGCCTGCAGAAAACAGGTTACCGGAGGAGATGCTGACAGCTGCCAAAAACAAAAAACCAACCACTTGTCTAAAGTTAATCCCACCACCAGAGTCACGCCAAAAAAATGTAGCCTGCAGAAAACGGGTTATACAAGAGTCCCCACAAACCGAAAAATGCCAACCAGGCACCCCCACAAGTAACTACTAAAAATTAGGTTAAAGAGAATGAGCAGTAGGCTGCGGCGTAAGCCAATAATTCCCACATTTTTTATACTTGGTTGGTACTAGGCTGATTCAAAAGAATCAGCTGGACTCCAAGGTGTCGCAAACCCACACATCCGTCAACTCAACCATCATTTTCAGCAAGAGACCGCAGAAAGGTGTGATTCAGAAAACCCTAGCTGCAGAGCCATGCTCTCCCCAAACATGACGGAAGAGTAAAATCAATGATAAGCCGCAACCTTATTTTAATATGAATGATATATTTCTTTTAGTAATTTTTTTTAATAGAGGATTGTGCGATAAAGATCACTTTTTATATATTATTGTTGGGTAAACTTTATTTTATTGTAAGTATTACCTTTTTGTTATGCGTGCCCTCACACTATCTAATCCCTCTCCAAACTAACTTTTTTTTTTTTTTGATATCTGAGGACCTAAGTGGATCCTCCCTTCTGAGCGACGTCAGCCGAGCAGGCCAGTTTACAAACCTCGAGCCGAGGTCAGCCTATATTTGGAACCGGTTCACCAGCAAGTGGGAAGGTAGGGACGCATTCAGAGATACCAGAGACGAGACCTGCAATGGAACTGTGGAGGGAGCAGGAGTAGAACCCTGGTCTCTGGCGTAGGGACCATCAAGACCAACCACTGGGTTCGGAGCCTCAGCCCCAAACTCTCCAAACTAACTTGAGCCCATCGTATTGATAATTATATAATTATATAATTTACATTTCTTTTTTATATATTTCCACCATGACTAACTTTAAAAAAGAGGATTGCTTTATGAAGTAATTTTTTTAAAGGTCGTGAGAAAATGACCTCTTTATAAATTTGCTAATGAGAAACTTCAAAACGAAGTTGTTTCCTTTTAGGATGATAATGCTAAGGTCACTACCATTTTTTTTTTAACAGTAACAGAGAAAGGATTATATTTATAAAGCTGTGCACAGCTATTCATTATAGACTTGCAAATAGAGTTTTTAACAGTGCTGAGGTGTCAAGACCAACTAACACTACCATAACTATCTGCATTACATTATAAGCTCTGAGTTTGGTCTTCCTGAAATTGTCCAGCATAGAGCTGGCATAGACTTTTACAAACTGACTACAGAGGAGTTTACAAAAATACATTAACCAAAAACAAAAAATTTGAAACCTGGGCTGGGCTAGCCTTTCTTCCTAAGCTTGACGGACGAAGCGTCCACCATCACCTGGTTTATTTCCTGATTCACCGTTGGATTTTCGTGTACCCAGCTTCCCTGCGTCGCTCTGAAGAAATCGGCCATATCTTCCTGCATTCTGTCAATTTTTCCCATTAATTCTAGAATATTTCGTTCCAGATCATCAATTCTGGAATCTTGGCAGGATAACTGAGTGCAAACGTGCGTTATGACCGACGCCATTTCAGCATTCTGGTTCACGCTGGAACAGACCGCTTCATAAGTTCTCCGGGCTGCAAACTTAATATCAATCAAGGTTCTGCTTAAAGCAGCGATGGTTGCCCTGATTGACGGCATGGTTTCCCAATTATCCGCCTGCGAGAGACGAGGAGCAGAAGAAACGAGCTCCCCGAGGGATAGACGGCTCAGAGTTTCGGGGAGATGGGGAGGGAGAGCCATCGCGAAGGGAGGAATAAGGGGGGCGGATGGGGGAGTTAAGGAGGCCCCGTGGGAGCTGACACCGGGGGAGAGAACGAGGAGACAGGTGGTGGGTCGGACGGGGAGGCAGATGGAGGAGCGTGTGGGAGGGTACGCGGAGGGCGTTTTCATGCATAAGATTAAAAAGAGGGGGAGGCCAAAGTTTAGAGGGAGTGGATGGTCCCTTAAGGCCAAGACCCTAACCAACATCCACGTTAAAAAATCAAAGGGCCAAGACATTGTTAAATTAAGGGATAAAATGAAATCCCAAGACTCCTTTGTGATCCTTAGTTTGCCCGACTGCGAGCATAATTCCTTGATTTGCCGCTTGATCCGCCACCCTGTTGTTCTCTCGGAGGATATGAAAGAAGGAGGCCTTTGAAAATAATGTATTGGTTTTAATTCTTTGCATGTATCTATCTGCTTTTGAGCCTGGCGAGGCATATCCTCTTCGCATGATTTGGATGACGTGCCTGGAGTCTCCATAAATTTTGAGATTGGCTATGCTGTAGTTGGAGGCCATTTCTAATGAGAGGATGAGAGCTAACCATTCTGCCTCATTATTAGTTTTCCTGCCTAATCCCCAAGCAAATTCTACGATTTTTTTTCCGCCGGGATCGAAAAGAATCCCACCCGCACCTGCCACCCCGGGAGGTCACTACCATTATCAAGCTTAAGGATTTTATTTATTTATTGTACAAATATAATAATATTTAGCATCATGATGAGGTGAGATCAATGTAGGACCTTGTTACCTAGCAAGCTTAAGGATTTTATTTATTTATTGTAAAAATATAATATCTACCATCATGATGAGGTGTTTATTTATTGTAAAAATATAATATCTAGCATCATGATGAGGTGAGGTCAATGTAGGACCTTGTTACCTAGCTTTATGGAGAGACACTTTTACTTCAAGATTATGATTATAATTCTAGTTTCGTTGAAGAGTATAATTACCTAAAAAATAATCAGCAAATGGACAAAAATGAAACTTTCATCCTGAATCTTAATCACAACCTTTATATAAAAGTGAATTAAGATGTACTAAATATTAATTAATTATAAGTATTTATAGTTTATATGGTTATTTTGAAATAAATTATAATGTTGATGGATCTTATATTAAGTATAACGAACAAGTTGATAGTTGGAATTGGAGTATTAATGTGATGGAAGAAACTTCATATATTACTTGGAAAAAACTCATGGATGAATAAGTTGACAGTTGAACTTGTCATGCCAATGTGATGGAAGAAGCTTTGAAACTTCCCTTCAAAAAGTTATAGATTAACAAGTTGAAAGTTGAACTGTATTACTGATATGGAAGAAACTTTAGATCTCTCCTATCAAAAGCTCATGGAAGAATTAGGGAAGTAGGTAGAGGTACTTGACACCCTTCAAAAGGATAGTCTCACCCTCTTCAAGTGCAACTTTCTACTATGAATTATTGAGTACACATGCGTTGTCTTCTTCTAATTTTTAGAAGCATAATAAATATATTGGATCCAATTTAGACTTTACCGGATGGGTTACACAAACGATGGATTTAATAAGTGGATATGGTGTTGTTACTTCTATTAAGCTTGAAATGAGCCTAGTTAGAGAAGGTCTTGGTTATTTTGAGACAACATAAATACATGAGTCACCATGTTTCATCTACCACAAATTTTTAGGAATTATAATATGCACCATTTGATTTTATTGCTATTGAACTATTGAACCAAATCCTACATCTTTTATCAAATGAAATTATAAAGTTCACCATCCATGTTTTATCCATATTGATATCTTGATCATAATGATCATGCATATTCTCCCATCATCTAGGTAATGACATTCTTATTGCCACATATATTCTTACAAATTAACAACAAGAAGCATAGATGACATATTTTTGGATTGATAACCACTATTAGGACTAATTGTGGGTGCACTAATGATTTTTCATAGTAACATTTGAGCTCTTGTTTGTGGACATATTATCGATTGGTTTTTTCGATCATACAATGATACCATGCTCGTAGCTCTTTCTGATAATGAATTCACATTAGGATCAATATTTTATTAGCAAGTTTTGATGGCATCATGTTTGTCCACATGCATGTGGTGAAAGAAGTGTTTATGGTGGGAAAACCATGTAGCTATATGTGGTATTTGAAGCAATTTTTGAGCCTTTGACCCCACTAATGCATTGTCATATCTCTTGGTTTACTTTCTTGGAGTGTATTTGTTGATCTCTGACACTCTTTCCTTAATAGCAAAGTTGTCATATCACTTTCAGTGTTGGCATGCTCTTGCCATCACATTGTCATTTTTTGGAGATTGTTCTTTGACAACATTGTGGTATTGTGCTCCCCATATTTTATTACTTGTGCAATAGATTATTTATTGACACCTTTGTTTGCTTTGTAGATTTTGTAGAGGTTTATGTGAATATTTTTGGGTTTGTTGTAGACTAGTATTTTCAGAAGTAGTCTTAATTGAGAGCTTGTGTGTACCTTATTATGATTACGTACCCTTCAACTTTATCACCATCAAGTGTCATTCATATGAAATATTTCCACACTAATGCTCTAACTACAAATATATTTTCCAAATCCTTTCCAAAGGCTAAATTTGTTGAATTTCACACTTTGCTTAGGAGGAATGAAGTTATAATTGAGGAGGGATAATACTAATATCCCTTCCTTGCTCCCAAGTCAATATTAAGGGGGAATGCTAATGTTAAATAAATATAAATTTGACTTAGTGGTCAATCTATTAATGGATCATCATTAATGCCATTAATATAATTAATATATATTTGCTTGTGCAACAAAATGTTATGTTTTACTCTATTACACTTTATAAAGGGATATTGCACTTAATGCATTATTCAGACATAAACATTGGATATTATTGAAATATGATTTGATATATTCATGTTGTGTAGAGTCAAATTTTGATTCTAATGTTTAACACATACTTCTAAAACAAATCTCTCAAGCCTCATCTCCATGCACATTCTACCTCCTAGTCATGCTTTCCTAGGTTGTGATAAGTTGTTCCTCTCTTGAATCCACTTTGCTACAAGGCCTCTAATTTGTGCAAATGAAAGCATTGTTGTTGAATTATCCTACCCTCCTCGATTATGAGCATCTTAGCATTACTAACTTGTTTGAAACCCTCTTTCACCTCTTCATCATCAATAAGAATCACTCTCACAAGCCTCTCCTCATACCATTTAGAATGAAATCATGTGTAAGCACGTGAAGCGATGCACTCATGCTATCCCACCTCTAAATTATGGGTTGGATATCTCATTGGTAAAACTCTACTAAAGGATAACCCTCATAGAATATAGATTTAACTTGGCCCATCATGTTGTCAATGATCTCATAAATTTATCCAAGACTACAAGGATCTTAATTATCCATGTAATGAGTAACATCTAAAATAGGGACCATAAATGTAACCAAGTACAATATGTTACTGTGTTTTTTTTATATACCTACCCTAAATGTTCTTGGACTCCCTCCACTTAGTCCATTCAAATATCACATCCATTGATTGCAAGGGTTATTCCACCTCAAACATATTCTCCGATAAAATAAAGTAGTTAGCATGCTTAGTTTTTCTAGACTTGAGGAATCCCTTCATAGCATAAGCCTTGCAGATAGATAAAGAGAAATCCCTTCTTTCCTTTCCAAACCAATCAACAACCTTGAAAACAATGGAATTACTAAAGATGTATTAATAATGTTGATGGTAATATCAATCCACAACCTTGAAAACAATGGAATTACTAAAGATGTATTAATAATGTTGATGGTAATATCAATCCACCCACTCTAAAATATACAAAACCTTACCCCCACCTATGTTTATATAATATCCTCCATATGTAGTTTAAGCTTATTTTCCTTGCAGTGATGTCCTAAACTTATTTTCAAGTGAATAAGCATATAAAATCCCTACATCCAAAGTTTTCTTAATCTCCTTATAAAAGGAAAAAATAATTAAAATAGAAAAAAGATGGAAGAAAATGCCACTACTCTTTCCCATATAAGACAACTACATTATCTATATGCATCTTATACATTTCATAATGTGCTTGGTCTTGGGTTACATTAGACTTTATAGAATAAGACTCTACTTATACCCAAATGCAACATCTAATTTGGTGACACAATAGGTTTATATTCACATCGTGAAGAGAAGTGGTAATTAGAAAGGTTACTTTTGATTTATATACCATTTGTAATCTATATACTTCTAGTTCTATTTTATGCTTAGTCTAGTGCAAATAATAACTCCCCTTTTTAGGAGTGCATAAAGGTGTTGCTAGACTCTATGTTGTGTCTCCCTCCATTTGAAAATTAGTTTTACTAATGTTGTATAATCATGGCATGCCCACCTTTTGAGGTCAATTTTGCATTAGTTTTCTCATATTATGAGAGATATTTTGTGAGTCATATTGTAAGAGGGTCATATGGGATATTTGCAAATTCAAAAAAAAAATTGAAAGGATGTTGGATTAGGCGTGGACCCTATTTCTGCCACTCCACCTATTTTGGTTTGCACTTGAGTCTCGTGATCATTATAGATGATTGAGGAGTTTGAGAGATTGTAACGCTTTCGATGGGAAGGGAATTTCCAAGTTTATGGTGTCGAAGTTTGAAATTAGAAATTTGAAACTAAAATGTTTGAAAAAAATAAGAAAAACCTATACACATGCTTAAACTTATTATATTTAAATTATATCTTTATCTTGAGGATATTAGGTTTTAAATTAGATTCCCTTAAGGGGCAATCATGAAAAGATTAAAATAGAATCAATAAAATGCTTCAAATTAGCTAAGCATTTGAGTCAACTCAAAACTTGTACATTATCATTTTTTTTGGCATGCAGTCTTAAGTGCCATCCTTAAGCTTCAATCTAAAAAAGCTCAAGATGAATATCAAAGCTGAATTTTTCAAGAATTGCCTTGAAGTCTTAGTAGTCCATATCGCTAATCCATTTAACATGGTGACCCATAGATTTCCACCTTCTAGACCTCCATATCATTCATTTCACCTAAAAAACAAAGACTAGAATGATCCTAGTAATTATTGCACTATTATGTTTAGCTATCACTTGAGTAAGATCTTTGCCACAACCCTACACATTCACACCTCCAAAATGGGTAGAAACAAAGAAATTGAGGGCACAAATACAAGCAAGATTTAGGAAGAACTATCATACCGATGATTATATCTTTACTTTGAACTCTATCATTTGAGGAGGTTAAGGACAACAAGCACAAATAATGTTAGTGTTTCATGGACTTCCTTAGGGCATTTGACACAATTTTTCAACACATGTTAGGTAAATGCTTAAGACTTTTGTTATTCTACCCTTGGCGGTCTCACTTGTTATGACCTATTACAAAACCATTGTTGGCAAGGTATGGATCAACAGTAGTGAGACATAGGAGGTCGAGAGTATTATAGGAGTTGAACAAGGTTTCCCACTTTCTCCTACACTTTTTGGGCTCTACATTGATGAGCTAGAGAAAATAATTTTTTATTTATTAGATGTTCGAAGATGGTTTCATACTCTTCAAAGTCTCTATTGTTGTTATTCTATTTGCAAAAGACAATACTTCATGGCTCACTTAACAAGGGGCCTCTAAAGACAACTTGACATTTTAGCTTCCTTTTGTGATACTCCTAAAGCTCAAGTTAATCTAGGGAAAACAAAAAGCATAGCCTTTAACATCTCTAAAAAGAAGGCAAGTAATATAATTCTTACTTACAAAGGAGATAGGGTTGAGGTAGCCTATTCATATGTATATTTGTGGATCCTATTATATCCAAGATTATAGCTGTGAGAATTAAACCTGGGCTGCCAAAGTTTGTGTCATCAAATCAGTTTGGGTTTCTCCATGACAGACAGATTCTGGATGTAGTTGGCATCACACAGGAGATAATCCATACTATAAAATTTCGGAACTCAAAGGCTTTCCTTCTAAAAATGGATCTTTAAAAGGCCTATGATCGGGTGGATTGGTGCTATCTCAGAATTCTCCTAATACAAATCGGTTTGTTACTTATGATGCTAAAATGGATTATGTCTTGTGTTACTTCAACAAACATTGTTGTTCTTGTCAATGGGATTCCATCAAACTTCTTTAAGTGTTCTTGGGGGATAAGACAGGGCTGTCCACTGTCTCCTATCCTTTTTGTGTTGATTATTGATGGTTTAAGCAGAATTATACTTAAGGCAAAATCTGATGGTCTTATTAAGGGGATAAAACTCTCTAGAGAGATATCTATATCTCATCTACTTTTTGTCGATGATGTACTTCTAGCTGGTGCAAATTCAATAGGTGTGTGGAGATGCTTCAGAAATTGTATATCACTCTTTTGTTGTGCATTTGGTATGAAGGTAAGTGATAGGAAATCCATCTTGTTTCAGCATAATATGAATGATCTGCAAATTATGGAGTTACAGAATGTTCTTCCGTATAAAGTCCAGGATTTAGTTAATGGTTTTACATATTTGGGATACTTCTTAAAGCCGAATAATTATAGAATCAAGGATTGGTCTTGGCTTGTTAAGAAGATGGAATATAGAATTCAATGCTGGACAAATCGCCTCTTATCTATTGGAGGCCATCTTATCCTGGTAAAATCAATTCTTACAAGCATCCTAGTTTACTGGTTATCCTTGTTCAAACTGCCCAAATCGGTCCTACTAAAATTAAATAGACTCTGCTCAAACTTTCTTTGGACAGGTGGATTGGAACGCAAAGGTCTAATAATGGCGAAATGGGATTATATCACTACACCTGAAAAATGTGGTGGCTGGGGGCTTAAAAATTTGGATATCTTTGGGAAGGCCTTGCGACTAAAGAGTTTTTGGAGAGGACTTTTTGGTTGCACTTTATGGTCCGAAGTACTAAGGGTGAAGTACATAAAACCAGATATATTGGCTTGGATCAAAAATCCAGTTAAGAGAACAAGGAACACCTCTGTGATTTGGAAAGGATTTATGCAGGTTTTTCATTGGCTAGGTAATGATTTATCTTGGCAAGTAGGAAATGGTCGGCAAATCCAAGTTGGTGTTGATCGAATTTTGGGACTTGATGAGGAGTACAAGCTTTCAGTTGAAATATTAGAATTTCTTAGAGATAGGAATTTTACTACTTTGGATCGAATGAGGAATTATGTCTCACTGCACGGATCATCTTATTGGTTAAAAGGAGCAGATTTGGGTCTTTTGGGTTGTTATGAAAGAGAATGGGATTATTATTTCTCCCTTTTGGATTCAAGTGGATGCAGGCTTACCACCCATTGCGATGTTTTGAAATGGGCTAGAAATCCTATCTCTGGAGAAGTTATAGCAAAAGCGACATATAATTTTATTATAAATTACAGGAATTTCTCCCCTCAACATTGGTGGTTCAAGAAGCTGTGGAGTTGGAAGTTACCTGTTAATCTTAAGTTCTTTGGATGGTTTGCATTTAAAGGAAAATTGAAAACTTGGGATGCTCTGGTTAGAATGGGGTGGACTGGACCGAATAGATGCTCCTTATGCAAATCTGATGCAGAATCCACTCAACATATTATGGTAAATTGCAGTTTTATTAGGGATATTTGGGAACAGGTTTGTGCTGGTTTGGGTATAAATTTGGATTGGGGATGGGAGTCCTTTGAGATTTCTTTTTTACAATGGTTTGAGGAATGCAGAACACACCCTATGTTACCACTTTTTATATCATGGGTTGTATGGTATATCAGGAACAAAACAATTTTTGAAGATATGGTTCCTTTGGTTCAAAATGGGGTCGATCACATTCTCTCTCTTTATAAATCCATTTTTAAAGGGAATAAACCACCAGTGGTAAGAAGGATTGGAGCTTTTGATCCTATCTTTATTGCCCTATGCTTTTCTTTGATGGTGAGGCTCAAGATGGAATTTGTGCGGTTGGTGGAGCAATTTTTCTAAATGATTCTCATCATTTTTCACTCAAGATGAACTATGTACTGGGATCAAATATGAAAGCTGAAATTATTGCTCTGTGGTGTGTCTTAAAGGTGGCAAAGATATTTGGTATCGATGACTTGAAAATCTTTGGCGACTCTAGAGTTACAATAAAATGGGCACAGGGTGAATTTGATCTTAAAGTATTATCTCTCATACACTAGTGCCAAAGAATCAAATCAGATATCAAATGTTTCAGGAATATAACCTTTAAGCATATTTACAGGAAACATAATTCCCTGGCGGATAAATTGTCAAAACAAGCACTGATGGGTGATATTGGGATTCTGTTTTGGGAAGAAATTCAAAGCTCTCAGATTCTGAATCAAGGAGCTTTGAACTTATTTGAGTAATTTTGTTGTGTATTTAAGGAATGATAAGACTTGAGAAAATTTTTGTTATTTTTGGATGGTTCAGAGGTTTGGCTGACTTCCTTCATGATGATCAGCAGATCAATTTTGTATAAATGTTGATGGCTTGAAGAATTTTGGGTAGAGATGTCTAAAGAAGTCTATCGAACATAAGCATAACTTCATGTACCTTTTGATTCGATTGAATAACATTGGTATGCTTTTTTTCTTGCTAGAAAAAATATTTGTGGATCCTCTTCTCTAGGCCACGCTTTAACTTGACTTTAGTAGTAGAGGTTAGACTAAGCAAGGGGTATGTGAATTTTACTACCCTTGAAATGCAATGTTTTCAACTTTACTTTAGGACATTTGATTGAAGATATAACTCTTTCCGTCATTGGTCACACCTACCTTCTTGCAATGGTGTGAGGTTCAGAGGCCATACCTTCAGGGAGAGAATGCTTGTCACCATCTCATTGAAGCAACTTCATGCCAATAAATCAATACTTTGTGATATCATCCTTCTAGTATTTGGCATAACCCCACTCATTGCATAAATGATTTTCCATGTGGTGGCATGATAGATAGGTTCATATGGATTAATAACTCACAAAGTTTCCTTCTAGATAGATATCCCTATCTTTTTCTCAAGTCCTCTATCGAGAAAGCAAAACATGCGATCGATTCATGTTGGCATGTGAGAGCCTCTTCATTGCTTCACCTCATTGACCTTGATATTGACATACCACCATCCCATAAAATTTCACTAAATGCTTATACTCTCTCCAAGGGTAAGATAAACAAGGGTATCCATACCGAGATTTGTAAAGCCTACCTTCAATCCACATGGTTTGAGCCTAGAAATTCATTTTCTTCCAAACTATGACACCACTCATACTTGTATCTCTGGCATAGGGATAAGCTCATCTAGCCACCAGGGTACATCAAACTCCAAATACCTTGCAACATGAGGGTCCCTCACCCTCAACTCAAAGTTTGCTCCCACCAACTTCACATTGAGACAAATCACCATATTCCTAGAGATAATTGTATTTTCTAGTTTTTCCCCTTAGAACTTGAGACTTATGACCATTTTGTATCCATATGCTCTCCCAACTACAAGATTAAAGGATGGTTATATTTGTCTCTCAAGAGATTCACTTGGATCTCTTAAAGATTCATGACTTATGACGACTAGAGATGCTTAGCTCTCTTCCTTCAAGAAATGTTCGACCTTTGTTGACGACTTACCATATGCCAATTCACCAAATTGACATGCACTAGGTTGGTTACCTCTAGGCTTCCAACCCTTTGTCACTGGTAGGAAGAGACCCCATGGCAAGCTTCCATGTAACGTCCCCTTCCATCATCAAATGCAGGGAGGGAGACGTTAACAACACACCGGGCTTTTGTGAAGACTTAGCCTCAATCTTTTTACTCATAATTTCATAACAATTAAAACTTCTGTGTGCAAATTCAATTCAATATAAACCCAGTGGAATTAAACATAATACACAGACAGGATGGAATGCATTAACATGTTTATCTCAAGAATAAAGGTGATTCCATATCAATTTTATTACCATGAATATATGAACACATTGCAGAACACAGAATGTATATAAATTAATTCACAAGAATACTTATCTTGAAATGTGAATGTCCAACGACTGGCTACGTGTGGGCAACGTTCCACCCAATCATAGATATCTATCCAGCCTATATTCTTTCAGCTGAGAGATCACCCCCGAGCTGGGATGTGTATCCACTAAGGAGTAACTAGCTGGGCTCACTCACAGCCATGGTTCCGGTCATTAGCTATGCTAAGCCAACACACCGTTGGGTTTATCAAGCATACAAGAAGCTAGAGGAGGGTAACGCTAAGCCAGTGAGCTCAACCACAGAGCTACAGGCATCTCAGGTGAACTCAACAGTCAGGGTCCCACATTACCTACCACATCCAACACAAGGAAGATCCCCTTATATGTTACACAGTCCCTCAGGCAAATCTTCTCTCCAGTGCTCTTCAGGATGGGCATAGAAAGGTCCAGCTGCTAATCCTTGAGATCCTAGCCTTCACTGGGTTTATCAAGCATACCCAACCTTTGCATAGTCATTCCCAACTTGATTTCTCACCATTCTGCTCACCAAATAACTCAAATCCGTCACTGGTTTTCTGAGCTGCAGAAACTGGATTTTCCTATTGATTTCGGGGTAGTTCATGCTCCCACATTTGCCCCAAAGTTCATACCAATGGATTCCCCATTGGATTCCACTGCCCAATACCAATTCTTGACATTTTTGGCTTCCCAAAACGTGGGTTCTCTCACAGTCGCGATTTCTGGTTTTCCCCCTGCTGGGAGCTCGTTTTTGGATGGAGAATGATGCTAGGTCCTTCCACAGTGGAATGGGGATGAGGATGAAGCAACCTCCCATGAGGTTGAGTGACTTCTTGTACAAGAAAATAGAGCTCATAACTACCCATATGAATTTCTGGGTTGCCCATGCTCCATTGAAGCCATGGGCTAAAATCTCAACCACCTCCTTACAACAGGCATAAATGTCATCTAGGAAAGTCAATGGGTTCTCCTAATGACACATGGTAGCCTAGGGTTTAGTCCCATAGCCCCCTCACCACTCCCTAGTGGATACACATGGCCCCTTCTCATTCATTGCCTCCATAGCTAGTTTTGGTATTTTATTTCAATATTAAATATTTACATCAATTTACAATATCCCATGGCTTAATATCACGTGGGTAACAAAATATCAAGCGTGTCTAATTTAAATAAAATACGAGCATAAACTAGCGGGGCCTTGGCCTTGAGCTCCATGCTAGGGAAACATACAACGTGTGTATACAATATTTACATTAGAAGCCAATATTTCCTAAGGGTCAAAATTGGGGTATTACATTCCCCTCCCCCTTAGAACAACACCGTCCTCAGTGTTCTCAAAACTGAACAAAAATGGGAATGCCTCCCTTATGGCATCCTCTAGCTCCCATGTAGCCTCATCGGGACTAAGGTGCTCCCATTGGACCTTTACCTGCTCGATGGCCCTGTTCCAGAGCAATGTGACTTTCTTGTTGAGGATGCGCATAGGTTCTACTTGGAAATCTCCCTCGGGTTCCACCTGTATCACATTCCAATCAATCATATGATTAGGATCATGTACATACTTCTTAAGCAAAGATACATGGAAAACATTATGAGCTCTTATGCTAGCAAGCAATGCAATTCTATATGCAACTGGCCCTATCCTATCAAGGACTTCAAATGGCCCACAATATCTTGGTGACAACTTGGCACAACTCCCCAACTTGAGGGAACTCTTCCTTGGTTTCACTCTCAAATAAACATGATCCCCAATCTGAAATTCCTTATGTACTCTTTTCAAATCTGCATAACTCTTTTGCCTGTCCTGAGCTGCCTTTAAATTCTGCCTGATCTTAACAATTTCCTGTTCCATTTCCTTGATCATCTCTGGTCCAAGCACTACCCTGTTCACTGGGTCGTCCCAATTCACTGGAGTCCTGCATCCCTTGCCATACAATGCTTCAAATGGATTCATTCCCAAGGATGCATGGTGTCCATTATTGTATGCAAATTCAACCAAGTGTAAATAATCTTCCCACTTGGATGGTTTGTCCATCACATACATTCTCAGCATGTCTTCAAGAACCTGATTCACCCTCTCGGTTTGGCCGTCCGTTTGAGGATGGTAGGCTGTACTGAAATTCAATTTAGTTCCCAATTCCTGAAATAATCCCTTCCAGAAATTGGAGGTGAACTTTGTATCACGATCATAAATTATTGCCTTAGGCAATCCATGCAATCTGAATATCTCTCTCATGAAGATGTTCACAATGTCACTAGCCTTGTGAGTGGACTTTACTGGAGTAAAGTGAGCTACCTTCGATAGCTTATCCAACACAACCATGATTGAATCATGCTTCTTCACCGTCATGGATAGACCTGTTATAAAATCCATGGAGATCACTTCCCACTTCCATTCTGGAATGGGTAAGGGCTGCATTAACCCTGCTGGATGTTGGTGTTCTGCCTTGACTTGCTGGCACTTCTGACACCTAGCAATGTACTCAGCTATGTCCTTCTTCATGCCATTCCAAAAGTATTGCTTTCTTGCCGCTATTATAGTCTTCTGATATCCTGGGTGTTCAAAGTACGACATTTGGTGTATTTCATCCATCACTAGTTTCTTCAAATCTGCATTGTTTGGAATGTACAACCTATCTTTGTAGATGAGGATACTGTCTTCACCTAGCTGATATCCTGCAAACTTTTCATCCACATTACCGTGCTGCAACTTCTCTTTAATTTGAAGGCAAGTTTCGTCATCGTTTTGGGCTTCAAGAACTCTTGTCTTCAAATCTGATTTGTACATACTTACTGCTGAAACATGAAATTTTCTGCTAAGAGCATCTGCAACCTTATTCTCCTTCCCTTTTACATGTTTAATTTCAAAATCAAATTCACAAAGAAATTCCATCCATCTAGCTTGCCTAGCATTCAAGTTTGGCTGATCAAACAAATACTTCAGGCTCATGTGGTCTGTTCTAAGCTCGAATCTTCTTCCCATCAAGTAATGCCTCCACATCTTAAGAGCATGCACTATGGCTGCTAATTCTAAATCATGTGTGGCATAATTTTTTTCATGCTCTTTTAATTTCCTGGATTTATAGCAAATCAAAATTCCTTCTTGCATGAGAACCCCACCTAGTCCTTCAATGCAAGCATCTGTGCACACTACAAAATCCTTCCTTGGATCTGCTATCTTCAAAACAGGAGCGCTGGTAAGTAACTCCTTTAATTTCTGAAAACTTTTCTCACATTTTTCAGACCATACAAATTTGATGTTCTTCCTTTGCAATGAAGTGATCGGATGAGCTATCCTGGAAAATCCTTCAATAAACCTTCTGTAGTAACCAGCAAGGCCCATAAAAGATCTAACATTTGAAACATTTCTTGGAGTTGGTCAATCCACGATGGAATTAATCTTCTCCGGATCCATTGCAATTCCTTCTTCTGAGATGACGTGACCTAAATATTGAATCCTCTTTTGATAGAATTCACACTTGCTTAACTTGGCATACAGCTGATGTTCTCTAAGAACTTGCAACACCATTCTTAGATGCTCCTCATGTTCTTCTTCATTTCTTGAATAGACAAGAATGTCATCTAAAAACACAATCACAAACTTATCCAAGTATTTGCTGAATACACTATTCATGAGACACATGAATGTGGCAGGTGCGTTGGTAAGGCCAAATGGAACCATAGTGAACTCATAATGACCATATCTAGTTCTGAAAGCCGTCTTGTGAATGTATTCTTCTTTAATCCTCACTTGATGATAGCCAGACCTCAAGTCAATCTTTGAAAATAATTTGGCTTCCTTCATTTGATCAAACAAGTCATCAATTCTTGGTAATGGATACTTGTTCTTAAATGTCACTTTATTGAGCTTCCTGTAATCAATACATATCCTTAAAGTCCCATCTTTCTTCTTGACAAATAACACCGGTGCTCCCCAAGGGGACACACTAGGCCTGATATACCTTTTATCCATTAATTCTTGCAGCTGTATCTTCAATTCCACCAACTCCGGTGTACTCATTCTATAAGGAGCTTTGGAATTTGACGCTGCCCCTGGAACAAGATCGATGGTAAAATCAATGTTTCTCGTCGGTGGCAACCCTGGTACCTCATCCGAAAACACATCTTGGAACTCTTGCAATATCCTGAAGTCTTCTAGTCTTGGTCCTTTGTCCTCTAATGAATCTGGCATATGGACTGCATATAATTGACAACCCTTCTTATAAAACTTTTTCAACTGCAGGGCTGAAATCTGCCTTATTGAAACTTGCTTGGGAATCCCTTTTACCAATGTTGGCCTTCCCTTTTCATCAATGCACTCAAGTGCTTTCTCATAACAGTCCAATTTGGCTCTATGTTTTTCTAACTAATCCATGCCAATTAATGCATCATAGGATCCTAATGGTAACACATTCAATTCAGCATATGTGTGGAGTCCATTCAATTCTATGGGACACTCCATCACTACCTCACTTACTTTTCTTTTGGTTCCCGTGGCTAGTTGCACTAGCCAAGACTTATTATGCTTCATTTTTCTAAGAGAACAACCTTCAACCACTTTTGGAGAAACATAACTATGAGTAGATCCTGGATCAATCAAAACAGAAATAGATTGCGTAGCAATCTTACCTTCGACTTCCACCACTGATGATTGATGGTCTGCTTGATGATTATCCAACGCTGCATAAATCCGAGGTGTTTCCCTTGCCATGTCCTCCACCGTAGCTACTCCCTTCAGGTTGTTCAACTTTCGAGAGTTGTTTTTTCGATGTGGACAATCCTTCAACATGTGGTTTTCTCCACATCCCCAACACTGAAGTGGTCCCTTTGATGCTTTGTCTGCTGCCACTGCTGGTTTGAATCCACTCCTTGCTTGTTGTCCCTGTGGAAAGGTTCTAGGCTGACCTCTGAATGGTGGCTTGAAGCCATCCTTCTTTTGATCAAACTTCCCTCTTGGATTTCCTCTCCATGTTGGGTTAGCCTCTATTTTTCCTTTATTTTGCTCATAGCAATGCATTGCCATCCTAATGGCTTCATCCAAACTTGGTGGATTAACAAACTCAATACGATCTCTGAAACTCTGAGCTAAACCCCCAAGAAAGCATTGGATTTTTACTCTCTCAACTTTGATATAGTCAACATACCTCAGTAATTCCAAGAATTTGTGGACATGCTCTTCCATAGATTTTAGTCCCAACCTGAGTTCATTAAACTCTTTTATCTTACCATCATAATACCTAGCAGAAAGGTATTTCTCCTTGAAGTACCTCTTAAATCTTTCCCAATTGACCCTTCTTTCATTAATTCTTTTCACTTGCAAGAGATTGTCCCACCAAATGGAAGCTCTGCCATTTAAATTGTAAATGGCAATTCTGGCTTTCTCATTTCCTGAGTAGTCTTGAATTCTGAAGTATTTCTTCATTCCAAGAAGCCATGCTTCTGCCTCTTGGCCAGTCTTGCCTTCCCCATCAAATGTGGGAGGTCTTGCCTTCCTGAATTCTCTCTGTGGGATGCCCTTAAACTTCTTTCTTCCATCCAATCTCTTAGGTGCATGTCTTGGACTTCTCCTAGAACATTTGGAGTCACATGACCTGCTGGAAGAAGACCTTGATGAAGGTGTTTTATGTTTTCTACTCACCTAACTCTTCCTTGGGATTGGAGTCCTCCTCTTCGAACGACCTCTGGAATGACTCCCTGCATCTCTTCCTTCTTCACCCATATTGCTTGGGTTGGACCCAAGGTTTATCTTATGTTGCATATCAGTGAGGCTTTGCAAAATAGCAGCATTGAGTTGGTGTTGTTCTTCTTGAGCCTTCATCAATCTCTCATTGAAGCTCACCATGGTTTCAACCAAATTCTGAGGAGTCACCTGCTCCCTTCTCCCATTGGATTTAGTCTCCGCATTCTCTTCATGCACATTTTCTCCTAGAACGTCTTCTTCGTGTTCATAAGGATCTTGAGCATCATTTATGGTCACCATCTTTCCTGTATGCTACTTCTGGTATAATTATAAATTTTATGAGCTGCAAACACTGTGCATTATGAAATATTTGTCAGACATCATAAGAATGCATATAGAAATATACACAATCAATATTTAACATAATAGAACCCATGGAATAATTCACACAGTTGCCATGCATTCCTTTCCCTTACCCATTCAAGCAATTCTGGAAATTACCCATATTTATCGATAATTTGTCAAGACAGTCGCTGGTACATTTCTGCTCTAATTAATTGTGGGGTATGATAACTTCATTCCAATTCTGGTCATACACCATTATTCCCTGCTAGACAAGATTTCCAATGCCTGTCCCCGTTCTCCATTCTGACATCGGGTGTGGAAACAGCGTTGTTTCAAAAATGACAACTCTTACCAATAATTTTGTACATTTTACACAGTTGTATTTTGGTCCAGAAGGCCAATTTCAGCCACTTGCGGGAGAAAATCTATGAGAAATCACAAAAAATTATCTATCGGGCGAAGTTATTCCATATAACAAGGAACATTCAGCAATTCACGGATTTAAATTCCGATGCACCATTCATCTTCTATGAATTTCTGGGTTTTACTACTTCTCACTTTTCACATTTTTCCAAAATTCCAAATTTTGGGCCAAAAATAGCTTTCTCCCAAACGGTGCATTTCTGGAAAATCTTCGTCTAACGAAAACTGTCCATCTTAATGAGAATATGAAATGTCTAGTTTAGTAATTTTTTTGATTCCCACATCTAGGGTCACTTTTACTGTCCACCAGCTTTTCAAAATCCCGAAAAAGTGGTCCAGAATAGTGCTTTTTGGCCTTCTTGCTCACTTCGACTCCACATCCTTTGGAGTTTGGCTCCAAGATTCTGAAGTTAACACTGTGCCTGCTTCATGGCCGCCTGATCAATTTCAGCTCAAACCAACCTTCTGTCAAGCCTCGGGACTCCGTCCTTCAAAAGTCACTATTCCCCTTTTTCTGTCAAATCGGAGTGTAATGGGCTCGGGGTCTTCACTGGTTCTTTCATGGCCTTCGTCAATGGCCTCCGAGCCCCATAGGAATCATTCCATTTTGAGCCCGGATGCTCCTATCCAAAAATCAAGTTTTGGTCACTTTACTCTTTTTTTTTCTTTTTTTTTGCCGCCGTTGTGGGATGGTTCGCCGAACGCTCCCGCAATTGCGGAGCAATTCGGCGAAGGCTCCTGTAGTTGCGGAGCCATTCGACGAATGCTCCCACAATTGCGGAGCCTTTCGACGAATGCTCCTGCAATTGCGGAGCCATTCGGCGAATGCTCCCGCAGTTGCGGAGCCATTCGGCGAATGCTCCCGTTGCGGAGCGATTCGCCGAACGCTCCCGCAATTGGCCGAATGCTTCCGCAGTTGCGGAGCGATTTGGCGAATGCTCCCGCAATTGGCCGAATGCTTCCGCAGTTGCGGAGCGATTCGGCGAATGCTCTCGCAGTTGCGGAGCCATTCGCAGAATGCTTCCGTAGTTTCGGGAAAATTCGCGGAACTCTTCCGCAAATTTCGAAAGAGAATTCCTTCTGAAAACTTCCTTTTGACGCCAAATACTTAGAAATTTTTTCTGTTTTTTCGGAGTAGTTCGCCGAATTTTTCTGCGTTGCGGGACAACTCGCGGAATCCTTCCGCAAATTTCGGAAGAGAATTCCTTCCGCAAATTTCGGAAGGGAATTCCTTCCGCAATTTTTGGGGCAACTTCCCGAACTCTTCCGCGTTGCGGAAAAACTTGCGAAATGCTTCCGTAGTTTCAGAGCAATTCGCCGAATGCTTCCACAGTTTCGGAAGACATTCAGGAATTCTTTCTGAAACAGACTTAAACAAAAAATTTTAAAACTCTTGAAACAATTTTCGGATTCTTTTTCCTTGCGACTGCAATTGGATTTGGCCCATAGAGGCCCAATGCTGCAACCAGCAACTCTGATACCACCTGTAACGTCCCCTTCCATCATCAAATGCAGGGAGAGAGACGTTAACAACACACCGGGCTTTTGTGAAGACTTAGCCTCAATCTTTTTACTCATAATTTCATAACAATTAAAACTTCTGTGTGCATATTCAATTCAATATAAACCCAGCGGAATTAAACATAATACACAGACATGATGGAATGCATTAACATGTTTATCTCAAGCATAAAGGTGATTCCATATCAATTTGATTACCATGAATATATGAACACATTGCAGAACACATAATGTATATAAATTAATTCACAAGAATACTTATCTTGAAATGTGAATGTCCAACGACTGGCTACGTGTGGGAAACGTTCCACCCAACCATAGATCTCTATCCAGCCTATATTCTTTCAGCTGAGAGATCACCCCCGAGCTGGGCTGTGTATCCACTAAGGAGTAACTAGCTGGGCTCACTCACAGCCATGGTTTCGGTCATCAACTATGCTAAGCCAACACACCGTTGGGTTTATCAAGCATACAAGAAGATAGAGGAGGGTAACGCTAAGCCAGTGAACTCAACCACAGAGCTACAGGCATCTCAGGTGAACTCAACAGTCAGGCACCCACATTACCTACCACATCCAACACAAGGAAGATCCCCTTCTCTGTTACACAGTCCCTCAGGCAACTCTTCCCTCCAATGCTCTTTAGGATGGGCATAGAAAGGTCTAGCTGCTAATCCTTGAGATCCTAGCCTTCACTGGGTTTATCAAGCATACCCAACCTCTGCATAGTCATTCCCAACTTGATTTCTCACCATTCTGCTCACCAAATAACTCAAATTCGTCACTGGTTTTTTGAACTGCAGAAACTGGATTTTCCTATTGATTTCGAGGTAGTTCATGCTCCCACATTCGCCCCAAGGTTCATACCAATGGATTCCCCATTGGATTCCACTGCCCAATACCAATTCTTGATGTTTTTGGCTTCCCAAAACGTGGGTTCTCTCATAGTCGCGATTTCTGGTTTTCCCCCTGCTGGGAGCTTGTTTTTGGATGGAGAATGATGCTAGGTCCTTCCACAGTGGAATGGGGATGAGGATGAAGCAACCTCCCATGAGGTTGAGTGAATTCTTGTACAAGAAAATAGAGCTCATAACTACCCATACGAATTTCTGGGCTGCCCATCCTCCATTGAAGCCATGGGATGAAATCTCAACCACCTCCTTACAACAGGCATAAATGTCATCTAGGAAAGTCAATGGGTTCTCCTAATGACACATGGCAGCCTAGGGTTGAGTCCCATAGCCCCCTCACCACTCCCTAGTGGATACACATAGCCCCTTCTCATTCGTTGCCTCCATAGCTAGTTTTGGTATTTTATTTCAATATTAAATATTTACATCAATTTACAATATCCCATTGCTTAATAGCACGTGGGTAACAAAATATCAAGCGTGTCTAATTTAAATAAAATCCGAGCATAAACTAGCGGGGCCTTGGCCTTGAGCTCCACGCTAGGGAAACATACAACGTGTGTATACAATATTTACATTAGAAGACAATATTTCCTAAGGGTCAAAATTGGGGTATTACATTCCAAGCTCACATAATAGATATGTAAGGCGTCTTATATCAAATAACTCCCATGGCCTCACTCCCAACACATTTCTTTGCAACATTCAATGTTAAAAGTACTTCTCCAAAGCAATAAGACTTCCCTAGATAACCTTCTTTGTCTTGAGCTTCTTTAATATTCCCCATCTAATTGGGTTGATGCTTTTTAGATATTTTTTCCTTTGCTTAAATTGATTTTTCCTCTACTTTAAGTCTTCATTGGAATGTGTTTTAATCTTATAATCTCATTTTTGTACATTATATTCTTACATTTGAACCCTTCCTAGCCCTTCCAAAGGGTTCTAATGCTTCCTAGAAGTGTAAAATTGCCCTTCAAAAACAACTTAAAAAATGAATTTTATCCTTCCAAATAAGGACACAATTTATATCAAACATTTCAAAAGAAGGGCAACATTTGAAATTAACCATCCATATAATTTCAATTTCTATGTTGAAATTCCTATGCTATAAAATTTGATTTGTCATTCAAAATATTGGAAATATCACAAATTATGATCACTCACTCACTCATGTCACACACTCACTGCTCAACTATGCAAGATGACAAGTGATGACTGACGACTACAAGGCACTAGCCACTGGGATTTGACTTTGACTCTCGAGTCACTTCAGGATGATATTTAAGGTGTGATAATGTGTCAGCGACTACGATTGTAACAACAAAGAACCACTACTAGTCTACTACTAGGTCCAAAACAATCCCAAAACTTTGTGCCTACTACCTATGCGAACCCGACTACCAATGTCCACTTGTTTTTCATCAGGATGAAATTCAAATGGCCACTTTGATGTGTCCTCCTCTACAAGACTTCATTTCTTGCATGAATGTCACAGACTCATGGAAACTCTAAACAACATTCAATCGCATGCAGCTAGGACCACAAACCATCCATTGACATCATTTTATGCATTGATATAGAGAGGTGGCGCTAGGCCCATGATATGGAGAAACAATGAGTTAGTAAAAACATTTGGACCAAAGCACCAGAATGGTTATTTAAAAAATAAAAACAATTTTTGGCTAAGGAATAGTCTTCAATTTGATGGGTGGCATGATCATGATGTAATCTTTCTCTATCCTTCCAAACATATGTGGTTTCTCACCACCAAAATACGTATAAAAATTACTTGTCTTTACATCTTCTTCTCTTTAAATCCTCATCTCATAGTCATAATTAAGGATTATTATGCATGCACATCCTCACCTTATAATATCAATTGGGTCAAGGCGCAGAGACAACCATTAAATCAAATGTGTGAAGACGCAAAGAGTAAGAGACAACTATAAGTAAGTATTATATTAAATTTAACATACAAGTCTTTAATTGACACTATCAACTGAGATTTGACACATTGGATTGTTGTGATCTTCTTATCACTCCTTACCAATGTGATTGTAAGGCACTCTTTGAAGGTGAAGTCCATAATTTTAAGTCTGCTTCCTCATTCTCATGCCTTTTGGTAAGACAATGAGGAGGGTAGTGGTCCGCATCGGCATTGAAAACAATTTCGACACAGAGGTAGATACATTAATTCTTTTCATTAAATAACTTAAATTTCATGCCAGTGAATGTGAATTCGCCGAATTGTGGATTGGTACAAAACACAACAAATTTTAGAGCTTCGAGCTCTTAATTACTCACATCTAGAATTTTCTCAAATCGAGCCATTAACAAACTTCTTTTGGTGTTTTGGTTCAATTTAAAAGGTAGATTGTCGAGACTCAACATGCAATGAGTTGCAAGGCTCCACTTGATTTAGGTTTGATTCCATTCCCCCTCCATCCCATACTTGTATGCTATCGCGACAAGTGTTGAACAACAAAATTTGATGCCCTAGCCCCTGTGATGTTAGAGTTGCTAACTTGCTTGGTATGGAGGATTTTTTTAATGTTTATTGAGCTATACATTATTTTTTCTTAGGCACCCAATGCCCATCATTCTTACATCTCTCAAGCTTGAATGACTGCCTTCTCTGTGGTTTGAATTAAGTTTCTGGTTGGTTTTAGATGTATTTTTTTGTTGTAGGTTTATTATAGCCTCGTTTTGCTTAGTGGCTTCCTTTTGTACATAGTTAACGGTAAGTAATTTTCTCATGGTTCTAGTTTTAATTTAAGACTATATCAAGTTATAACGTCGTGCACTCTGCATAAGATCACGCGATGCCCGAATATGGTTATGGCATAGTCCCAATATTTTTTCTGTATAATGAAGTGTGCTCCAACCCAAAAAAAATACAACAAAATAGTTATTATTTTAATGAACTCTAAAATTAATGTTACATACATGTCAAATTATGTTTTATTAAAAATAAGTCATTTTTCATGTAGATATTTAGTGTTCAATTATTTAAGATTGTAAAAATTTGGATAGAAAATATTTATGTTTTGCAATTTTTTTAAGGAGAAAGATTATTAATTTATATTTATTAATTGAAATACAATTATTTATATTACCATTTATCTTTGAACGGTTCCAAGAACAAATACATACTTATTAATTAAAATACAATTCCAAGAACAAATACATACTTATTAATTAAAATACAATTATTTATATTGCCCTTTATCTTTGAACGGTTACAAGAACAAATACCCTTCCCATCTAAATTAAGAACCCACACTTCAAATTTGATCACTGCTTTGCTTGAAGATGGCATGTGACACCTCTGCCACATCATTATACATGTCACGCGCGTGAAGAAAAAAATTGTTTATAGAATTAAAAATTAAAAAATGATATTTTAAAAACATTTGATGGTATAAGCCGCGGAAAAAATACGTATCATTGCTTTCCCTAAATCTGTCTCAGGTATCGGTGAACGACCAAATCTCTGGTCTTTTAAAGTGTCTGCCTAAATCTGTTTGAAGTATCGCTACTCATCTTCTTGTCGCTCTGGTTAAGTAACGTGTGTAGGGTTTTTGTTTGTCAATAATGGCGGCTATGCGATCATTCCGACTAATCTCCGCCCTGAGTACTGAACCTCTGAAGCACATCCACGCCGTTCCTGCCTTCATCATCCTCCAAATTCCATCAAAATTATTTTCAACGGCATTCGATTCGACCCTCGAAGACCCCACTTCAGCAGCTGCCTCCTTTGAAAGCACCCCAGTAGCGAAGTTCCTTCTCAATGAATGTGGTTTCTCTCTCGAGGATGCAAACAACATTTGCAGAAAGAAACCGGATTTACTGTCTCACAAATCCTATGATAATTCACGGCAAACCCTACTCTTCCTCAGAGAAAAGGGTTTTCATGAAATCGGCGTTCAGAAACTCTTTTCCAAGCTCCCCAGCATCTTACGGTTCAGTTTCCAGGACAACCTGAAGCCCAAGGTTGAATTCCTGGAGAAAATAGGCCTCACGGGTCAGAAACTATTCAAAACCCTCAGTAGAGATCCCCGGATTTTGCAATCTAGTATTAGCCGTGCATTGGAACCGAGGGTTAGCTTTTTACAGTCCGTGCTTGATCCCGATCAATCCATCGTGGTTTCAAACCCCGCATCGAATAAAATTCCGGGTTCAAAAGTTGTTTCCAATCACAGCCGAACCGTGTCTGTCATATGCTTAAACCCTAGGATTTTAGGATTGACCACGGCGAAAAGCTTGGGGATTGTTAAGGATGTCGAGGGCTTGGGCTTGGGCATTGAGAAGGGGTCTAAGGCGTTTGCTCGCGCTTTTCTTCAGTTGAGTAAGCTGAGCAGGGACACTGTAAAGCGGAAAATGGAAAATTTGAGAGCTTTAGGGTTCACAGAGGAGGAAGTTCGGATTCTTGTTAAGAGGTTACCTATGCTTCTGGGATCGTCCGAGGATACACTGCGGCAGAAGCTCAAGTTTCTTGTTGAGGAATGGAAGCTTCCTCGCAATGTGATTTTGAGTAATCCCGCACTTATGCGTTCGAGCATGGAAAAGAGACTGAAACCGAGGCTCGATGCTGTCAGGGCCTTGATGTTGAAGAACGATTCTTCAAAAACAGCTAAAAGTTGTACTCCAATGCGTTATCTCAAAATGTCAGAGAGAGAATTTCATCGCGAAGTGGTGGGCAGGCTTGCAGCATAAACATTTGGTTGCTCTGTCTGGTTTCGATTGATTGAAGAGGTACTTGGAGGTTTCAACCCAAGGGTGCCAAAATCTTGGTCTGGCTGGCGGGAGTTCAATTGATGAGGTACTGAGAAGCTTTGAAGCTGCTGGAGAAAATGGTTGTTTGCTGCATCAATAATGGTGACGTTTCACAGAGGAGAATCTATACCAGGTTGTGTACAAAGGTGAAGAATGACACCATTTTTTTTTTATTAGATTTCTCCGTCTGCATTGTCTGGTTGATTGGAATTTGGGTGTGTTCCAAATTTTCATATATTGTCTTCAATCTGGATGTGTAACTTTATATTTTTCCTCTATCAATGCAAAACACGGTTTCAGACGCTTAGATCACATGTGCAGGAGTAGCCATTGTTTCAAATCCTGTAGTAGAGTGTATTTATAATGTTATTAATTTAAATTTGTAATGCAACGCTTCACAATAAGGAGTATCGTGGAGGTGGAAATATGGACATATGATAAGTTGTTTCCAGAGTTCCATCCCGATGTAAAAACAGGAAAATATGTTTGGGGATGTGTAGAAATGTTTTCAAATTTTAGTAAGTGTGGAGATTCTCCGGATAGGGGAGCTCATTTGACTATATAGGGAAGCTCATATGATATGTGATTGTTTTATGTTTTTTATTTTTTTACAGTTAAAAATGTGAATGTCAACCATGAATGTGCAAAGTAAATATTCATGTGAATGTCAACCATGAATGTGCAAAGTAAATATTTATATTTTGATTGAATAATGAAAGTATAAATTAAATATTTTACTTATGTTTTGGAAAAAAATCATAGAAATGTTTTTATTTTTTTGAAAGTAGGATCTAAAAAAAGAAAACCCTTTATTTCCTAATTATCTAAAAATGAGGATGTAGAGAAATGTACCTACTTAATTTACCAGTTTTGGAAACCTGAGAATTTTGGGGTATGCTCTTTGGGGGTATGCTCTTTGTTGAAGATAATGTTTCTTGAACAATGGAAGTATAAATCAAATATTTATACTTATGTTTTGGAAAAAAATCATAAATGTTTTTCCTGTTTTTTGAAAGTGGGATTTCCAGAAAAGAAAACCATTTATTTCCTAATTATCTAAAAATAAGGATGTAGAGAAATGTACCTACTTAATTTACCAGTTTTGGAAACTTGGGATTTTGGGATATGCTCTTGGTTGAAGATAATGTTTTTTTTTATAACATTGTTTGTTTTGCATAGTTGTATGAGAACTATTCTTGTAAGTTGGGAAACATGTTTCTTAATACTTGGGAACTAGGAGTTGGAATAAAATATTTGGATTGAGTGAAAAGAGTTCTAAGAATGAAGCTTCTAAATATTCCCACCAAATTGAAATAATGTGTATTCATTATTCATTTCCATGCTTCAATCTAAACATGAGAACATATACTTATTAATAATTGGAGAATGTAATAAGGTTATAATATTTCATAGTGGAAACATAAACATAGTGATATTTGAGTTTCCCTCATATTTGAATGGTTGATTACTTCTTTCTTTTCTTTTTAAAACATGAGAACATATATTTATTAATAATTGGAGAATGTAATAAGGTCATGATATTTTATAGTGGAAACATAAACATAGTGTATTTGAGTTTCCCTCATATTTGAATGGTTGATTATTTCTTTATTTTCTTTTTAGTTTGACCATTGTATGACAACTAATTTTTATGATTGGTAGCTTTCTTTTTTTCTCTTTCTTCACTCTTTTTAGTTTGACCATTGTATGACAACTAAATTTTTATGATTGGTAACTTTCTTTTTTTCTCTTTCTTCACTCTTTGATAGCATGCTATGAATTCATGACATGACTTTTTGATAATTAAAACCCAGAGTGATATTTGATATTTACTTTTTTTTCTTCATTTGAATGAATAATTGATTGGCTACTAACTAACTATGATATTATCAAATAGAATTTTGAAATTTCAATATAGAATGGTTGTGATCAATTAATGATTAGAGCATGTCATAAACTCATGATGTGATTTTTTGATAGTTAAACACTTAAATGATATTTGATTTTTTTCTCATATTTAAATGATTGGTGACTAACTAAATATGATATTGTCAAATAGAATTTTAAAATTTCATTATTATAGAGTGGTAGTGAATGGCAAACTAAAGTAGATATGAATGGCATGATGTTGTTTTTAATAATTTTTTAATATAGTTATCATTATGATTGATAAATTAATATCATGAATTTGTATATTTAAATTTTAAATTATAAAATTATAGTTTATTTTTAAAGTTAAAACATTTTATTTCCTAAAAATATTTTTTATTTAAATATAATATAAAGTAGTTGATATAAACTTGGGTGAAATTTCTAATCACAATAAATATTTTTATCCACTTTAAATAAATATGTGCTGCTACAAATTACTGGTCCACTAGAAGCAAGGGTAGTTGCACAAGACCAACAATAGTAAAGGCAGATCCAATTGCAAAGCGTCTTAATACGTGGAATTAAAGTTTCAGATTCTCAAGTCTGAGATCCTCCAATTGCAGATTCATAGCGAGTAGATTCACTACCAGCAATAGGGATATTAGCCCCCCTATAATGTTATTGAGGAACTAGTTTTCTCCTTTGACTTCCTTGCCATTTATTCCCTGCAATAATTTATGTCGCTCAAGACTACTTCACATTTATGAGTCATGCTTCTTTTAATTTCCCAATTCAGTGCCTGTTTTTATTATATGCTACTCGATCCAATGCAAACTTTTCCATTACTTTTATGGTCTAGGAGTTTATGCTTTTCTCTTCAAGCATAAGGTGGAGAGAAATCTGATCTTCATAATTGGTTCATATTTCTACGGAAACAGAGAAATGCATTTAAACATGTGGACTTTAGGTTTTGATCTAGACTTGGACGTCCCCTTGATTGTTTCGGTTTGGGTTAGGCTCCCTCATCTCCCACTCCATTTCTAGGGACTAGACTTCATAAGAAACATCAACAATTCCCCGAATCGAAAGGAGGAATGTTCTCATGTGCCAAGATCTGCATCAAGGTCGATATGGAAAAAGGGCTACCGGAAGTGGTGATGCTCACACTCTACAACTGGAGGTGCTTGCATAAGTTAGATTATGAACAAATTCCTTCTAAAGGCAAAATGTGTCATGAGTATGGACACTTAACAAAAAATTGGAAAATGAACCAGTGAAGTGGCACAATTACAACAAACAATGATGATCAATGGTAGACTATGCCAAAAACGATATCCAATGGTAAGCAATAAGGTCCCTCTAGGGCTTCAACCCCTTTGTCCTCATCGTGACCCCCATCAGTCCCCTCCAAGAAAGCCTTGGCATCGAATGCATTCATGCACCAAACCCCCTTTGATGTAGTTGTACAAGGACCCCCCTGCCAAGCCCTAATCATCCCCTACCCCACCTCAATCCATTTGAGGCTCTACATTAAGAAGATATTGTCGTTGAACAAATCATTGTGCCAACCAACCTAAAGATCCCATCATCCAAACTCGTCCTACAAAAGTTTTTTCCATGCCATCCTTCTCCTTAGATGATGACAGGATCTTAGATCGACAAGAGGAGATCAACAACATCATTGAAAATCCCTCGCAAATCTTGACAAGGAGAAGGGCACTTGCTTAGACAGAGATGAAGAAAATGAAGAGAATCCTGAAGAGGATCACCAACCAAAAAAGTTGGGGCATAGATTGGCAAAAGAAAAGCGAGAGGAAGAGGCAAATAAGGACAAGGTCCTCAACAATTAGATCGCCATTGAAAATTCTCTAGTAGGCGGCAACCTATCCAACGCCATGAAAAGCACAGGGGCTAAAGCTCCTTTGCAAGATCAAAACATTACTTGGAAGAACTCTGAAGCCAAGGACCCCTCGTAGGATGGAGGCAACAAACCTAATTGTTCTAAATGATGATAACGGTCTCTTGGAACTTCCGTGGGATGGACAACAAGCACAAAGAAGCAACTATCAAAGATCTAGTCAATTAAGAGAAATTAGCCATCCTCCTTGAGGAGACAAAACTCAAGGCAGATGAAATGGTATCTTTAGCCAAAAAGGAATGGAGAAATTGTGATGGAGCAACAGTCAATTCAAGGGCAGTCTTAAGAGGATTATGCACCCCCAGTGAGATCGTAGCACCTTCACGCTTGAATCCTAGCTCCAAACTCAACATTGTTTGTTTCGATCCCTTCTTAATCGTCAAATTGGTATCATGTATCATCTTTTCAATATTTACATGCCTATGCATTACTTGGAAAAAGAAAATTGTTGGACATCTTTGTAGGTACTCATCGACACAAAGATTGCTAAGAAAAATGAGGGGGAAATCCAACATGAGATTTGTTAAGAGAACAAATAGAAGATCTAATCTCAAAATGGGATCTTATTGATGTAAAGCCCTTGCGAGGTCACTAAACTTGGTCCAACAAAAGAACTGGTCCGAGCCACATTGTAGCTCGGCTTGATAAATTATTTGTCCATAGTGACCTTTACATCTAGGATCCTTCTATGTCCTCCCACATAATTCCTTTTGGTATTTCCGATCATAAATCCATTTATTTGATTCAAGTCGAGCTACAATGTGGCTTGAACCAATGCTTTTGTTGGACCAAGTGTAGTGACCTTGCAAGGGATTTACATCAATAAGATCCCATTCGAGATTATATCTTCCATTAGCACTCACCAAACTTTGGTCCCATCCCCTTTCGCTTCAACCCCCATGGCTTCAACATCCACAAGCCCTAACTACATCCTTGCATTGAGAGGAGTGAGGTGCTCTACAACCTAGGATAGGGGAGATGTTGTCATGTAAGGTAACATAACGTAACGTTACATTACCAAAAATAAAAAGTAATTAAAAAAATAATGCCGGCTCATAAAATAAAAAATTATGCAAAGCAATTAAAAAATTCATGTCAGCCTATCAAATTAAAAAAATTGGATCCCTCTCGGTCTTGATAGATTTGGGTTTAAGATGGATCTATGCTAGTTTTAATGTTTCAATATTTATTTCTTTGAGAGCAGTGTGGAAAAGATGATGTAACACATGTACTCTTAACATAAGTGAAAGCAAAAAATAAATATGTCCATTGTAGGTTGGGTGGTTGGGAGTACTTATTCATAACATCCCCACCCAGATTCAATTCCTTGTAAGTGACATGTTGGGCTCTTAATTGAACCACCATTGTTTGAACAATGTTCAGACTCCTTATAATCTTCACAGAGTAGCAGAGAAGTACCGTGGATGTAGCATCCTTGATCATAGGGGCATGAACCACATGAAAAAAAAGCAAAAAATAAATAAATAAAGTTTTTTAGTTTCAATTTTACATTTTGTATATAAGTTAAAAATAAAATTAATATGCATTCAATTTAAATCTAGATTTATCAAGTATTTAGAAGGACCAAATTTCTTAAGATGTAACTTTTTTATTTTAAATTTTGTACATATAAAATAAAAAAATTGCACTTAAAGAAATTTGATCCCTCTAAATCTGAATTTAATACTAGTATAATACAAATGTCCAAAAAAAATATTTTGACTTTTTAGTATTCATGTAAGTACAAGATTATTTTAAGTTTACAATATATATACAAAAATAAAATCACCCGTGAGAACTCTCTAAATCTGAATTTAATACTAGTATAAATGCAATTGTCCAAACAAATATTTTAATTTTTTTAGTATTTGTGTAAGTACAAATGTCTAATGAATGATGGGTGATTATTTTAAATTTACAATATATATAGACAAATAAATCCCTCGTGTACTCTTTCGCTGGAAAAAAAATCCCTCGTGTACTCACAAGATGAGATTATACTTTGATGATATGTGTGTTATAAATGTATTCTCTTATGGACACATATATGTTTGTTATGAATGGACAAGGGAAATAGATGCAAAGCAACTAGTCCTTGCTTTGAGATTATGTTTAGAAGTAGGTTAGTGTAACAATAAACAATGCAACAATTAACTATATGTCCAATTAGAGTTTGACAAGCTCTTGCCCAGTTTGCTCTATGTGTAGATTGTTCTAGTATGTTATATGGTTCAATATAATAGACAATATAGTCGTAGAGTTCAATATAAAGTCTGTTATATAGCGCCAGTCTAATGAAGAAGTAAGCATATGCATATTGTAACACAAAGACCGGGAAAATGATAAATGAAAATTAATTAACGTAAAGCAAAAATATGATGAGTATCTCTAGTCATTTACATTTGATATGAAAATCATGAAAAATGAATGAAAAAAATATTCAATTTATCAAATATAACTAAGATTATTTGTTATCTTTAAATCCTAAAATGACAACTAATAATTATTAAATCGCTAAAAGAGTTTGAATCCATTGCAAAAAAACAATGTTACTAAATGGAATGGTCAAGATGCTCTAAACTTTTAGTTCAGCCCATCTTACAATATTGTAATAAAGGGGCTAATAACTCAAAGCCTATCTCACAATGCCTTGTGGTTATTGCTAAGCTTTTTATTAAAAAGTGAAAACACAATCATAAAAACATAGTCTTGTTGAAATTATAAAGATTTTCCCTCCAATTCAGTAAGACTTCATGTATGTTGTTAAATCACTTGGACAATACTTAATCCCATATGAACTTTGAACTTTATCTTGGATCTTTAAAAAAAGTTAAAATGATAATTTTGGGTGTTATGAATATGTTTCCTTGGATATACAAGTTGGACATTAAAAGTTTATAACTTATAGACATTTGGGAGAAATGAAAGTTTACCTCAATCACCAATTGTTATTTAAAGTAGTATATTTTTTAATGACTATATAAGTATAAAAAAAATAAATAAATTATTTTGTCGTTAAAAACATTTTATTGTAACCACGATAGAAATATTTAACATAATATTTAAAATTGCGACCTTATAAATTTATATATATTTTTAATAGACATATAATAAACATGTGCTTGTGTCATCCATATTATTCTCATGTATGATTGCCTAAATCAAAATTAAAAGAGTCTAGTACTCTAAGGTTGATGCTACTAAATTGAATTGTAAAGAACATGAGCAACATGCCCTTGCCAAAAGCTAAGTTTTGTACATCCCATGTTATCAAAGCCAAATATAAAGAAAGGGACTAAGCCAAACAACACTAATAATAAATAATGACATAAATAAAGGGACCACAAAGGTAGAGGCACAAGGAAAAAGTAACTCGAGATAAAAAGTGCCCCCTTTCATAAGGCACATGTTGAAGAAGCATGTATACCCACCATCTCTTTAAAGCTAAGGGGTTGACTTATTACACTTACTTGGTATCATGGTTAGCATGCAAAGACTTCTTAGTACCACATTCTTTCCGTCAACCTCACTTAACCTAGGAATCTAGGTAATATGCCTTGACTTAGGGGTTTTCACATGTGATAAGGTTTAATGTTCATCACGCCATAGTTAACCTAATGTTTTAATGGATAAAAATTAAATAAGTCATTAAGCCATTAGAAGGGTGTAATTTTTAATTATTTCATGTATTTTTTTAATATTTGAATGCATTTCCTATTTATATGTGGGATGACTCCCTTAGCAAATGGGCCCTCTAGCTCTTTTTTATGACTTCACATCTATTTGTTGCACATATTTACGATGCCCAAACCTATTTTCTTGAATGACTCCCCTTTTCACACACATCTCGATGCACACGTGGTTCCTAGAGGTTTTAGGATGCGGTCAAGATTGGTCAATAAGTGTCAATGCTATATATGTTCGATGTTTGGTACTAGAGTGCTTTCTTATCACCTTTAACCAATTTTTTTGTCATTTTCTTACTTTTAACATCAAAATGGAGATAATAATCTAATGAAACAAAACTTAGCAAAATTGTTACTCTATTGACTAAAAAATATGATTAAAAATTATACAAAATACCAATGGAAAATATAAAATATAAAATTATAATTTATTTCATTAAACAAATATATTATATTTTACTATATTCAACATAATAATATATTAATTTTTTTTTAAATACCACCAAACATGTGATAAATATGTAATAATAAGATGTACAAACAAATCATTAGGTTTTTGCTTAACATTACATATGAAAGGTTTGGAGAGTAATAGTTTTGGAGATAATATAGACATGGTGTTGAGCTCCCCATTAGTAGTAAAAGGTTTCATAATTGAAGTGTTTAGCGAGATGGGTAGAAGCTGCTAAATGGGAATGGTATTTACCTTCTTGGTGATTGTGTCGATAATGTGTGAAGTATGATCGATTAAAACATTTAAGAATCAAGCTAAGAATCCCTTGAAGCACAATTTTCGATTTTGTGTTTAGCTAACCACGTTTTTTGAATGACTTCTATCTCTTCATAATATCTATGTCATACTTTTAAATCATTTATTTTCATTGGAATAATCGTCTTTGAATGAGTTCTCTCTCTCCGTAATATCTATGTCATATTTTTAAATTATTTGTGTTTCTAACGACGTTGGTTTCTTTACATTATTTTTTGCTTTATTCGTTATTCTCTTTTTTATCTGAACCATGTCAATTTAGCATTTGTTATTACTGTCAATTTAGCATTTGTTATTAATTTTCTTTTACTTCTTTCAATTTAATAATAATAAATTCCATAAATTTTAGGAATGGCATAAAATTCCAAAATTTTAAATAATAAATTCCCAACAAATTACATCACCAAAATCTGACAGAGACAAATCACTTGTTTCTCATTGAATGACAAGCTCATCAAGTTGTGTATGGTTGATTAAATGATTTTTTTTAAATGCCAAGGGTTATCTACATTGTTATGAGCTAAATTAGTTCACATGCGAGTTTTTCAAAGAACATGTTAAATAAGTAAAATCCATAATGGAGTAATTGTAAGTGAGTAAAATGTGAATGATGATTTACAAATATACAAGGCCCATATATATAATCGTTAAAAGGGCACATAGTGACTCTTCATAAGAGTTGTGACCTAATTTATTATTTATTATTTATATTATTTTATGTATATTTATTATTGTATATATTTTATATTCGTAACATTGCCTTCCTCTTAAAAAATGCTTGGTCCTCAAAGCATAATTTTTTTGAAAGACGTTATCTCATGATCTTGTAAGTGTGATGCTCGATGAAATACGACAATATAATCTTCGAATAGTTGAACTGATGTGTTGCATTTTCTGGGGACCGATCCACCCAAAATCTACTTTTATTGGAACTGTTTGATGATCGACTGTTGGGATAGAATTTCTAATTCTAAGCTTCCATAAAAGTTTTTGATTTTGACTTTGCTCTTTTTCAATGTTGTTGTTGGTTTGTTTGTAAGAATAATATTGTTTATTCTCCTATTGACTTTGTCATTGGTTGTAACAATTCTTATGATTTGGATGACAATAAGGCATCATAACATTTTGTAATTGTTCTTTAGAACCATAATGTCTTGATGTTTGTAGTGATTTGTTAGTATAAACATTCTTATGATTTTGAGCGCCATTTGAATCTGTATTGGTTCCCCTTTTTGGTGTTTGAATTTGAGTGTTTGATGACTTGTCTATTGGGTCTATCATTATTTCTTTGTCAGCTAATGATTTCTTGTGACCTAATTATTCTTGTAAATATTTCTTATCATGTTTTAGATTTCTAATTTGTGTAAGTAAGTCCTGATTAAGTCTCCTTAAACATAAGAGTTATTCCTTATAGTTTGACTTGTCGACTTCATTTTGATGCTATTGATTTTTGTGCTCTCTTTCTTTTAAGCTTTTTATTTTCTCTAGAAATTCCTGATTAACCCTTTTTAAAGAATATATTTCTTCGTCCTTGTATCATAATTCTTTTTGAAGATCTTGATTCTTCTCTTCTAACTTTTGATTGCGTTGTGCTTTATCCTTTGCCTTCTTGATTTGAAGAAGTAATTTCTGATTATGATCTCTTAGACGAGAGATCTCTTCTTCTTTATCTGCAATAACTTTGTCAAATTCTTTCTGTGTCTTTTGTATTGATTTTTGATCTTCTTGCGAAATCACCTTCAAGATATCTTTGAAGTCTTCAGATGACACAACTTCTAAATCAGACTTCCTCGTAACATCATGAAATGTAATTTTCTTCCTTTTATAAGGAAATGCCAAAAACATTTTCCTTGTGTTGAACATGAAGGTAGCTAAAGTATCCATCCAAGGTGACCCTAAAATTATATCAAATGTGTCTTGATACATTAATATGACATTGAATTGAGCTATGACCTTGTAATCATCAATAAATAGTTGTAGGTTTTTAATTTCATATTTCTCATTAGAAACAATCGTGTGATTTTCAATTACATATATGATTATGAAAGCATTAATTGGTTTGCTAGGTCAAAGTTTATGTTATTTTTATGGGAGGTCGAGAAAATAGAGATGCATACCTTTCTTCCTTGAATAATCCCATAAAATCTTAATATGACATCCGCAAATATTCCAAAAGTTTGAGGGAATCTTCCTTGTTTTTTTCCATGAGACTCCATTTTCTTTTGCTTATGTAAAAAAAAATCTTCTTCTTAAAACTTCTATAATACTTTAATACTTAAAAGTTTCTAAATCTAAGATCTTTTATTCGATGACTCAATGTTGATGATGGAGAAAATATGCTGCTCGGATCCAAATTTTGACTGCACCAATGACTCTAGCTCATGAAAACAATGAAGAATGACTATACACATTGCCACCTTCGTCTCACAACCAGCCACAATAATCTTTTCCTCTCTCTGCACACAATGCAGACTCACATAGAGAAAGTTGTGCTCAAAAGGCACTTGGATCTCCACATTGGTTAACCTTTTTGCTTTAGATTAACTTTTTTGTAGATTGTGTAGATTGGGTGTTTGGGAGGAATGATTATTACCCTTCCCACCAAGGTTCACATATTGCTTTATACCCTTCACTTTTATATAAAGAACCCCTTTTTGTTTTGCCTCACTTTATACAAATTTTCAATATAAAAGAGTCAGAAAACCATGTGTTTGTTTCCTTTTTTTTTTTTTTTTAACTTTCCTCTTTTTTTAAACTCTCTCTCTCTCTCTCTCTCTCCTTTTCTTTTTTCTTTTTATCTTTTTTTAGGTAAAAAAGACCCAATGACTTGGAAAATCTGAGATGCCAACTAAAAGCCAAGATATGGCCAAAGGCCCGGATCAGGAACCTGCTCGGATACCAATGTAGTGAGTTAAATTACTTCACACACCAACTTTCCAAAGAATAGATCAAATAAGTAAAATCCATAATAGAGTAATTGTACATGAGTAAAATGTGAATGATGATTTACAAATATACAAGACCCATATATATAATCATTCAAAGGGCACATAATGACTTTTTATAAAAGTTGCAACCTAATTTATTATTATTTTCATTTATTATTTATATTATTATATATATTTTATATTTGTAATATACATTTATCTATTTCTTGGACATATATCAAACTAATAAAATAAAAATTAAATTATATGAATTCAATATGTACAATAATTATTATTGTATCTAGATATATGTTATTATTATAAAATTTTCTATTCTCATGAATATTTTCATCGTTTCTATACAAGAGTAAGAACAAATATAAAATATTATAATTTATAATTTTTTGCATTGTAACGAAAATGTTCTTCATTATGAAGGGATGTACATAGCCCCCGTGTTTGAATAAGGGGGAATATGCGTAAGAGCTACTGAATATTATAGGAGGGACATCTCTAGATGTTCAGTGGGAGAAATGTGAAATTAAAAAACAATACAAATCAATAACTTTAGCAAGAAACAAATAAAGGAAAACGAAATGTAAAAAGAAAAGAAAAGCGTAGAAAGCAAGGTTAGAATTTGACGGGCATTTTGTTCATCACAGGACATTTTCCTTGTCAAATATAACCAAAATTTTTATGTATCCGTTTACATAAACTAGCAATGAATTATTGACAATGTTTTTTGAGTTTAATAATTTGTACAAAACGTCATTAGTTTCAATTTCATGTAGTCTAGCTGGAAGCCACAAGAGTGAAGCTGGATGATGTCACTATGAAACTGGCTGAGGAACCATTCAATTTCGAATTTTGATGTTACAGCTGAGGGTAGATATTTGTTACCAAATCCCTACGGCTAAACCTAGTGGTAGACTCTAGAACTTAGAGTATGCTACCTACCAATGCCACCGACTTGCAAGCTGCAGGAACGCTGCCGCTGCCAGTGCCACCGAATTGCCGGCTGCATGCCGAGGTGATCTCGAGGCTCCGCTAGTAAGTCTTAATTCTCGTTGTCTCTGCAACAAAAGATTGAATTCAAGCCTTCAATTATTGGGAAACACCAGACCAATTTTAACTGAGATATTTTCAAAATCCTACCAATTTGAACTGGGTAAATGATTAGGAAGTGGGCACCATGGATGGCCTTCAAAATAACTAAACTAGCATGATCTCAATGGTAGGCTGGCTAGAAAACATATCAACCCATATCTGAAATATTGAAATATGGTGCCTTTGCCTTCAAAATCTTAAGGATGCAAAATGTCAAAAGCTTTCGGAATTGCAATTGAAATATTTAGTGAAAGCCATAGGTTTTGATTTATGAATAAAAGAAGCATTAAACCTATCGAATACAATTTGGATTAATACGTTTTATTATGATTTTATTTGGTTTACATACTGTAATATTATTTTATTTGCTCCTTGCGTGGAACCAAGTTCTCCCATCTTAGTTTTCTTCCAAGTTCCTAGACAGATATTGTCTCCCTCCACTTTTGGGTTCTTCACCCACCTGCGCGTGCTTGGTAATGACCTTGGCAACCCGTGTGTACTCTCCAATCTCCTACATCCGGCCTTAAAAATGGTATGGTTTCCGACTCTCAACCAATACATATATTGCACAATATAGTGGGTTTTTCCTGCTAAGTTTATAGGCTCAGAGATTTCGATGGAGTTAGCTGCCTTCCCGAATTATTTCTCAAACTCTTTAAAATAAATTTCATCACCTACTCATATTTCCATTAATGTAGATCATGGAATTAAGGGCAAATTATTTTAACTTGATTTATTTAATTAACCACACATAGAGCCCTTGTATTGTTAGAATGAAGAGTTTATTTAGATTAGTGCAAAATGACAAAAAATTCCCATATTAATTTGCATCATGAAGTGAATTCAGTTAAACTATCATCTTATTAGTAGCTTTTATGTTTTAGATACGGTTTTGAACCGTTTTATTTTATTATCCAAATTAAATAAATGCTAAAATCTAGGAAAGAAGTGTGTTGCTTAGTTTCTTCAATTTATTAAAGTGGGATGAAATTTTATTTTATCTTCAATTGATTAATCTAATTAATATAAATTATAAACATTATTAGAATCCGAGTTTTTGTATTTGTGGCTGTAGCTATTGATTTACTATGCTAAAATTCTTTTATCTCATGACTACTTTGATTCACCAATACATTAAGATTATGGTTATGTTATTATAATAGCTAAGATTCAATTATAATTTAAGTACATTATAAGATTATGGTTATGTTATTATAATAGCTAAGATCTAATTATAATTCAAATACATTATAGAAGTTTAAAACATTGTATGAACATAGTGCATTTTGCTAGACTACTGAAACATAGATAGCAAAAGCATGCTCTAGAAAATGTCGAACTTCAATTTTGTTCGGATATATGAAAGGCATACAATGTTTTGTTTTTACTAATTATATTAAATGAGAATTTTTCTTCTGTTATTTTGTTTTTTATAATTATGTTATATAGGGATTCCTTTTATGCTAGTTTTTCATAATTACTTAATCTTTGATATGCTTTTCATTGTTCAGTAGATTTTCCTTAAATTCATGTATTCCTTCTTTGTTGAAACCTTTGTTTTCATATTTTGAATTCATCTCTAGTTTATCCTCATTATGTTTGCATTTTTCCTTTCTAACTTTTGCATTTGAAACAACGGGCCATCGATAATTTTTTTCTACTTTTTTTGAATCGTGATCGGTACTCCATTCAAACCATTCGAATTTCAAGTTTTTTTTTGGGAAGGAAAAATGGTTATTTAGATAATTTGGTGCTCAGGGTCATCATCCAGTTTCTCAAAAACTTAAATTCGAACATCATTCTCTTGTTTTCTTTTAACTAAAAATAGTTAACCCAAATCTATCCAATGTACCATAACTGTTAACTGAATTGTTGCTAATCATGCTCAAGCTAGGTTCCATGCTCATGCGAGGATTTGACCCATTGTACTTTTATAATTGAGGGTTCACAGTGCAACCTAGCTGCTGGACTTAGGATTTGGCTATAGTTAGCAAAACAAAGAAACTTTCCTCTGTGACCCCCAACTTTTAGCATGGATCCATTTTAACATATAACTGATCATAATTTAAAAATAAAAAAATATAATTAAACTATTTAATCTATTGACAGGTCCATTTAGTATAAATATGATTGGAATTAAAAATAAGAAATATATGTAAATTATTTATATTCTTTAATTTAAACATGGACCATGCTTTTCCCTTCCGTAGATGACATAATAATTTGGTACAATTATTTTAAAAAGCCTCCTTGCACTGGGAGATTTTAAAAGAATGAATCAAATAAAATAACATATGTGAAGTTAATTTTCCTCAAGGTTCATGTGAGCAATAGTTTACTGAGATGCATTGCAATTTGTAATTTGTAAAGTTGTACAGTTTCATCGATCTTCCCAAATCAATTCTATGACATCCTCTCCTCCTACCATTTATTGTGAGAGGGCAATGAATTATTCCTCTCTCCCTTCATCTTTTTGTTAGGATGGTGATGCTAATGTATTTAATGCAAATCAATTCATGAATTTGCTCCTCCTAGATTGTTTTGTAGATCACTACTATAGAATATTTTAACCCCACACTCAAATGAGTGCCATCACTCTTCCCAACGATGCTAATGTGTTTTAGAATGGAAGGAACTCAGTGTTAGAACCTATTCTTTAAAGGAAGACCAATCCCCCTTAAAAGGGGTCCTATTAGATTGGATTAGGGTTAGGTGTTTAAGTGTCTCAAAATTGAGTGTTTAGGTGTTTGAAGATTGAGTTTTTAGGTAGTAGGTTTTAACTTAAAACTTAATTATGTAAGGCTAATGTTTCAATTAAAACTTCATCATTGAAGTTTTAATTTCTCATCAAAACTTCAATGTTAAAGGCCAAAATATTGGACAAAACGTTCTTTGATGGGGACTATAAAAATAAAAATAAAAACGTCAATTTTTTTTTGTATGACGACAAAGATGAATACAAATTCCATCCCTGGTGCTAAGTTTTGTCCTTTTATATTTGCTTATTATTCAGAAAATCCCTTTTCCTACTAGTGTTCATGCCCATTGCCATCTATTTATAAATATACTTCTACATAAGAAAGCAAGGTATGATCCATGGTTCATGGGTTTAAAAATTATTGTTTGTTTATAGTTTTTTACTTTCAAATATATATATATAAAATTAATAAATTAATGAAAACATATTTTTTTATTCATAAATATTTTGAAAATTTTCATCAAAATCTGCAAAGACTATTGTTCAAGTTTAATTGACTTCTATTTTTTCAAATTTTTTGTAATGTAAACATTAAAGTTTAGGAGATATTTAATATTAAATTTGGCATTTTACATTAAAAAATAAATTATAATTTTTTAAAAATGTAATTATTTAATTTTGTGATTGGTAAATTAAATAAATTTAACAAATTTATGGTAGTTTGCAAAATCAATTATTATGTCATAAAAATATTTAAAAATTAAAAAACACAAAAACACTTGCGAAGTATATAGTTGCATATTTTATCCATTTATTTATTCTGTATAAATTAATATAAAATCAAAATTGTTTAATAATTGATTTGTTAATTTTTAATTTATTTGGTTCTATGAGATTTTAATTCCTTTTATGTTAAAACTTATAAGACTGATTAATTTTTTTTCTAACATTAACTTTATCACCTCTCGCTACAATTTAATATCTTGCAAATATATTAGGATAAACCTTAATTTATTATTATAATAAATCTTAATTAAATTGTATATATTTTATTTATTGATATAATAAAAAATTATAATAATAATGTAAATTTCAAATTTAATGTAATAATATATTAATATAGTTTTAATTTATTTATTATAATTTAACTAAAAATTAATTGACTTATTCAATATATTATATCATTTTAAATATGATAAACAATTTTCATAAAAAAAAAATAATTTTAATATGATAAATCATTGTCATATAAAATTCAAATGGATTAATCATAGATTAAAAAATATAAAATAATTATATAATTAAAAATTGTTTTATTTATATTTTTCATTAAAAGAATGTCAACATGTGTTATTCTATAGAATTGAGGTATGACTAGAATTACATAGAATTGTATAGTCAAACTCGGTTCACAAAGAGCAAGTGTCACAAAATTATATTTAAAGAGAAAATACCAATAATTCTTCAAACCACTTGATTTACACTCAATAATTATATAATTAAAAAACTATTAACTTAATAAATATCAAATACAACAAATTACTTTTATAGAAAATATAAAGTGATTAAATATGGAATAACAATTGTCATCAAAATACAAATAATTATATGGATAGCCTAAATGATTGTGTATGAATTAGAAAAATTGTAAAAAAAAATCACAAAATAATTATATAAAGGTGTAGTCTAACTATTCTACGTTTTTAACCTTTCGGGAGTATATTTTCTGTCTAATATTTAAATCTTTAAAAAACTATAATTACATATATTAGCTATGGAAATTGCGTAGTTTGGGTGCCATGGAGATATTTGAGGATGCCGAATCTATTTATGGATTCAAAAATACAATTTAAAAATGTAGAAATTTAGATTTTACCAATTTTTTTATTATCAAATTCCAACTAAAACCTACTATAAAGTCGAAAACATAAAATAAATAAACTACTCCTTATATAAATGACTTCAACCTCACTATAAATTAATGCTTATTATAATAATTATTATAAAAAATACAAAATTGATTATATGGATGACTCTATTTTTGCTCAATTGTCTATCTACCTAGCTATTCATTAAATTATATAAATCTAATGTTCTTCTCAAAATAAGGAAATAATATATGTTCTCCAAAGTTAAATGCCAAGCCTCGACATGGCAGTTAGTTTATTTGCCACGTATACCAATTATATGTACTTCCAATAATGCATTAAAGGGACACGACTTACATAACAATAACATTCACTGGGCGGTCGGCTGTGGCCGTCCCCACCAAGGTTCGACCCCGAGACCCCGTCCGATTGGCGCTCTCGCCCACCATTGAGCGCCAGTTTAACTATGCGTGAAAAAAAAAACAATAACATTCACTCGTAAAGATTTCCATATTCCTCCTAAGATAATCATTAATAATATACATAAAATTTGACAAAGTCGAACTATTTATTATCATTATAAAAGTTTTGTTTTTTTAACTTAACGAAATAATTGTTATACAATTTAGATTTTTATCAACTACTATAAAATTAGATTTAAAACTATGAAAATAATTTATCAAAACTGATATAAAAACAATCCTAGTCTTTTTTTTTAATAGAAACGGCTATAAACATTGATTATATATAAAAAAGATATTACATCAAAATTGATTGATCAGGTTGCTCCTTTGTATGAGAGACAATCATCAATCCTAATTCTTCAAATTCCTGCTGACATTTTACATAATACCTTTTTGTTTTAAGGGTACTATAGCATCTAACAAACTGCCCTAGAAGTAGAGTGCAGAAGTATAACATTTCTAAAGGACTATCTTTTACAAACGCTGGGCATTAAGCCCATACAAGTTGCAAGCAAAAAACTATGCGTGATAGAGTTCCTATTCAATATTCTAGAAAACATAAATAACAAAAGTAGCATAGATAACAAAGATCCAACCCGTGACCAAGAGAAGCAAGCTTCTAGTGAGGCCCAACATCCATGGCCACGACCATAGAGTCCGCAGCCAAGTTCTTGTCTGCACTGAGATCCACGTAGTTTCCAGCTGAAGCCATAAACTTATTAAGTTTCTCCATCTTGCGGTTAATGACCTCGAGCTCGCTGTTAGAATCTTTAAGCTTCCTGGCCTTGCGGGGGAAGGCAAGACCCAAAGTTTCCTCCAAACGCTCGATTTTTGCAGCGACAGAATTACTCCGAGCTCTCATCTCAGAGTGAGAGGAAGTAGAAAAGTTATAGAGACGAGCTATTATTTTCTTGAACTCCATGTTCTCTCCACGAACCAGTCTCACCTGCAACTCCAAATCCTGCAAGCGGTCCAGAAATTCCCTCAAATTTTGAAATACTGCGTTTCTCTTCTTGCCTGATGTCTTTTCCTGCCCTAGCATGCCGTCGACAAGGGTCAAGCCCTGGATGGCCCTCCTGTTCTGCAGAATCTCCCCAACTTTCTTTCAACTGAACACCTCTGTGACACACAACAATGGAACTGTGCCCCTTCTTGCAACAACCTCCATGATTGGGGTTCTCATCCCTCTGATAACGCCTAACTCCACAGCAGTGAATCTCCCCACCACACCCAATGTCATGATGCTCCATTTCTTTATCAACACCGGAACTTCGCCAAACGACAGGTAGAGAATTAATTCCCAGACCGGGCAGAGCAATGAAATAGTAAAACGTAGAGTGAATTCTATTTTGTGCTCGGAATCGAGGCTTTATCGATTCATGGAGTTTGCATACCAGCCAAATGGAAGTACTTTGCGGGTCTTTAATTCCATGCATGTGAAGGCTGCACTTGTGAGGGAAATACGCCATCAAATTTCCAAGGGATAGTTCCCAAAAATACTCCATTAAATTGCTAATAATTAAGAAAATGTGGTTCATAAATGAAGGAATGAAGAAGGTAAGGGACTTGGCCCAAAATCCAACACTTTGATTACGGGATCCAGGTAGTTTCCAAAATATCATTATCAAGCCTTATGTTGCCATAATCCAGCTCAACTCCTTTATTCACCATTTCATCCGCTTTCTCGTTCAACCCACGCAGGATATGAAAGAAATTGAGTTTATGGAATTCAGAGCTGATGCTTTGCAGAAGGAAATGCATTTTGGAAGTGGGATCTTTTCTTTTAGCGGTGATATGCCTAGCTTCTCTAATTATGATTAGGGAGTCTCCGAGGATAGTAAGTTGCTTAATTCCCAGGCTGGCTACAATCTCCAGTCCTTTAATGAGTCCTAGCCATTCCGCTGCATTGTTAGTCTTCCTCCCAATGCCCCAGGTGAAGTCTTTCTGCTTGTTCCCCATGGAGTCTAGTATTACTCCCCCCGCACCTACCAACCCTGGATAAAAACAATCCTAGTTTACTTATTATAAAATTTAGTTTTCTTTTTACCATTGTGTTTGAAACCAAAACTCTATTTGTAGGAACCCATTCCTAAATTCCAGAGTTTATAATATGAAAACCATGTTTACTAGGTTTTACATTGTTTCTAGTTTCTATTTTCTGTGTTTTCATTCTATTTTCTGGCTTTGAAAATATAGCATTTTGCATTTTCAAATTTGAACATTTATAATTATGTTTTACCTACTTCTAACAGTTTATTGTTTGTTTGTGCAGGTAGCAGATATAATAACAGCATATAAACTTTTAAAATTAAATTAAAATAGAATTTGCCAAGGTAGAAACGATAAACATACCTGCTGGAAAATACCTGTAGATAGCTAGTAGATCCACCCTTGTTGCTGTCCCCGTTTGCTGTTTCTCCTTGCTTTTCCCTGCAGCCAAAAGCCTTCCCCAAAGTTCTGAAACTCAACCAGCCCAAAACAGTCTTGCCACCCTGCCAACTGGTGAGGTTTCGCAGACCACCCAGCTCCAAAGGTACCCCTTTGGACCCCCGAGCCCAAACCGAGTACAAGCCCAAGCTGTTCTATCCCTTCCAAAAAAAACAATCTCCAACAAGAATCCCTCCTTTGCAGCTCTGCTCTCCAAAACTTCTCCCAAAATCATAAGGTCAAAAGATCCCCTCTCTCCTTCCTCCCTTCTCCATCTTATCCCCTTCACTTACCGAATCTATCCCTCATTACTACCCCTATCCCTAACTTAAATGTTTCCACCCCCTTCCATCTACCATGTAAGTCCTTGAGCCCTCAACTTGGACTTTTATTAATAATTTAAATTAATATTAAAAGGTGTTGGTTGGGGTCACTTCTCAACCGCAACTTCCAATTCAATTAAATTTAATCCTTTTATTTCATATAATAATTGTAAACATTTCCTTACTCATATTTCAATATTTGACCATTTCATTAATAAATAATAAATGTTACATATATATTATATAGTTTAAACTTGCGGTTGGTTCACCCACCAACCGTAAGTGGTTTTACACTTACACGTTTTAACACATTAATTACTAGTCATCCCTTAGTGTTTCATAATTCAATGCTTCATTTATTATTAATTAATTTGTTTATTGATTAATTTAAAATACATTTGTAACACTTTGTTTAATAATGGTGTACGACAACATTTATAGTTTATGCCATGTCCTATATAACCTCGACACAACCTTTACAATTAAGTAATTTATAATTTCTATCTTATCCTTATAATTTTAACTAATTAATTAACATTGTTTAGGATGCAATTAATATTAACCTATAAGTTATTACTACCTTAGTTAACATTACATTCACATTTTAATATATTTAACCAAGGTCTTAACTGATCAAGTTCATTGATATTCATTTAAGCATTACTAACCAAATTGCACTATTTACACCTAGTTTTAACCGTAACTTGTTTATTAATCAGTAATAAGTAATCATTAGTGCACAATAATTAACATTAATCAACATTAATAACTTAATAGATAGCAATTAACATTAATCTACATTGTTAGCGTTAATCATCATTATTAACTTTAAACGACATTATTAACATTGATCAACAGTAGTTAATTACTAAACGACAGTAATTAACATTAAGCGACACTAATTAACATCATTACTCAACAATATTTTATGTAATTCATAATATGTAGGCGAGTTATGTAAGCGTAGCTACTGCTTACATTCCTCACGTAAGTACACTAAAAGTAATAATTCACATACATCAATCATAATCAAGGAACTTATTATTTACTGACACATGTTTTAACATAGTTTGCAAGGTACAAGCCATTAACTAACTGAAATCCAAGTTACGACAGTTCATACATCACTGAGTTACGACACATACTCAATCAAGAGTTTTACACACATGTAGTTAGATCTTATTTTCACCCCTACTTCAAGCTACACCTATCTACCTACATCATCACTAACTTCCACATCCTATCCTGTCCTCTGCTGGACTACCCTGAAATGTCAAGTCATGACCGGTTCCAGCTAGAACCCGTAAGCGGAAGTGTCAACTACCTCGACCAAGCTTCCCCAGCAGGAAACCACCAGTCATCATCACACACCTTGGGGAGCGTGCCGTAGCACAGCCATCCCATGACTTTGGGTTTCGGAGATAAACGGTGGGTAAAGCCTCCACCCCCCTAATGGAACGAGGGACTATGTCTACTCGACATAACAACAACGTTGCACTTGTACTTGGTCTATCATCGTATAACCAATCTGGGCGCTTGAGTTTCCTGAAACCCTACCCCACCCATGTCATAACATACATCATAATAACAACATAATAACCACACGAAAGTAAATAATGCTTCACTCGCATACCATTTTATCTTTCGAAGTCCATGTCCCCGAGGCCCTCCCACCTCGTAGGATCCAGCTATCACTTAGCCGTTTCAACCTGTAAGTCAGTCCTCGACATACAATATAGAATATCGTGCATAAATCCTCGATATGTACACATATATTTCCTCATAACATAACAACAATAAACTCATTCATTCGCCATGCACCTGGCATAACATTCATTATTTCAACATACAACTGTAACGGTATCCACGTACCCATCATTCAGTAATTTCCATATATTTGACATAATTAACACATGATACATATCTAAACATGACTACCAATCATAATACTATCATCACACACACACATATATATATCGGCAAAATAATATAACCATATGTCCACAGTGTCGTCAAATCGACGAGGTCTCACAATCAAACAAATACAACATATAATAGTAGTTCAGGCAGTAATGTCAAAACAGGGTGTTACACTATTGAAAATCCAGTTACCTTAAGATTCAATAAGTTCGTATACAAAAATTGAGGTGTTACGTCACTCCAGTAGAGCAACAGGAAGAATCGTATCACTATTAGAAACCTGACCTCAGTTCTAGCAGGACGTGACATAGAAAATACTATAGCAATGTTGAATTATAATGGCTTTCCAAACCATTTGTTGCGTAAATAGTTAAGAGGAAAGACTACTTAAGTTCACTTTGAGACTTTCTACACACTCGCTGAAGGCTCATAATTGCTCAATATTATTTTTCTTGACCAAGCATTCTAATTTGTGTTAAATCTAAAGACTAAATAATGAAAAGGGCATTTAAAATTCAACCAGTCCAGACAATTAAGAATCTTTGCGGGCCTAAGTGCATAAGAGCCTTAAGGTGTTCATCATTAAGGCATATTCGAAGATGAAAAAAAAAGTAACAATTATGGCCATAGAACATCTATGGAAGGTATGACCATAGAACATCTATACTGTATTTTACAGACCCTATTTGAACCCATTTGGTTTTCAGTCCTAAAATTAGTTTTAAAGTAGGCAGTTATGCCTTGGTTTAGCATGCGCCAGGTTGCAGCCATTGTGGAAACATGCTCTCTAGGAATTGTAGGTGTTTGCAATGGGACTGCATTAGGCAATGAAAAAATCGGCCTACAATCTTTCAGGAGAAGAATTCATACGAGTGATGGGGTTTGTTAGGATATTCCTATACTCCATCCTAGTCCTACTAGCATTTTCATCCTTTGCATTTTCAGTCTTGCATGCAGCATGCATTGCATGCATCCGCATGCTGCCCAGTCATTAGGTTGATACCTCTATCACCTAGTCCCTATTCTTTCAGCACTCGGGAGCTTATTTCCACTCAGATTGAGCCCTCCTAGCCAGTGATGCACCCACATCTCACCATCCACTTGAAAAAGGCGCCCTTCTTCACCTACCAGTCCATTTGTCTTTAGTTAACTGAGTTCTCTCTTTGATTTTAGGCTTAACTCACTCTTAACTGACCTTACCACTCTGATAGACCTCCAGTGTGACTGGACTGCTCATTCTACTCCAGTTAGCTCCTCATGCACCCTCCACTGAGCCTCCTTCATTCAGTTAGTGCCAGTTACACTCAGTTACACCTACCACACTCAGTTAGACTCAGTTTGACTGATGGTTGACAGTTACTTGAGCATTGATGACTCCACTGATGATGTTATAGACTTCTAGTTTTGCTCCAATGACACTCCAGTGATCTTTTGATCACTCCATGAAGGCTAATTCGAATTGCCACCTTGGCATTCGAATTCCTCATGCATTGTATTATTTATTTTTCCATTTGCGATTAATGAATTAGTGTGTGTGAAGTTATTTTGATTCTATCCAAGTTCTACTGTATTATTATTCTGTTGCTCATTTTACTGCATTGAACACTCTTAATCTTATTCCTAAATTATTTCATTGTGAGGTATCCATCAGCTCTTAGATCTGCTGTGAGGATTTTCACAGGGTTGTCTCTTCAAGAGATGTGCGGGAGTCTACATTGAAAGGAAGCAGTCCCAACAATCCTCTAGACATTCTCATCATCGGAGGGGGCGCTATAGGATGTGGGGTGGCTCTGGATGCCGCAAATATTTCTCTGGGAGTTGGGCTAGTCGAAAGAGATGATTTCTCTTCGGGGACTATATTGTGGTCCACCAAGCTGATTCATGGAGGTGTGCATATTTTTTATTTTCCCTTCTCCTTCTTTTGATAAATTTGATAAATTATGCTCCCCAGTATATAAGACTGGGTGATATGAATATATCTTGATAAAATGTGAATATATGCAAGGAAAGATGGTGATATTTGCAGGCATATAAATAAAAAAAATCATAATGTTTTTATATTGACTAGATGCAAGATTTCTCAAACAAAATATGGATCGATTCGATTTTTCTCTTTGACATGATTTAGAGAGTTCTGAAAGTTTTCCAAAGTTGAAACATTGAGGGAACATAGTCCTAACCCTACTCTATAATTTTTTAATTCAATCAAACATCACATAGAGATTTTCCTAGTCCAGCATATGGACTGCTTGTCAGAATTTTAACTCATGCTTTCGTAATGCTTAGAGGGATTTTGATTTTTTGAAACGAGTTTAGAGTGGAGCTTGAATATTAGGACATACCTATATTGTATGCATTGAAGATTAATTAAATATATCGACTATTGATATCCGTTTCCGATCAAATACAATTGCCTTTCTTAATCTGCATATTCACACACAACACAATCACTGCATATTCACACAACATGATTTTTTTAACGCTTGCATTATTTTTTAGAATATAAATGAAGACTTTATATTTTATTATGCCAACATGATTTAAAAACATAAATGATATACTTGCACTATATATTGTAGAGTATTGTATTGCAAATAATTGGCCCACTTAGACTTCTTGATTGAAGATCTTGCAAAGTATTATGTTCTCTTGGATTTGACTTAATTCTTAATGGATAGAATACTTCTTATTTCTTTGTAGCTAACATATATGCAGATGGATATATGTGCATATTGCATGGGGATATGCACATGGAGCTATGTGCATAAATTTAGTGTTTCATATCTTCAACCTTACCAATATCATATCATTCAGCAATAAATATTGAATTTTTATTTTGTAAGCTAGAACTTTACATTATATCACAAAAAAAGTACATAGATATATAGTTCTATTGGGCCTCTCATGAGGAGAAAATACCCCAGGAAAAAAGTATGATGAGCATGGACCAAAGTATAAAAAAACCTTCCTAAATTTTCTATGGATTGCCTACAAATACTAAACTACATGAAGATCTGGTATTTACTAATATCCTTAACAAAAACTGATAAACCAATGTGTTCAAAACAAAAATAAAGAGTGAAAGAGAGATTATATCCCTGACAGAAATTGATAAACCAACATGTTCAAAACAAAAAAATTTAAAGACATAAGACAAGAATCTGCAAAGAGGGGCCAATGCACAGTCATGGCTTGGTCTCGAGCAATTCTAGTATGCCTGCATTAGGAACGGGAGCTTCGCTTTTGATGTTTCTCATGCCAGGTTCTGCATGATCAACATTGTGTTTCAACGTCTTCTCTGCTTCCCCTTGTTCCTCTTATTTCATGGCTGGAGGGTGATTTGCATGGGTGTTTTCCAGACCATGTTGAGTTTTAGTTGTTCTTTCCACATCTAGTTCCCAGTGAACCACACCTTCCTCATCGACGTACGTAAGCAGAAGTGAAGGAATGCCGGAAATGTATGCTATATCAACGCACCAATCAATGAGGGTCTGCACGCGGAGATAAAGGTCCTAGACACATGTTTTCATGTCATCATCTACATTGCGAATGTCGTTTTTGATTCCTAGCAAGGAGTCTTCCATGGATTCTAGGTGGTGAGCAATCCCTCCGCTTCGAATTTACTGTAAATGGTCCCAACTTTATCGACCTTGTTTGCTGTATGTCCGATGTCGTTCTCTAACCATACTATAATGCTTGTTGTAGGTCTTGATATCATAGATTAGATGAGGGTTAAACTTCACAGTCTACTGCACCACAGGGAGATTGCCAAAGTTCAGAATTTTTAGAACGAGACGAGCCTGAATGAGGCTGCAAACCACCACCCTGTGAGATTTAAGACCAAGAGTTCAGTCTATCCCTCACATTGATCACGCCATAATGGAGGATGTGTAGAGGGGTCTATTTAGATCTCATAGGCGGGGGAGCATTAAAATCGCACCACCCATGAAGTTGCCAACGACATCTTTCCTGCCACCAGCCTGTCCTATGCCTCATTCTTGTCGTCCCTATCACTAATTCCTATTACATCGGCCCTTAACACCCCATCCAGGACTTTTGAATTTTGTTAAATATGCAAGTAGCAAGTAATAAACATGTAAGTATTGCATATCTTCAACCTACCAAGATTGTATCTTTCAACAATAATAAGTACATATGTGGGAAATTTGTGTTTATTTATTTTATTTTTATATTTCATTTTTAAATATTTTATATCTCAATATTTTATTTAAAATGTCAAATCTCTATAGCTCGGTAATAAAAAAATAAGTTAATTTAATTTTAAAAATGTATAATTTCTTTTTCATATTTAAAAAAATAGTTTAATAAGAAAAATGTCAAGAACTTTGGTTAACACTATGGAAAAAATTTGAAATCATTTAAAGTTAAAATATTTATAGCAATTGATCGATCGTTATAATCCTTGCGAAGCAGGGGATAATAATAAATGATACATTGATGATACATTTGAACACTATGGATTTTTTATGTATACATGAATACAATATTTATAGACTCATAAGATGATATGTTAATGTTATGTATGGTATAAATGTATTCTATTATAGACATAAGAAACATTAGCAATTCCCTTGGAAAATATATGCACAATGTCAAACCGAGCAAAGGAATGTTCTCATGTGCCAGCATCTGCGTCGAGGTCGATCTGGAAAAAGGGATACCAGAAGCAGTGATGCTCACTCTCTACAACTAGAGGAACTTGTAGAATCTAGATAATGAAAAAATTATTTGTAAGTGCAAAACATACCATGAGTGTGGGCACTCCACAAAAAATTGCAAAATGAACTAGTGAATTAGCACAACTACAACAAACAAGGAAGATCAATGGAAAACTGCCAAAAATGATATACAATGGTAAGCATCAAGGTCCTTCTAGGGATCCGACCCCTTTGTCCTAATTAAAACCCCCATCAATCCCCTCCAAGAATGCCTTGGCATCGAATGCATCCATGCACCAAACCTCCTTTTCCGTAGTTGTCCAAGGATCCCCCTCATAAAGCTTGAATCCTCCCCTATCCCACCTCAATCTATTTGAGGCTCTAAATCAAGAATATACTGTCATTGAACAAATCCTTGTGCCAATCCAACCTAAATATCCATCATCCAAACTTGTTCCACAAAATATTTGTCCATGCCATCCTTCTCCTTCTTGGATGATGATATGATCTCGGATCGACAATAGGATATCAACAAAATCACTTAAAATCTCTTTCAAATCTTGATGAGGAGAAAGTTCCTTGATCAAAATGAGGATGGAGAAAAAGAAGATAATCCTGAAGAGGATCACCAACAAAAAATGTGGTGCATATATCGACAACATAAAAGTGAGAGGAAGAGGAAAATAAAGACAAGGTCCTCAACAGACATATCACCATTGGAAAATATCTAGCAGGAAACAACCCGTCCATCACCATGAAAAACATGTGAAATTATTGAACACAATAGATAATAGAGCTGAGAATACCTCACAATGAAAGAATTAGCAGAAAAGATGAATTACAGTGAAAATTGCGATGAAATGAGCAGTAAAATTAATCATGCATTGGAACTCAGATAGGAATAGAAATGTGTGTCATGATCCATTAATCAGTATAGTCAACATATATATTACAATAGAGAGAACTCGAATATCCAAGGAGAATTCAAATCCCTATCAATCTAACATAGGAATTATCATCACTGGAGTGCTCCGAGAGTTCCAAACTCCACCAAACACAATTGATTGTCAGTGAATTGAAGCTACTGTCAGTTAACTAATGAAGAAGGGCACATTAGTCATGTTTCCATTCAAATCAACCCAAAAGGGGCACATTAGATCACAATAAGTGGTGATTAGAGCTCAAACCTACCACTAGAGTCAGGAACTCAGGTGGACTGAAGTAGATCACTGAGTTAACTCATAAAATGTAGGGAGTTGAATCTGGTGGGCCTAAAATAATGCATGCAGGGTGCATCAAGTGGCTAATGGATCCTATATGAGATATGCACACCATTATGGGGCTAACAACACCATCAAGTACTAGGAAAAGGTAAATACTGTTAAGGTGGACAAGGTTGGAGTATTAATTATCCTAACACCCCCCCTTAATCCAAACTTAGACATCATAGGCCCTGGTTACTAATACCAAAGATCACCCATACAATCAAAATAATAACTGTAAAAAATAAATGTCCATGAAACTAAGGAAATGGGGAAAACCTCATGGGAACAAAACCCCCCCCTCAAAAATGAACAGCAGGGAACTCAAACAACTTTCACAACAAGAATGAACAGCAGGGAACTCAAACAACTTTCACAACAAGCAGAGAAGGAAAATATCTTATGAGTGAAAGAATTTGTAAAAATGTAGGAAATAATAATAATCCTATGTAGGATAGTAATGCAGGTATTGGATCTAGATCTAGATCTGTATCTTCTCCTCTGATGTACCTCCCACTGTTTCGAAGCTGTATTTTCCAAAACAAGTCTTTCAGAATCCATTCTTGCTACTGGGGTGAATGACTCATTGTAGTCCAAACCATGAACCTTTGAGTACCCTTTGTCAACCAACCGATCTTTGTACTTGGTTGTATATCCATCATGGCAAGTCTCTTTGAAGGATTGTGGATCATACCCCACCATCATGTAGCACCTCTCAAAGAGAAGTGGATTTGTATGACACAGTGCAAGGTTTTCATATCGATACTAAGATTCAGTTCTTCTATGGTCAAATGGACCCCATATATGTTCCCAACAGATTCAAGGACTTTGTGAGCTCATATTGGCCTTTTCCATGGATTGGGAACATGTGTTGGATCTGGATCTGCTTGAACTTCATACTCAACATCAAGATCTTGGTCCTCGTCTTTAGAATCTAAAACTGGATCATTAGAAGAGACATTATTCTGATCTTCACGAGATGCAAATGGAGTAGGAAAAGAGTATGGAAAAAGTGAGAGAATTCATATTCCTTTGAGGCATGGTTTGCAACTCTTTTCACTATTATCTTCCCATAAGAGATCTCTGCAATCTCATCTATGTTAGGACCAAAGACAAATTTCTTCGATGAACCTGTGTGTGTCATCTGATAAACATATAAAAAAATTGTTGTCAAAGAAGGAACATACAAAAAAATTTTGAACTTTCCATGCCCTATTTGTATTGTGCCCTTCCCTTTAGCAGAGATCTTTGAATTATCTCCCATGTGATACTAGGAACATCATTGAGATCTAGAGAAGGAAATGATTCTCTGGAGGAAACCATGTGGTTGGAGTCTCCTGAATCTATGAGGAAGGCTTTTGATTGTGAAAATACAACCTTCAGTGCATGGCATCTCTCATGATCATCTGTCTCACTTCCAGAATCAGTCTCCCCCGTGCCTTCTGGGGGGGAATTTTGTGATGTTTAAGAAGTTTGGTCATTTGATCTATCTTCTTCTTCATGCAAGATCTCTCTAGATGGTTTCCTTTCTTACAATAGGTACATTTGGTTTTCTCAAACCCTTTTTGCTTATCCTTCTTGGATTTGGAGGCTCCTTTTAATGGATTAGGCTTCTCAGATGATTTGGATTCAAATTGCTTCTTGTCTTTAACTTTTTTCTTCCCTTTAGCATTCACACTTTTTGACTCCCCAACCATAAGAGCTTGATTTTTGGAGGCCTTAAAGGCGCCCATTTGAATCATCTTGTCTTGTTCTTAGATGAGAGATTTATTGAATGCATCTAAGGAGGGAATTTTCCAATTGGGGATTGAAAATCTCCCTGAATGGAAGGTAGAAACAAATATTGAAAATTCTGGACCAAGCTTGCTTAGTATGGATAGCACTATCTCATCATCCTTCTTCTCAATGCCACATTGTTTGCTAAGGACTTGAATTTAGAAAAGAACTAATGTATGGTTTTGAAACTGTTGGGTTGAAGAGCAATTAATTCATTCTCTAGAATGTGGCCTCTCAACTCATCTTGCTTGCATAATAGAGTCTCAAGCTTCAACCAAAACTCTCTTTGAGTCTTCAATACATCAAGGTGGAAGAGCAAATCTCTGGAAATGTGAATACACATAAAACTAAAAGCTTCATATGATTTGTTCAAGTACTTTTCCTTCTGAACAGTTGCTTGAGGTTTGACCTATTTTCCCATTGTGACCATGTACAGACTCTTTCTATGCAAAACCATATGCATATCATCCCTCCAATCAAGATAATTGAAGGGTGTGCAGATCCCTAGAGACAAAGGAACATCCAAATTATCCATGTGAAACTGCTAGAGCGATTACAAACTGAAACCACTGCTACTGCTGCACTAAAAAAACTTCAAAATCCTGCAAAAAACTCTCAATATTGGAGGTAAACCTTGTTATTGAATCTATTGAGCAATGATTTAGGACAATAGGCACTTTTATCCAGATCCTTCACACTTGTCTAGACCCCAAAGGATTTCTCCAATGAATTCAATGCAATGGCACTAGGATTTGTTGTGGAAATCCAGAGGATTCTGTTGCACTATTGAAAGAAGATACTCAACCTACCATCTCTTGAGATTTGATAGCATGTGAAATTATTGAACACAACATATCATAGAGATGAGAATACCTCACAGTGAAAGAATTAGCAGAAAAGATGAATTACAGTGAAAATTGTAGCGAAATGAGTAGTAAAATTAATCATTCATTGGAACTCAGATAGGAACATAAATGTGTGTCATGATCCATTAATTATTATAGTAAACAAATATGTTACAATAGAGAGAATTCGGATATCCAAGGAGAATTCAAATCCCTGTTAGTCTAGCATAGGAATTGTCACCACTAGAGTGCTCCGAGAGTTCCAAATTCCACCAAACACAATTGATTGTAAGTGGGTTGAAGCTAATGTCAGTTAACTAATGAAGAAGGGTGCATTAGTAAATTTCACATGCAAATCAACCAAAAAGGAGTGCATTAGATCAAAATCAGTGGTGATCGAAGCTCAAACCTACCACTAGAGCCAGGAACTTAGGTGGAATGAACTAGATCACTGAGTTAACTCCTAAAATGTAGGGAATTGACTCTGGTGGGCCTAAAATCATGCATGCGGGGTGCATCAAGTGGCTAATGAATCCTAGAGGAAATTTTCAGACCAATAGGGGGATAACAACATCATCAACTACTAGGAAAAGGTAAATAATGCTAAGGTGGACAAGTTTGGAGTATTAATTATCCTAACAAAACACAGGGGCTAAAGCTCCTTTGCAAGATCAAAACATTACTTGAAAGAGCTCCAAATCCAAGGGCTCTTTGCAGGGAGGAGGAAACAAACCTAATTGTTCTAAATGATGAAAATGGTCTTTTGGAACTTCCATGGGATGGGTAGAGAGCACAAAGAAGAAACTATCAGGGATATAATCAATTAAGAGAAAAAGGAATGGAGAAATTGTGACGAAGCAGGAGTCAACTCAAGGGAATCCTCAGGAGGATTATGCACCCTATGGAATCACAACACCTTCATGCTTGAATCCTAGCTCCAAATTGGTTAGTCACATCCCTTCTTAATCATAGTACTGGTATCATGTATCATCTTTTAAATATTTACATGCCTATGCACTACTTCAAAAAAGTAAAATTGTTGGACATCTTTGTAGGCATTCACCGACACAGAGATTACTAAGAAAAATGGGGGGGGGGAATCCAACACGAGATCTGTTAAGAGAAAAATGGAAAATCTAATTTCGAAATGGGATCTTGTTGATGTAAATCCCTTGCAAGATCACTACACTTGGTCCAACGAAATAATTGGTCTAAGGCATATTGCAGATTGGATTGATAAATTCCTTTTCCATAGTAAACTTTACGTCCAAGATCCTTCTATATACTCCCACATAATTCCTTTTTCTATTTCCAATCATAAACCCATTTATGTGATTCTCCAACACCAACCGAACTTTGGTACCATGCCCTTTTTCTTCAACCCCCTTTGGCTTCAATATCCGCAATCCCTTCCTATGATCATGACCGAATGGTGTAAAACTTTTTTTGTATCCCCTACCTACATCCTTCAACAAAATCTCAAAGCAATCAAAGAGTGGGATAACTATTATTTTCTTTCCCCATAAGAATAAAACCAAGAGCCACAAGCTAGCCTAGACAAGATTCAATCTGAAATGGAGATGGAAGGCATCACAAATCAATACCAAATTGAAGAAAAATCCCTTTGTTAAAAACTATTCAAGGCACAAAACTCAGAAGAAGAATATTGGTGAAATCAAGGAGTTTATGGTTGTGTTCGAGAGATAAAAATACCTCCTTTTTTCACCACCAAGCCCAAGGATTAGAGCATAGGAATAAAGTGAAGGAAATAACCCTTCCGGATGGAAACATAATTACTAAATTTGATGATATAAAAAATGTTTCCAACATTAACTTTCAATCCCTTTACATGGAGGTAGCTGAAGGGGAAGCTTCTACAATTGATACAATGATGGAACACATCCCTGCTTCTATCCCTGAAGTAGCGAATTCCTCTCTAGTCAAAGATATAGAAGATGAAGAAATCACTGAGGCCATTTGGGGTCTGGCCCTAGACAAATCCCATGGACCAGATAGTTTTACCATCCACTTCTTTAGATCATGTTGGCACATTGTGCAAGAAAACCTAAATAAAATGATAGTAAATGTTCAAAATAAATGCAAAGTAGGGGGAGGGACCAACTCTTACTTCCTTTGTCTCATCCCTAAGGAGGAAAACACCATATATTTTGCAAGGTTCCAACCGATCTATTTTTGCAACTCCACCTACAAATATTCACCAAGATTATGGCCAATAGACTAAAAATGATTATGCTTAGAATCACCTATGACAACCAAGGGATTTTTATGCAAAAACAACAAAAAATGGATAACATCTTACTGGTCCAAGAAACAATCCATTCAAGCAAATATTGCAAGGATAAAGTGATGCTTGTAAGGATTGATATGGCCAACGAATTTGACCGAGTAAGACATTGTTTTATGTTCATTCATTGAATGGGTTAACGCTTATATTTAAAACCCTTGGATTGCTCCATTAGTCAATGGGAACCCCACCTCCTTCTTCAAAGCCACTATAGGCCTCATAAAACGCTTCCCTCTTTCACCTTTGTTGTACATCCTATTGGTATAATCGTTGAGCAAGAATCTAGAGAAAGAAAGAACCAATGGGAATCGACAAGGAATCATAATCACAAGAGGGATCAAATCCATGAATTATTCCCATCTTGTTGATAATACCTTGTTGCTCAGAGGAGCTTCCTCTATCATTGCTTCTTTTTTTCTCCATTCTTGACCCCTTCCTTGAAGCCTTGGGAGGAGCAACCAATGAAGGAAAAATCATGATCTACGCCTAGAACATCAACCCTATTACATTAAGGGAGATAGCCATAATTTTTTGATTCTAAAGAATTGATTCTTGGAAAATTTCCAGATACCTCGGGATGCCCATCTCTCTTCATGCCCCCACCTCAAAGATATGGTTGGACATCATCATAATAATCAAGGGAAATCTCCAGTAATGGGTATCACAATTGCTCAATCCAGTAGGTAGAAAAATTCTCATAAAGTATGTTCTATCAGCGTTGCCAATTTATTGATGCCTAGCTTTGTTGGCTCCAAAAGGGATCATGATGTAGATAACTCAAGAAATCAAAAAATTTCTCTAGTGAACAACAACACCAAGAAATACCACCTGGTGAATTGGAACATCGTGATATCACCTAAAGATAGGGGTGGGTTGGGTATAAAGTACCTAGCTATGATGAACATTTCTCTAGGAGCAAAATTTTTATGGCATTTAATCATTGGCAAGATGGAATGGTGGAAGATAGCTATTTTCAAAAAATACTTTCATGGAACTAGGAAGAGGTGCATTTATAGGCCGCTACAGAACAAAGGAGGATCACGTATTTGGAAAATGTTGAAGGTTGTAACTCCCCTCATACAATCCAATCTCACTTGGAATATAGGAAATGTGAAAGAAATCAAAATATGGACTGATGGCATACTCGACATCCCCCCTAGATCAAAATCAGGATTTATCTTTGCTTATAATTTGTATGGAGGGAGAGAATCTAACAACTCTGCATGACATATATCAATGCTCCAATGATGGAAAGAAATGGATAGTATATGTGTTCAATTTACCCCCCATATCAACAAATTAGCTTCTTCTCTACTTGCTAGCCTCTCTTAATGTGCACTAGTCAGCCATATCTTAGATTTGAGAGGCTAGAAAGCTTCAGGCTATATAGTCAATATGGGCTATGCCTAAGAAATCCACTCTACTCATCCTCTTCCACGATCTATACTATGGGAGAAAATTTGGCATGGCAGTTTACTTCCCAAAGTCAAGATGTTTTGTTGGGTCCTTGTTCATGGGAAAATTATTACTACAGACAATCTAAGAAATAAAGGCATACATGGTCCTTCTTAGTGCATCCTCTTCCAAGCCACCGAAGAAACTCAACAAAACCTCTAGTTGGAATGTAATGGATTTTTTTGGATATTATAGATAGGTTTATCCCTCCACCAAGATGGAGAACAATGTTCACAGTTTGGCATAAACATTACAAATTAACTCTCAAATAAAAGCGCCTTCTCAAATGTGCTTAGCAGTCAACCCAAAAATTCATTTATGGAAGGTTTTCATGAAACGAAATCATATTTCAACAAGAAAGATAACATCCAAGGATAATAACTTCAAGAGACAAATGTCTAATGGGGGGAAGCCTGAGTGCAAAGGGTATAAGTGGGAAATCCAAACAGTGTTTATATAACATGGAAATAAGTTTTCTAGCAAATTGCATCCCCTCTGGGAGATTTTCTATGAAAAACCATCTCCTAAATCTAGACATATCCAAGCAATGGCAAATCAAAATTGAAGGTTATGACTTTACAAATTGGAAAAGGAATAAAAAATCCATATTCTCTTTTTCGACGGAGCCTTAAAGAAAAATCCATGGGATGTTGGTGCGGGGGGATCATCCTTGAACTCAATGGAAATCTAAAGCAATTCAATGTGTGGGTCCTTGGAACAGCCATAGATAAAAATGTTGAAGGTAACACACTTCTACAAGGCCTAAGACAAGCTTCCTCTCTGCATATTAACAATATTATAGATATCATAGACTCAATGATAATCCTAAGGAAAAGGAAAAATGAAAAAACCCCAAAAGATGTCAATCTAGCGAGACTTATTTCCATACTCAAGCAAGAGGGTCATATGTTCTCAAAAATTGAATTCCTTCACATCCTAAGGGGGAATATCAATGGGGCGAATAAGCATACAAACAATGGTGTTGCTCTCAAAATCGGGGAATTAAAAAAAATAAGGGGCTTATCCATTGTCATGTCCCCTAACCCACTCAGTTGTATTCTTTCTAAATGTATTGGAAGTGCAAACTGTATCTAGGAGTCTTTTGGTGTAGGTATTCCAACGTCTTCTTTAGAACTCCTTTGCAAAGGAAAGTGTTGATCTTTGGAATAAATTTGTGAAAATCTGGTTTGAGGCCACAAGTCAAACTTGTTTCACCTCTGTTTGTATTTCTCTTGCTATATAGTTCGGCCGCAATGTTTGCTAATATAAATACACTCGTTTTTGTTAAAAACACATTTTGTAAAAAAATGGGGTTGCTCTTTCACTCACATATTATAAATCATTTTGCATAAAGCTTTATGTTCTCTACTTGAGCTTTATTTAATTTTTATTTATTTACTATTTTCCCACTTTAAACAATTTGATTTTAGTTGTGAGATTTTAGTTTTCATCTTGAAGTTTTCTTTTTTGTTTTAAAGAAAAAACACATCTTTTATTCCAGTGGAGAACAAAAAACATGCTCTTTGGGTGGTTATTGCATATATCAAAATATTTGGTGCTTATGCCCTTAAAATCCATAAAGGTAACAAATCTCCAATAGTTGACAAAAAAAAAGGAAGCTATCCCAACAGTAACAAAACTCATGATCAAAGCCTATACAAATGGTAAATATATTAAGAGTCTATAAGCTAACATATTATAGGGTTCCAAAAGTTAACATTTATATTTCATCAACTTGAAAGTTGTTACCTTATTATATCATAATATCTTTTCTAATTTCATAAACCTTGATATCTAGAACTTCCTCCAAAAGTAATTGACTTACAAGAAGATGTATACATGCTTTAGGTATGGCATCAGTTGTAGTATTCAATGTTTTGTACACATGAGTAAGAGAGATTAAATGAAAATGGCTTGTGTTCTCCTTAAGTTTCCCAACAAGAGGAAGTAAAGCATTATTCTAGACTTGATGTTGAATTCATCCAACATGTAACGACCAATAATGAATCACCAATTACTTGAATCTTGAGTAGTCCTTTATCCAATGTTGTTTTCATTAAGTATTGAAGTGCCATAAATTCTTCATAGTTGTTGGTACCCCTACCCAAATTTGCTTTGAATTGAAAGTAATGTGTGTATAAGATACTAATTAGAGGAAATTTAAGTTAAAAAATGAGACTCAACACAAAACCGTACTGTCAAAATCAACTTTATAAGACACATTAGGATTCAAGATGATGATGTCAACCATAAGGATAAATAGTTTCTGAGGGAAAGGGAAAACTATTTTTTTCTATCATATTTTCAACTTATCTCCTTGTAGGTTTACTCAAATTTTGAGTGTGAGCACTGGTTGGATGCATAACTAAATTCCACATCTAGCTAGTACCCACTAGGCATACTTTTTCCCGACCTTGGGAAGAAAAAACTTGAAATACATTTAAAAAATGTATTTTGTTGAAACAAAATATGTTTTTTAATATATTTCAAGTTTTTTTCCCATTGGGGGTCTATCAAAAGTATTTTGTTGAAAGTCAACATACTTTTGAGATACACCCAAGAGGAAAAAACTCAAAATACATTATAAAGAGGTATTTTGTTTCAATAAAATACATTATTTTTTTAAAATGTATTTCGATTTTTTTCCTCTTAGGGCTCTATCAAAAGTATGCCAAGTGTGTACTAGTTGGATGCAAAGTTTAATTCTGCATCCAATGAGTGCTCATAGTTGAAATTGGAGTAAATCCACAAGGATATAAATTGAAAATACGATAAAAAAAATAGTGCTTTCCTTTTCTTAAAAAACGTATGACTTTTATTTTATGATTTTCTTAGGAGACCCATCTAGACCTCAAAATTACTCTAAGAGCATAGTATACCACCCAAATTGCATACAGAATCAAGACCTTAACAAGCTCCATCAAAATTCCCCCAAGATAATGACTTGTCAACCATTACTTCTCCCACTTGTTTCTAAGTCATTTGTTTTTATGGATACTGACTTTGTTGACAAATGGCACATACTTGTGTAGAGCCCTAGAAAGTGGGAATTGTTATGTCTTAAAAAAATAGTATTTATAGCAATCCAATTCAAATCATACATGTTATATAGATCTTCAAACAATCATCCACATGGGCTTTTCTCCAAATATTGTTTTTACCTAGAAAAAGTTTCATATCCCTCCAGGTTTGCTAAGCAAATGGACACTCAATAAAAAGGTGTGTTGTATTTTATGCTTCCTTCCCACAAAGGAGATGAAAGTAATGGCCTACCATGTTCCTTTTCTAAATCATTTCCCAAATAAGAAACACATTGTTTAGAGCTAGCCACATAAAGAATTTTTCCTTCATAGGGGCTTTGTTCTTTCAAATTTTTTGTTGGGGCATGTAAATAAAAGAACAGAAGTAACAAACAAATATTTTGAAAGAGTAGTGGTGGTGTCTCAAGACATATTTTCACGTAAGAACAATGAACCAAGATCAATGAGAGCACAACGATCCAATATTTGGTGTTCTCCATGATCCAATGATAGATTGATCCAAGAAGGACCATCTATAAATAGGTTTGGGTAGGGACCCAAACTAACAACAACTGGACCACAGTTAATTCATATTTTATTTGGTGGTTGGATCCCTTCAATATTCAACTCTATTCACTCAATAAGGTGTGGTTACCAATGAACCAAAGGTGACAACACCCCCTCATAAACTCACCTTGGAGGAAAGAACAAATTACATAGTATTCCCCGCTTAATTTGATATGAAATACAAACACTAATCAACCCTTGTACAATAAAACTTCTATAATAAGTATGAAACGTTGTCACCTCCCTCATCAAACTCATCACAGTTGTCCAAACATTTTCCACACAACTGTTCAAATAGTCCTAGACAATTAGTCAACTAGACAACAAAATGACACATTTCAGTTGATCACTCGACTCGTCAATAGTTCAATAAATATAGGCAGTCTCTGTCTAGTAATACAGGCTATGTCCAATACATCAAATAGGTACTAACAATATTATGAAATCTAATCTCCCAATAAAGAGTCCAATCGAACATAGTTCAATCAGTCTCAGCAAGTTCACTCTATTCAACAAGAAACAATCAAATCAATAATTGTTGGGTTTACACAACAAATAGATTCAATTCCTCCCCCTCTTAAACAAAACTGAGAGATGAATATAAAATTAAGTAGCAATAAATATCATTCTAGACTAAGTCAACAAAACAAACCAGTAAAAAAAATCCAGTCGATAATCACCACTGGTCGAGACTCAGTCGAGCATAATCAAGTCAATCAATAATATCTTAGTTGATGAACATTCCAGTCGATACTTCATTCGACTATCATCTCTGGTTGAATCTTAGTCAACAATACAAAGCAATCAAAAGGAAGCAATAGGAGCATTGTACTGAGGTACAATCGATGATACAAATCTATATGAAGTCATCAAGCATCTATTCAAATTATCCCATGACCACTCATCAATCCAACCACACTCTATCTGAGTAATCAAAACTGGTCCATGATTCTTCCTTTCACATCTTTTCTACAAAGTTCTGAAAGCATAGGTGCCACCTTTCTGAGAATTCTAATTCCTGGGAAAATTCCTCTGATTCTAATGACGAGGATGACAATATGGAATAGATTTATATTCTAGTATAACATGTGATCCAAGATCAGGTTTTGGTTCACCAACAAGAGAAAAACAACCATGCACATCAATAATAGTGTTATCTGCAACATCATTCTCAATTTTTGGCTCATCAGATACAACTAATTCATCAATGTTTTCAATATTGTCAACAATAGGTTGAATTTCCAACAAATTTGTTTGAACACCTCCAATAATAAACAACATTCTTATGGTGTTGGAAAAACAAGGTGCAACCTTATCATATCAAGGACATGTTCTTGGTTACTTCATTTCAGGGGTAATAGGAGTAGCAATACCTTGTCCATTCTTCCCAATTACTCCCCTGATATATCCCATCTTGATTAGTAGTCAAGACCCTATACCTGTAGTATGATTTTCAAAGATTGGATAAATAACATCATTGGTAGCCAACAAATCATGAAATCAAATAACAACATCATCAACATATTTCTTGTAGTCAGTTTGTTCACAAACAACTGGGATACAAACAATATTATCAAAGATAGAAGAAGAAATAGGTGAGCCTAGAAACTCAACAACATCAATAGTCTTCTTCTTAGCTTCATGTAATCGGCTGATCTTTGATTCAAGACTCTGCTTGCACTCTTGCAAATCCTTAACCGTCTAATCTCTCTTTGTCAGTTGTGACAACAAAGCATCATAATATTTCTTCAAAGGTTTATACTCATCAAACAAGCAATTAGTATCTTCTTGAAGAGGATAAGATTCTTCACGAAGCTCATCGACATAGGCCTGCAAATGGCCATCCTCATTAGCTAGTTGGGTATCATCTTCCTCCAGTATATAATTCTTCTCCTTCAAGGAAAAATTTTCGGCATGAGAAACAAGCTTAACCTTGATATCCATATAATTAATGAGATCGATCTTATCTCCAAATTCATCCACAATATTTTGGGAAATATTTTTCATGTTGTTCTCCATGGAAACAATCTTCTTGGATTTCTCATCAATTCTCTGTAAAACAACAATCTATAAAAGATAAAATTCATATTCAAGTAAGGAATGAGCAGCCTTCAACTGATTCTTCATTCTATCATTCCCTGTTTGCAACAAGGCAACAACAACCTGCAAGGAAACCATTTTTTGTTGAAGTCGATCATGGGATTCCTATAAGGAAACAAACTTCTTCTTACGAATCTCATGTAACTTCCATAAATCCAAGGCTTCATCTTCATCAAACATACCCATCTTCAATAGGATTTCAATGCACAGTTGAAACATGACTATCTCAATTTGCACTAGCTGACTTATATCAAGTAAAGCATATTCTAATCGACCTTTGAGTCGATTAAGAAAACAATCTTAATGATAAGCAATCAATACAACACAAGGGATGCCTCCAAGGATTATTCAATCAATATCTTTAAGGTCCAATACACAAAAAATGTAAATATTATTCCATTCAATCCTTAGTCGCCCAAATATCAAATAGTCGATGGCTTGGTAAGTCAATGGACAAGCCAAGTGTTAGTCGATCAAACACACACCATTTGATGCTCAGTCAATGACCTTTACAAGTCGAAAGATATGAGATGCACGTTAGCCATTTAGTTGATTCATCATCTAGTCGACCGAAAAACCATCACCGGTCGATACTCTCGACCAATTCAAGTCGACCAAAAAGTCAATATGACTTACAAGTCGAGCAACATAATCAAGGTAACCAATAACATACCCAATCAAATCACAATGTTTCACCAAACAATCTAGGGAATCATAAGTTTGGAAAAATAAAATTTAAAACATTTCTATAACTCATCATTTAGGGCACACCATTGTTCACCATCCACCCAAGAACAAAAATCCACCTAATGGGTGCATCTTCACACCCATTGAAGTTGGCTTACCCGATCAGTAAGCAAAGCGTTGAACTTGAAATACCCAAAGAATTTAGAACATTCCAAAATTAGGGCACAATGGTCGAACTCAGTGATTCACCATTCTCCCCAACCCAACAAAATGTAGATCATCAAACCACCAATGTCTAATGGAATGCATTCACTTAGAAAGCCCCTTAATCATGAACCATCATTTGTGAAACAATGTTGGTATAGGTAAATAAAACAACAAACATGACAAATATAGATTCTAGAAGAGCAACGTGACAATGAGCCAAGCTCAACGAGAGCACAACGATCCAATGTGTGGTGCTCTCCACGATCCAGTGATAGACCGACCCAAGAAGTACCTTCTATAAATAGGTTGGGTAGGTACCCAAACTAACAACAATTGGACCACAGAGTGGTAACTAACCATAATTGTCCATAGATCATGGGTCAAAGGACCCAAAGTGGACACAGTTAATTCATATTTTATTCAGCAACCGTCTCCCTTCAATGATTGACTCCCTTCATTTGACAAGGTGAGGTTACCAACGAACCTAAGGTTCCAACATTTTGGACCACCACCATTTAACCCATTGGTTTTTTTGTGTTAGCTAGTTTTTCTGTGACTTGTGGGACTAGCTTGTGGTCTAAAAAACCATGACCTAGGGTTATCGAAGGAATCAAAATTAGGATCGCACCCATCTTGGGCCACACCAACCCTTAGCGTGTTGGACTTTAAGTCTCCTCACAACTACCTTGTGAGGTTTGAACTTGGGTTTCCATGCAGAACAAGGCTCATCGAAACCAACCATGCTAGCAATATTTGAATACCATTTAACCCATTGGTTATCATTGCCATGTAGTGTACTATAGCGTAGTTGAGTTGTATAAATTGAGTGGGCATAATAGTGAATACCATGTTTTTCCTCCTAGGAGGTCACATGTTCAAATACAGATGATGATAGGGTATGTACAATTTGGTAGACATTAGTATTCAAATTGCTACATGGAGGGGGTCCATTGTCCCACAAACAAGGGGGTCTCATACACCAATTTGGTGTATGGCTTGGTTGTGACCTTAAAATTAGATTATTATTATTATATCCTCCATCTTTTTTCTTTGTCCATATCAATTCATCAAGTTCATCATTTAACCAAATATGGGCTGTATGCAAATCAGTGTAAAATATTTCCCATGAATGAAATAAGCATATTTCCAAACCTAAGTCTTGTGCAAACAACCAACCCCCGTGCTATAGGTTAGTTGTGCTGGGATTCTATGAATTATTTAGTGTGCACCAATCAATTTCTTGTAGATATCATATCAATTCATATGGAATAAAAATGTTGTTTCCACATCCCATTATTGCATCAGCTCCAATCCTAACCTGTGTCATGGCCAACTTTCTAGCTACGTATGTTCTAATTATGGGAAAAACCAAAGTCGATGCTCTCCACTGAGTGGAGACATTATGTAAGATATTGTTATCCTTTCTAGTCTAATCTATCAGAGTCTCTAGATCTATATACTTTTATGAAATGATAATCTTCCAAATATTGGTGATCAAATTCTAGATGTTTTTGTTTCTACTAAAATGTAAAAAACATGAATATTATTAAGCCCCCAACCTACCTCTTTGTTGTTCCAGCTATAGACTGCCACTTAGTTATATGTGTACCCAACTTATCATCATTTTTACAACATAGGAATTAATTGAGTAGATATTCCTTATTTTTTCCAATATGCCTATTAATGCCTAAAAGTCGCACACATGCAACACTTCGGCGATTCATCCAGTAAGGCATCATCAACATACATAAATGTTTTCACCACAGGCATCCTCAACAGATCCAAAACACAACATGAGTCCATAAGTTCCCAGAAATAGTCAAAACAAAGTGTAGCGCGGGTAGTACACAGGTGACCCATGATATAGCGCATGTTATCTAAACAATGTTCGCGCTACACCCACACGAATTTTCCTTCGATTGTTGCGCCACTATAAAAATGAGGAGACCAATTCACCCAACTATGCTTAAAGGCTAAATACTACCCAAGGATCAGAATTTGGCTCCTCACACACTTGGTGGAATTAATCAACCCCCCTTATGTACCTTGGAACTAGTTCATGAAGGAGGAGAGTTCACATTTGGATCTAGTTGTTTGTTGGCCACCTCTTGGCCAATAAAAAAAATCCATTGGCATACATTTTGCAGAGAGAAATTTGAGAAACGTTATGCTGCTAGATTTGAGTTGGAGCTTCCTCATATCCCACCATTTCCTACCATTGTGAGAATTCTCAAACTACCTTGCCACCTTCCATCAAGGGGTGTCAAGCACTCTATTTGCAGATAAATTAATATCAAACACACAGAGCATATGAAATTTATTGTCAACCCGAGAAAGTCTTTTTATTTCAAAGGATAAGTGCACAATATATGCTTAAACACAAAACCATTAGAAGTGAATACTTTTATCTTCTATCATCCATGTTCATCCCAAGAATCTATGCAATCCCAATTTCCTTCTAACTGCTATACTATAATTCTTTTCTATTATGCATCAAGAAGAAATGATATCAGATCTAATCAACGATTGCAAAAGGAAATCTCATTCGTATTCTAAAATAATCACTTGTCTAATCTAATCAAGCTGGAAATCATAAAGCATGAACTGAACATTACTCTAGAATTTCAAATGAAAGAAATTGAAGCAACTGTTCTCAGAAACTGAATTGCGAAATGAAAATCAATCAACACATAACAGGAAAGCTAAATTGTAAGAGCTCCTGGGATCACGTCTCAACTGTAGGATGAACACGACAGTGTGAACAGAAATTGAAATGTGTAAAGCAACCCTGACTCAGTCGACTGTTATTCTGTACCATTCACCAATCTCACAGAAATGTAATCTTTTACTGAGAAATCCACACAATAAATATTGCTGCTACGTACAAAAGAAAGAACAAAGCATCACACAACAAGAAAGATAAAATCCTAATTTAACTCAGCAATCTCTGTGGAAGACGGGCCCAGTCTTCACACAGAGACGCTGGTTGAACAACACTCTCTTTAACTCAGAAGTAACCCCTTATATTAACAGAAGAATGAGTACACAGTTTGGCTTGGCTGCTAATACAAAATAAATTAATTGTTTGTTGTCCAACCCCTGGGTCGAGGCAACTCCCCATATTTATACATACAAATTGTAACGTCTAATCCTATAATTGGGCAGCCATGAAGATCTCTGATCTTCAGGCGCCCTAAATAATCTAGCTGTTACAATGCGTGGCAGAACAGAAATATCCAAATATGAGAGAGTTATTAATTGTCCCAAGAGTGGCGGTCCTTCCAGCTCACAGCTGGACTCGAGCAGCGACATACTTAAGATAGCAATTTCTGTTACAGCTGCCCTGTCACGACTGTGCCTTGATTGATGATTCGAGCCCCAAGGAACCTTCTACAAGCAATGAACGTCCCTTCCTTCATGACTTGTTCAGCTTCGATCTTCCTGCAGTCTATTTGTCTCAACTACCTTCATAAATCGCATCATATTAGCACAAATTAAGAGATGCACAGCTTTAATTATCACAATCATAAGTATTAATACAATAAAACAATAATCGGCCATACCTTGGTAATTTGGGGAACAAGATAAGGACAATAAGTCTAATTGCCAAGATAATTGGTGTAGTACAAGGGAAGGGAAGATGATAAATGATGATAAAAAAGGGCCAATTCTGGTCGTGCGATATGCCCACAGTGCTTTCCACCTGACCATTGGCCTGGGGATGATAAGGTGAAGCTATCTTGTGCTGCACATGATACTTCCGGAGCAAGGATTCAAATTGGTGTGAAATAAATTGTGGTCCCCCATCGGTAACTACTTCCTTTGGTACCCCAAAACGGGTAAAAACTTCAATGTACAGAAAATCAATCACCGCCTGGTCATTTGCCTTAGCCAAAGCTACAGCTTCTACCCACTTGGTCATGTAATCTGTACACACCAAAATGTAAACCTTCTGTTTGGAAGGAGGGTTGATAGGACCAACAAAGTCCAATGCCCATCTATCAAACGGTTCTAGTACCACTTGGGGCTGTAAAGGCATCTGATCTGTCTTATTAGGTTGGCCCATCCTTTGGCAGCTGTCACAACACTGAACATATCTTTTAGCATCTCTGAACAGTGTCGGCCAATAATAGCCCATCCGCAACGCCTTATGCCCTGTTCTTTTGTCTGCAAAGTGTCCTCCGCAAGGTTCATCATGACAGGCCTTCAGTATATGAAAGATCTCATCTTCCCTTACACATCTTCTAATCTCAAGATCAGGTCCTGTGTAAAAGAGATGGCCTTTGAGCCAACAATACCTGGCACTTTGCTGAATAATTTTTCTTTTCTCTCGTTTAGACATATGTGGCGGAATCTTCCCTGCAACCAAATAATTAGCAACATCTGCATACCAGGGTGAATGAGCTGAGAGTGCAAATAAATGTTCATCCGGGAAAGCATCCTCAACAGGTGAACTGTCATCACTGTTAGTAAATCGTGATAAAAAATCAGCAACAACATTTTCTTTTCCAGGTTTATCTATAATAGTAATATCAAATTCCTGTAATAATAAAAGCCACCTGGTTACTCTGGCATTAGTGACAGGTTTGTTCATTAAATACTTAATGGCAGAGTGGTCAGTATGCACAAATGTAGGATACCCAGTAATGTAATGTCGAAACTTATTAATAGAATAAACAATAGCAAGGAATTCTTTTTCAGTAACAGTATAGTTTAGTTCAGCAGGGGCTAAGTTTTTACTAACATAATAAATAGCATAAGGTACTTGACCATCCTGCTGTCCTAGTACTGCTCCGATGGCAGTATCAGAAGCATCTGAAGAAATGTAGAAAGGTATGGTCCAATTAGGTCCCCTTAAAATAGGGGCTGTGGACAGTTTCTCTTTAAGCTTATCAAATGCTGTCTGGCATGCTGCACTCCACACAAACTATGCGTCCTTCATTAATAATGAAAACAAAGGAGAAGCAAGTTTGGAGAAGTTTTCTATGAATCTCCTGTAATATCCAGCATGTCCCAGAAAACTTCGCACCTCTTTCTGAGTTGAAGGAGTTGGTATATTTTTTATCACCTTAATTTTTGAAGGATCCACTTGAATACCATCATTAGAGATGAAATGTACTAATACCACCCCCTCACTCATCATCATGTGGCATTTTTCAGTGCTTAGTGAGAGGCGAGCCTGTTCACAGCGAATTAAAACTTTCTTTAAATTTTCCAGTGCTTCCTCAAAATCCTTTCCATAAGGAGTAAAATCATCCATAAAAACTTCCATGCTATCATTAACCAATTCAGAAAATATGCCAATCACAGCTCTTTGGAACGTTGCAGGTGCATTGCACAAGCCAAAGGGAAGCACCCTGTAGGCGAACGTTCCCCAGGGGCAAGTGAAGGTGGTCTTATCCTGATCCTCTGGAGCAATATGGATTTGATTGTACCCACTGAACCCATCCAGGAAGGAGAAGAACTTCTTCCCTGATAGGGTATCAAGTACCTGGTCAATAAAGGGCAGAGGAAAATGATCCTTTTGTGTAGCTTTGTTCAGCTTCCTATAATCGACACAGACTCTCCATTTACCATTTTTCTTGGGCACAATTACAAGTGGGGAAACCCACTCACTATCTGAAATAGGATAGATAAATCCTGCTTCCAAGAGTTTCTGGATTTCCTCCTTCACTATATCCCTCAAATTGGGGTTCATGCGTCATTGGGGTTGACATACAGGCAGGGAGTCGTTTTTAATATAAATATGATGAGTGCACAGACTGGAAGGAATACCCTTCATGTCTGTATACTCCCAGGCGAATGCCCCCTTACATTCCTTCAAGAGATTGGTTAGGCGCATCTGTTCTTCTGAGGAGAGACCAGGGTTGATGTTCAAAGTTCTTCCAGGCTCTACCTCAATAGGAATGCTTCTCGAGTTTTTCAAAACTGGGATTATGTTTGCGTCATTGACTAGTGCTTCCTCCGTAAGCTGTTCTTGTTCTTCCTTACCAAGGGTACTGTTCAGGAGTTGATAAACTTCCTTATCTACTGAAGCAGGTTCGCTAATGAAATTATTAATGGCATCGTCTTCTGTTTCGTTTTTGAAGGTTAGTGCCTTCCCTATTGTTAGTAATGGCTGAACATCCTCCTCCTCTTCCTGTTCTATCCAAAGGGAAGTTTCAGTTTCTAGACTCGGCCGTGCTGGAGGGTACAGGGTGAGGTTTTTGGTTTCCATACCGTCAGATATAGTCATAGATCCTGATCGACAGCTGATGCAAGCATCAGCTGTAGCCAACCAAGGCCTCCCCAAGATCAATGGGTGTCCCCCCAGCTGTGATTTTGGTTGTAATACCAGAAAGTCGGCAGGGTATTCCCATGAGTCTACTGAAATAACAAGGTCGTCCAAAATCCCTTCGGGTCTGATAGTGGATCTGTCTGCCAATTCCAAAATGGTAGGGGTCGGTCTAATATTGGTGAATCCGAGCTTCTTTACAGTCTCCATTGTTATAACATTGATCGCAGCTCCTAAATCTACTAGTACGTTGGGTATCTGCGTTTGTCCTATGTGTATAGTGACAGTAGGATTGCCAGGATCCTCATATTTGGTTATAGGGGTTTTTCCGGTCATTAAAGCAGATAAATTCCCTATGACATGAACAGTAGGAGGATCTCTGGGTTTCCTTCCCGGTCTTTTAGTGCACAGGTCCCGAACAGTTCTAGCATAAATAGGTACATCTTGAAGAGCCTGCATAACGGGGATCTTAACATAAAGGTTCTTCAATTCTCCTAAGAGATTGAACTGAGGTTGCCCCCTATTTTTGGCAGCATCAGCCTCTCAGGGTATGGTGGCTTCCTTACCAGCTGAGTAGGCTGCGTGTTATCTGATTTATCGTTTAATGTTTCAGCCGTCCCATCTGAGGGATGCTCAGCACCTTCAGTGATAGGAACCGGATCAAATGGATGCTGGGAACTCTCTTCTTTGTCATGCACAGACGGTGGGATATTTTCTGAAATTACACGTTCTATTATCTTCCCAGACCGTAGGTGAATATCATTACAAGGTACAGGGGAGAGAGAGTAGGCCGGCATATTGAGAGCTTCCAATTGGTGGACTGTTTTATTATTTGGGTTAGGGTTAGGTTGGGCAGGCAGCTGAGGCCGTATTGGTATATTAGGAACATGATTATTTTGCAGCTGCAGCTGCGACTGCTGAGGTGGGTACTGAGGATATTGATGAAATTGAGGATATGGAGGATACGGTAACTGCTGAGGTGGAGGTGGTTGAGGAAACTGGTTCCCAGGATGGAAGTTCCTCCATCCAGGAGACCATGAAGTAGGTTGATGTGGTGGCTGTGTCCAAGGACTCCATGAATTATAACCTTGCATCGCAGGTTGAGGGGAATTCCACTGAGCATAATTTGAAGGGAATTGTGTATTCACATTTTGCATATTAGTATTCCAATTATTCAAATTATTCAAAAATGGAAATGAATCGGGATACATACCTTGATTCCGGGGCTGCCAGGGTTTCTTCTGTGCAATGAAGTAGGCTGAATCCACCTCTGGAGTTGATGCCTGTAGAACAGCCTTCACTTGGGGCAATGTGGGGCATTATTTCATATCATGGTTCAGCTCACATAGCTGACACACTTGTATTTTGTCAAGAGGGCATTCTTTCAGTGGATGAGTCTTTCTACATCGGGGACAAAACACACCTAGTGTGAGATCCTCCACTGCCTGTCTTTGCTTGGCCTTCAAGACATCAATCTCTGAAGAGATAGAGTTCATCATTTCTGTTTTAAAATTTTCAAGAAGATTGCCTATCTCCGCCCGTGTAGCTCCCCCATTGGATGAATTCTGAGTTCTGTCGAAGACATCACGTTCCAGTTTATCTCGTTTATTCTGCTTGTTATGCCTAGAAGATCCCCTGGAGTATCTCTTACATAATTCCACAATTGTCTCAAAAGGTTCCTTAGAGATATCTCCCTTTCCTAATAAATTTAGCATGTCTAAACAATCGTCCCTGATCCCTCGAAGCAGGATTATCTTAAGCACATCTAGTCCCATGTTCGTCTGCCCAGCTCTCTGCACATTGTACAGCAACCTCTCTACAAAATCCTCCAAACTTTCATCCTCCTTCTGTACCATCTTGAATAACTCCTCCCTTTTGTCCCTGGTGTTGCAATATTCTTGATATTTTTCCAGGAACACTTGCTTCATCTTATTCCAATTAGCAACAGTTCCTCCCCCAAGGCTCATGAACCATCGTAATGCATTGTCCTTCAGGGTGGCAGGAAAAAGCTTCAACTTTTGGGCATCTGTGACATAATCATAGCTGCGACAGAGGATATCGAATTCAAAAAGGAATTCGTCTGGATCTTCTGCCGCCCTGCCATGGAAGCGAGGCAACACCGACGGTGAGATGTTTTTCATAGGAGCCGTTCCCTCTAGCTGCTGTATTGGGAATTGCAATGTAGCCATGGTTTCTTCTGGCGGGGAATCATCTTCACGATGGTATTGTACCACTGCTTCTTCCTCTTCGTTCTCATGTCTGTTATTCATCTTTTCTTCTGTATCCTCTCCTTCGTTCGTTCCTTTGTTCCTTACCTCAGTTGTAACAGCTGCGTATTCTTCAGTTGTAACAGCTGTGTATTCTTCAGTTGTAACAGCTGCGTATTCTTCAGTTGTAACAGCTGCGTATTCTTCAATTGCAACAGCTGAATCAGCCGTTCCTTCTTTAGCAGGGGTATATGCAGGAATCACAACTGCTCCTGTATCTTCCACTGTAGATCCTGATGCTGGTGCTCCAGGATCAGCAGGGCCTCTTTTGATAGGAGTCTCCTGTTGACGAGGTCTGACAGCTGAATCAGTTTTGTCAACAAGGTCGTCGATGAATGTTCTTCTACCCAGCGGTGGACCTCGACCACGACCCGAACCACCTGCACTGTTAGTAATTTGTGGGGTTTTGGGGGTTGGGAGGTGATCGCGTTTTACCCTCCTCGTATTCATGCGAAGCAGATCATTTTAGAAACAAACAAAAAGACTGTCTAAAAGCAATTATCAGATGCAACTAATGACTAGTGTTTAATTTTCATCCTTCCCCGGCAACGGCGCCAAAATGTCAAGCACTCTATTTGCAGATAAATTAATATCAAACACACAGAGCATATGAAATTTATTGTCAACCCGAGAAAGTCTTTTTATTTCAAAGGATAAGTGCACAATATATGCTTAAACACAAAACCATTAGAAGTGAATACTTTTATCTTCTATCATCCATGTTCATCCCAAGAATCTATGCAATCCCAATTGCCTTCTAACTGCTATACTATAATTCTTTTCTATTATGCATCAAGAAGAAATGATATCAGATCTAATCAACAATTGCAAAAGGAAATCTCATTCGTATTCTAAAATAATCACTTGTCTAATCTAATCAAACTGGAAATCATAAAGCATGAACTGAACATTACTCTAGAATTTCAAATGAAAGAAATTGAAGCAACTGTTCTCAGAAACTGAATTGCGAAATGAAAATCAATCAACACATAACAGGAAAGCTAAATTGTAAGAGCTCCTGGGATCACGTCTCAACTGTAGGATGAACACGGCAGTGTGAACAGAAATTGAAATGTGTAAAGCAACCCTGACTCAGTCGACTGTTATTCTGTACCATTCACCAATCTCACAGAAATGTAATCTTTTACTGAGAAATCCACACAATAAATATTGCTGCTGCGTACAAAAGAAAGAACAAAGCATCACACAACAAGAAAGATAAAATCCTAATTTAACTCAGCAATCTCTGTGGAAGACGGGCCCAGTCTTCACACAGAGACGCTAGTTGAACAACACTCTCTTTAACTCAGAAGTAACCCCTTATATTAACAGAAGAATGAGTACACAGTTTGGCTTGGTTGCTAATATAAAATAAATTAATTGTTTGCTGTCCAACCCCTGGGTCGAGGCAACTCCCCATATTTATACATACAAATTGTAACGTCTAATCCTATAATTGGGCAGCCATGAAGATCTCTGATCTTCAGGCGCCCTAAATAATCTAGCTGTTACAATGCGTGGCAGAACAGAAATATCCAAATATGAGAGAGTTATTAATTGCCCCAAGAGTGGCGGTCCTTCCAGCTCACAGCTGGACTCGAGCAGTGACATACTTAAGATAGCAATTTCTGTTACAGCTGCCCTGTCACGACTGTGCCTTGATTGACGATTCGAGCCCCAAGGAACCTTCTACAAGCAATGAACGTCCCTTCCTTCATTACTTGTTCAACTCCGATCTTCCTGCAGTCTATTTGTCTCAACTACCTTCATAAATCGCATCATATTAGCACAAATTAAGAGATGCACAGCTTTAATTATCACAATCATAAGTATTAATACAATAAAACAATAATCGGCCATACCTTGGTAATTTGGGGAACAAGATAAGGACAATAAGTCTAATTGCCAAGATAATTGGTGTAGGACAAGGGAAGGGAAGATGATAAATGATGATAAAAAAGGGCCAATTCTGGGCTCAACAAGGGGCAACTGTTTCTCTCCATTGTTATATTTTATATTTAGCATTTAATTTGGACAAGAAAGGCCTCCCTAAGGGAGATTGTTGGCTTCCCTTGAAGCCCTCACCTCCTAGGTGTTGTATAGTTATTCCATTGGGAAATACAAGAGTGGTTTAGTATATCTTTGGTTGTTGTTGGAGTTTGCATTCTCCCTCCATCTCTTTCATTTTGTTTTTATCAATATTTTCGTGTTTAAATGTGAACTACACTAACAATCTCTTGCAGGAATATCACTTGGAGGAATACCAACCAACCACAAAAGGAGCTCTAGGGACTGAGGCCTTGCTGCAACCTATGATGCGCATCCCCTTACCAAGTGGAAGAGTGCACTTGTGCAATTTTTTCCATAACAGTTCTAATGGTGACCATACTTATTTTTGTTAATTTCTTATTAAAATAGGTTGTTTTATGCTAAGTAACTAATTATGGGTGTTTTTCATTTGTAGGAGAGCATGTATTCCATCTCTTGCTTTCAAAATTTGGCCCCATCACGGACACACTTTATTTTTTTGCAGCCACGTGGTTCCCGGCGTCTCTGCCATGTTGATAGTGCGAAATCAACTCGGACAGTCGTGCACATAGCATAGGTTACTAGTGTCAGACCTGCACTACACTGCCCATCGCACCTACACAGGAGCTTAGTGTATTACCCATGTTGTTCAGTATGTTTGTTTTGTATTAACCCACACGACAGATTATGGTTTAGCCACGCTACTGTTGCTTATATTTTTTTACCTACATAGCTTAGTTTGGCAGCTCAATCGCTGCTTACTAGTGAACTTAAATTAAGGCTAATTCACATAATTAATTAATTTTTAGTAATTAGTTTAGCTAGACCAAAATTAGGAAGTAAAGAGTACATCTCTCTTGAAACTTACCTAGGTAATCAAATTTGAGGCTTCCAACGGGCCCCATTGTTGTCACTAGTATTCAATACCATTTCTTGTTTATGCATCAATCGACATATTGTTTTTAGTAGTATTTCTAGTGTAGAAAACACTTTTTGCACACAAGAAAGGATCTAAAGACACTTTTCTCCTGAAGTATGCTCTTCACCTCGCACTTCATGTGAGATTGGTGGATCAGAAAAAGGGTGAGAAGTGTGAAATACCTCCATTGCACACTTGTCTATTTAGATATAATTATTTGATTTTGCAAAGCATCATGAGCATCTCTTAGAGGTAAAAGTATGCATTACTTGATATACTCTTTTAGTTAATTTGCCAATAATCATTTTTTTCTTTCATCATGTGTTTGCACCACTAGCACACTAAGAGGCCTAAAGACTCTTCCAATCCTAGTATGCTCTTCACCTCGCACTTCATGTGAGCTTGGAGAATCAGAAAGGTAGGGATTGTGAAATACTCCTCTTACACTCCATAAGTGAAACACTCCAACCCCTTACAATCAACATTGTAATTGTTTCAACCAACTAAAATCCTCCATAGGAGGTCACACAACAATATTTTAGTTAGGTAGGATTGATTGGGATAGGCATCCATTAATGCCCACCAATCTAGCTTCATTGGAAATATCTTGAAACATAGCATTGTTGTCTCCTAGGGTACTTACAAAATCCTACTATAAGCAAGTGTTATAAGAAAACCCAGATTAGAAGTGCACCATGACCAAGGAGGTGAAATCCGAGGTATAGCTGCCTTGCTCTCCCTGACGAGCCACTCAACTTGTTGTAGGGAGATGACACTATGCCGTGCAAGCCGAACCACTAATCCACACTTGACACAAGGTAACTTAGTGGCCCAACTTCGGATATCACCAAGGAGCAATTGTGAGTGCAATTGACTCCTAAAGTTATCTATTTTCGTTGGGAGGTGTTTCCAAGTCTTCTTGATTGGATCATTGGCCCCATCACCAGTAGAACTAGATCTTTGTTACCTCCACTAGTCGATTGCTGAGTGGATACCATTATCACCATCAATTGTACTTTTGGGAGGCCCGGTTACATTTGAGAGGAAGAAAATTAGGTCTTCTAAGGAATTTACATTTTTTTAACTACAAGTTAACTAACTCGTAATAAAAAGAACCTACATGTGGGAACTCATGCACTAAAACCGACATTTCACATATCACTCACTTATTGCACTATTTTTGCATCTATTGTGGTTGGCATATTTTTGCATTTGTTCAATTGTGTTTAAATTCCACTATCACCCTCATTTGACACAAGCCTTCACCATTAAGGAACAAAACAACATCCCGAGACAATCTCATAGACTGCAAGGCCTATCCCCTTTCTCAAGGGTTTTTTTTACTCCTTCTTCTCATGGTTCACATAGAAGGAACCCTAGTCGGGGACTCTCCCAAGCTACATTGATAGGTTCATCTGGTTGAAGCCAATCCTTTCTAGGTATATTTTCTCCCCTTGGAGAAACTATTAATTACATCACTTCTTTCCCCATTGGAAGCAGTTTCCTGTTGGCTTCTCCCCAAGGAGATTCCTTAGATCTATTTGACCCATCCTCTCTCATAGGAGGTCAACCATTGTTTACAACACCACCTGGGTCTCCCCCTCATGGAAATCACATCCCAAATAACATAGCAAGACCCGTTGTCCCTACCTTACCATTTATGGCTAGTTTAAATCTACCTAGTTTGGCCAAACTAACAAATGACCCCATTGCTCATGATGCGACTTGGCCGACTATGCTAGACAAGCTTACTTCTGACATTCCCAAATTCGAAGGAAAACAAGGAGACAATCCTGTCAACCACGTTATGTCTTTCCACTTATGGCATTCATCTAACCGCATAGTGGATGACCCCATGAGGCTTCACCTCTTCCAGTGTACCCTCACTGGAATAAAAAAAAAATGATACCTAAACCTGACAAATGGAACCCATTCCACATTTGTGACTTTGGTCTTTTCATTTATTACGTACTTCCAATTATTGCTGCTCCATTTGTGGCGATTATGGTCATTACACACATCATTATCCTCTTATCCTTGACTTCCAATAGTTAGTGGAATTCAAAAAGAAGACAGTGACAAACCCTTCGTAGGCAGCGAATCCTCCCCAACCACAAACTGTTGTGCTACAACAACCCTTTTACAATCAAGGAGTAGTAACACAACAATAAGAGCCTCACCCACCCAGGATTGTGGGACAACGGGGGAGATAGGGGGAGTAAAGGAAGCTACAGTATATCCTGGTGCACAAATCGATGGTATTTGGATCTTTGTATCACTAATGGTTTCTTCGGGGAAGAGGGAAGGGTTTTTACTGCCGGAAGACTACAAATTTTCCCAAAGGGAATTTAAGGCATAGGTTTGTAATTTCTTCTTGTCGAACAAAGTTTCACATAGATTTGTTTCAGATCTAGATCTGAACAAGGTATTCTCAAATTTTAAATCAAAAGAGACATTGTTAATAGTCTCAGTCTCTTCCTTAGGTAAAGAAAAATATCTCTTTAATAGAGGAGTACCTAATTTCACTTTTTCCTTTGCTTTTTGGAGGATAGCTTCTAGATCGGGCACAAATTCTATAGGTTCAGGATCTGGATTGCTTCTGGTGTGCACCTTTTGTGAATCCAGGATTCGACCAATGAAGTCGCCTATAGTCTCTTGTTGAACATAAAATTTTGTCAATGAAGTCGCTAGGGAAAATGGTACAACCAACTGGATGTCCAAATCTTTTTTTCCCTCAGAGACTGGATCTGATCTTTGTCTTTCTTCTCTGGGGTAGATGAACTCTTTTGTCCTAGACCATGGTGCGAGAATGTTGTCACTCATGAATTTGGTCTGGGTTGTAGTAGAATAAATCCTAAGGAAACTATTTCAAACCTACTTGTAAGGCTGGAAGCTAGCCCTTCCAACCTCAGAGAGGGATCTCTCTGACAACTCAGTCATTCAAAGGTCAAAAAGCAATAGGTTGTATACTTAGTTCAATGGCTATATATTCTGTAAGGGGGGATTAGTTTTTTTTGGATTTTAAATTCTAAGATCAGAGAGCAAGGTTTCCTTTGCGCATGGAGTCAACTTTAGGGTTCATATAAATATCAACGATTCGTTGGAAAGTGATTCAGGGGACAAAGGAAAGATAAATGAGGTTTTTATATCAATAGGATATTAACATTGTGATAGAAAAATGGGGAAAACAACCCATTTCATGTAGAGCATCTAGCTTAGGATGAATTCTTGAACAACAACTTTAGAAGAAAAGTGAAATGCTTAATCACATGAATTCAGAGCACCAAACACAGGGTGAATTCTAAATCATCAATTCTCGATCAAACATTTTGAAGTAGAAAACATATTAAATGGAAAAATAGAGAAAAGAGACATAACATAGGAAAAACAAACATTTGAACATCATCACATGAATATCTAGCTCAATTAGTTAGTACTTTTGCATTGATGTTAAATGATTCTGGAAAAATAAGTACAATACCAAAAGTGGTTCTCTCTCAAGTTTGAACCCTAAAATCTAAAATTCTGCTTTAAATAAGATTACAAATTGTTTATGCAAAAATCTAAAACCCTAATTGCTTTGACTAGTTCTAAAAATAGTAAATTGCTTAGATGTCAAAATTAAACTAAAGTTGAGTGATGGATTCAATGACTTCCTATTTTAATAACTGTTGGTGAAACTGGATGCGAATGTTATTGTGATCCACGTGTCCTTCTTATCTTGAGTTAATTCTTCTCCATCAGAGGTACTTGAACTCTTATTTGGAATTCAATGGGGTTTAGGTCATTTGAATTCTAGGTGCTCGAATCCTGTCATCCATCACCAAAACTAGTCTAATAAGCCGAGTTGGAATAAAACTGGGAACTTTTGTAGCGTCCTGGATTCAATCGTGACCTTGGGCCCTGTAAAAATATGTTTTCCAGAACTTTCGTAGTTCCTATGGCTCCCTTTTTGAACCGTGATAGCCACGATATTTATTTCTTGGAAAATATGTTTCATAATAGCCCCCTGTCCACTATATGAGATAGCTTTGTTCTGCTGGCATGCCATACTAAGGAAAATATTCATGATGTAAAGGAGTCTATCCAAAACTTTCGTAGTGTATCACCAAATCTGTAGTGTGTGGATGTTGCATAAGTTATGGGAACTTTCATAGCACACCTTCTGTTTTTAGCTCACTAGCGCTACGAAAGTTGTAGAAAATGCTAGATATTTTAGGGTTTGATCATCTATCTTCAAAAATATGTCTTTAGGAACCCTGGGTAGCTACTTTGGATTCTTCTAAGCCTGATATACTCCCATGTCCCTTCCTGGGAGCATTTGGTCAGTTTTGGACCATAAAAAATGAAACCCTAGCTAGCAACCCTGGTTTTAGGAGTTTTAGACAGAGATATGTTTTTTGCTAATTTTAGTTGCATTTCCTGAGTTGGACAAATTTAACAGCATTAATGTTGCATCTAATTTCCTTTCAGATGTATACTGAACTTGATCACTCTCATCTTTCTTTCCTACCACAAGTAACCTTTCCAAAAAAGGGGAGGGAGGACCTTTACTTCAAAAACCCTAGCACATTATCCACTGCATGTTTGGGCCATACCTATAATCCGCGACCAAAAATTGTGGTTGGGATAAGTTTTTAGGATTCAGATAGGAGAGACCATCATTCCATTTGGGCTGCTACATCAACGATGAGCTACAAATTTCCTCCTGACCCCCTGCTTCTGTATCACTGTAGTTCTTCTTGGAGGGTCCTATTCTTTGTTTGTAGCAGATGATTTCTTAGGTAAATATTTTGCACCTATACCTGAGGGGACACCATCTCTTCAATCTTCTCTTGTTATCATTTAATCTCTTTTCTATGTGGTATAGTTCTTTTTTTAACACCCCCCTAGGCTCTCATAAGTAGGTTTTGTGGTATAACAGGGGGAATCCTGAGGTAGTTCATCTTCCTCTATTTGGATGGGTGGTCGAGAGACCTTGGGCATATCTTTAGATGCAAGAGTTTTTACATTTGTGGGAGCCATATTTATCACAACTGACCTAGTGAGAGGTCTTCTTTGTATTGCTATGTTAGTTATGTTTGGTGCAACCTCCACCTTTATAACCTTTATTTTCTTGTCCTTGCCCTGTGTTTTGAGCTCCTTTGCAGGTTCTACTAGCCTCTTATTGGCCTTGCCTGGTTTTTCTTCCATTCTTAACTTCCGTTTATCTCTCTGAGTGCTTGAGTATTGGGAAATCTCAGCCATCCCCACCTTTATTTTGACCGGTTTATTGATGTTATTTTCATCTTTCCCTTGTCCATGTTGCCAGCATGAGATGGTATTCCTCTAGCTTCATCCTTGACCTATGCCTCTTTCTTCTTTTCTCTGCCATCATTGTTCTTCTTCGATGTAGGGGTCATGGCTTATGCTTCATAACCTTCTAGAAGAAGGTAAGAGCTCCATTCTTTGTTTACCTTCTATAATTATTCCAACACCAGAAGCTTAATTAAGCCAAAGTGTAATATGTAGTGGTCGATTTTAGGCTTGTTTGATTGTGCTTTATTGATCATCTTCTCTAAACTCCTGTAGAGGAAAAAGGGTATGTTCATGGGTTTTTTCCATATAAAATGTAACAACAGCCTAAAATGATACCGATAAGCTGTGTCGTATCGACCTTCACATGTGAACTATTTTTGGATGATTAGCAGGAGATCCCCATATTGCTTGGTCAACCATGCCCTAGGTACACCATTAGCTAAGTTAGCCCCTTTGTGTCCATATTTCAAGAAGTGGCCACATTCCACCATCTCAAACTTTTTGACTTTGAACCATTCTTCCCCGACCCTAGGTATCTTCGTAGCAGTGGCTATTGAGTTGGTATTCACTTCCATCTCTAGCGGTTTGAATCTGGTTTTCCTCCCATCAAAATTTAGCATGAATTCCCTAGCTACATGTTTATGATATCCCTGTATCTTTTCACAGAACCTTAGGAAACCAATACGGCTGAAGAAATGGTGCATTGTGGGGTGAACGTCTAGCATCCCTATGCATGGAGGTTTGTACCGAACTACGACCCCACTCTTCTCCATCTTCTTCTTAGCTGTTTTGGGTTTCATAACTTTACTCCAGTCTTCGACTTCATCTTTCTCGACACCCGCGGGAACTATCGGAGTGGTAGTCCCCCTTAATTTGCAAACTGGGTCTTAACACATTTCATCGCTAGGATTTACGACTGGACCTTGGAGGGTGGCGGTTTAAAAAATATTTGATATCTTAGCATGTAATGATTGGTCAGGAGAATGATAGTCTTGGCAGTGGTAAAAGGTGGATTTGAAGGTGATCCTATCATAATCCGGTTGAGCATACTAGTTAGGGAGATGTGACGGGATCTCATCATAATTCAACTAATATTTAACGACCCATCATCACCTTTCACGGGTTTTGGTAGAGGAAACGCTTTTGACTGGTGATTGGAAGCTGCGGGAATGATGATAACTTTTACAGCATCGACACCTTGTAACGAGGTTTGGGAGCTACGATATTTTTTTATACTTTCGGAGCGAAAAACTTTTATGGAAGGGAACGGGCGCTGCGGGAGTTTTAGAGACTTTCATAGCGGCAATGCATGGTATCAGGGATCAAGCGTTACAGGATTGTAGGATAATTTTGTAGCGGATGCATTCATCTCTTTTAAATTGGCACTAAATAAGTTTCATCTCTTTCATAGTGCATATGGCTTATTTTCTTTTTCTGGCGCTATGGAAGTGTATAAATTGGACTGCCACATGACGAGGATATTAGGTAAAGTGGGGGATGATGAATTTAGAATTAATGATACCTAGAGTAGTCCCCTAACCCCCTTCGAGACTTTGGAGACAAGTGGAAGACAAACCTGACCTAGGTAGATCATCAAGACAATTTAACTCGGGTGTAGGTTCAGGTGATAACATTCGGCTCCAATTGGGAATGCTACCTTCCCTGTGAAGTAGCGAGGAACAAGTAGACCAGTTCCCATTCCATTAGGATTTATTTAAAAAATAATAATAATATTATTCGACTCAAATCAACTGAACAAAAAACAATAACTTCTGCAAATAAAACGGATAATTTAAAAATGGGGGTGGGGGGATGACCTTTCTTTTACTGGAGGAATTGTTTCAAGAATCATCCTTTGACCGGTCCTCCATTAACTAGTTCCCCATATTGGTATTGTAAAAAGAAATCATTGCTTCCATGGCAAGCAATGATTGTGTAGGGGCCCTTCTAGAGATGATCAAACTTTTTGGCCTTTTCTTCATTCCTAGCTTCCCATTTTAGCACCACGTCTCCAACTTGCAAGTTATTGGCCTTGGCTCTTTTATCAAATATCTCTTTTACCTTTTCTTGGGACCTATGGGATTTATCATATAATTCCCCTCTCTTTTATTGAACTGCTATCAATTGGTTGACTCTTCTTTGTATAGGGTCGTGTTCTCCTTCTTGTTCTTATAGTAATTTCATCACAGGAAACTTTAAAGATGGAGGGAAAACTACCTTTGTTCCATACACCAGCTGGAATGGGGATGTCCCAATGGATCTCTTGATGGTGATTCTGTCAGCGCACAGTGAAAAGGTCAGCTTGGCATTCCATGCCTTCTTGTTTTCCTGCAATTTTCTTTTTATGATACTGACCAAACTTTTGTTGGATGACTCAGCCAACCCATTCCCCTGTGGATAATAGGATGTAGAGTGACCCAACCTGATGTTAGAACATAATTTTCCACCTTGTGAGCATCAACATTGATTGACCTTCAGTATCCATTGTATTGACTCGGATCCATTATTTTCCCTTCAGGAACCAAGTTTCCCTATTTTTGTTCCTGTACGCTTGTTGTCCCATTATAGCCAACGTACACGTAGGCTGCACCTAATTAGCCAACGTACATCTAGTTAAATGGTAAAAACCAATAGAAATTTACTTTTTACTCCAAAAAGCGGTCTTAGGGTGACCTTTGGTCCTCCATGTACTCTTGAAATGACTCGATTCGACCTTTCACCTACCTTTGGGAGGTTACATATTGAGCTATTATAGTACATGGAAGGAGGAGAAAGAAAGATCAAGATAACTCTAGTGGATTTTTGCCGTGACTTGAGTCTACACTCATTTGATCCTTGTTGTTGTGAACTTCTTATGTTCACCTCCCAAACTCCTTTCATAGTTTGAGTCTTCCATTGCATGGAGGATTGAAGTGGTGGAGGCACAAGTGGAGAGACCTAGTTCTTGGTTTAGATTGGTTGCCGGCAAGAGGTCGTATCATGTACTTCTTGTTATTATTAATGGAAATACTTATTTTCTCGTCCAATTGATGTTGTGAATGTTGTTTAATTTACATTGGGTTACATTTGCTTATGATGTCATGGATCATGCTATTGATTATGCTAATATCTTTCACATATTATATGCACTTGCTTGTATTTGTTGTTGAGACTAATTTGCAGGGCCAAGTGTAGAGGTTGAAAGCTCAACAGGGATCTTCTTCAAATATCCGGTTGAAGGTTGGTTTTATTCTCCATATATTAGCATTTTCATTATAATAGCATTGCATTGGGAATTGAGTTATTTTTTGGTAGTCATCTGTCTGTTGTTGTCTACCCCGAGCCATAGGAAGTTTTTCTCTGTAACAGAAATGGCGACCCCATTGGGGAAGAACATCCATTTTGGGTATTTTTAGGCATTTGTCCTTATTTTGAGTTGTTGTTTGTCGAGCTTCTGTGTCATTGATTGGCCGCTGGGATTTACATTAGAAAACTAGCTTTTCTGGGCGGTTTGACTTTGTTTGAGCTCATTTTCCTTTCCCTATACGCGGGTCAACCTAGTTTTGACCGCATCTACCTGCCCCTGTATGAACTGCAGCCCACGTCTACCCACTATTGTTCTATGAACAGTCGCGTATAACTCTGAGTTCGCTTTTTTTTGGCCTTGGGTTGTTGCTGGGTTGGTTCTGAGTGTTCCCGAGTCTTAGTTGGCATGTTTCTTGACTATTCCATGCTCTGTTCGTGACCAGAAACTCCTCTTTCTCTAATGTTTGAGCCTTTTGGTTTCCCACCATTTTTTGTTTTTATAGCTCATTAGCTTGGCTGAGTCTTACTGTTTTGGATTTGCTGGGTTGTCTGTGTGATATGCTCTGCATTTCTTTACTAAATAGTTAGATTTTGCTTGCATTTTTTCATTCCATTATATTGAAAAAATACAAAAACATTGTTTTGCATTTTCCTTCCATTTATAAGAGAAATACAAAAATATTTGCTTTATGTTCTTTCATTTTGCATCAGAGTGCTTGTGATTTCATCTAGGACTTGCTTCTGCATTGAAATTTTAAAAGAGATTGCATTTTGTTTTCAAACCATTAGATTGATTGTCATATTAGTGGCATGCTTTTTATTGAATAGATGGGCCTAGTGTTTTTCGATTGTGCATACCATTGAGTCTTATACATCATCAATTTTACGACCAGATCCTTTAAGTAATTACAGCCATTTAAAATCAACGCTTAATCTTAAAATTGATTAGAAACGATTTTCTTTTGTAGGGTGCACCAACTAGCTTAGGTTTAGAGTCTTGGAATAGATCATTGTGAGTTAACAATCCAAGACTATTGAACCAACATTATGTGTCTGAACAGGGAGTGGTGAAACCCATGGTATACATCAGTGTTTTGAGGAAGCTCTACTTAGACGAGAGTTAAGCACGAGGTCATGGGAGGTTGGTTGCGGAGATAATCCTCCAATACTTGCTGAACGTGGGAGATATTTCCAGGATTTGTTCGTCTACGGGGGCTCTTGGGGCATTTGACCCTCTTGAGTTTCAGGCTTAGTTACCCTGCCCATATGACGGATCCCACCTGCGACTGTCCCCCTGAGCATTGGTTATACGTGGTGGCCTTAGTTGCTTTACCTAGGTATCACATAGGGCATTCGTTGTGGTTATTCTGCGATTGTCTCGAGTCAAATAGGGGTCAGAAAACACAGTTTCCTGTTGTATAGGGATTTGACCCTATGCACGTAGTGAAGTATGAGGGCCCTTATAACTAATTATGTTACCTCTGGTTACAATTTGGGAGTCTCAAGCCTCTCCTAGGAGAGACATACCGACTGTAGTGTCGGGAGGTCCCTTGAGCCAGTCCTGTTTGTGTGCATTTGGCTGTAGTTTCTTTAGGTGTGTGCTCTTTGATTGTTAGTTGACCGTTAGGAGGCGTTTATATTTATTGAATTTTTTGGGAGTTACCGTGGAGCAAGATCCACATCTCCGTCGGTATCGTCATTTGGCTGGTCTACCAACCGACGAGGTAGCACGTCCTTTTTATAAGAGGCATCAGAGGCTCCCCCTCGATCCTTTTGAGACTTTTGAAGAGCTTCAAGATTACATTATGGATTCTGCATTTGGCACGGGAGGAATTCTCGTGACTCCGTCGGTTAATGTCGATGGACCGACCATTCCTTCCACTCCTAGAGAGGTCGGAGGGGAGGGTTCACCCCCACACGTTACTCTTTCGGGTTATGGGCCAGACCCTCCCCTGGAGTGAAACCCATTCGGTGGAACACACTCACATGGTTTCTGATATGGGATGCCACCAGACCCTAATGATACAACAAATCCTTCAACCATGAATCCTTTCTCACTTAGTATGCTCAGTTTTAGTATGGTTGTTACTTCCACCACGTTCGGTAGTCACAGTAGATTTAGCTTTCGTGTCGAGGGAATTGCACCCTCTTTTGCCACATTTCAGCTTGGGGCTGGTCATATCCCCTTGGCTATTACATTTGTTGGAGGAGGACCACCTCCTAGGACTACCCCTAATACAGCTCACAATACGGCTCACATTCCACAAGTTAACCCGCATGTTTATACGCATAGACCCATTACCACGACCACGTCCAACTTGCATGTCCCTCCTAACATGGGAGGTGGGAACATACCCCTTACTCATGGTCATTACTCAATTGTTCCTGCTACGACTAACACTTATATGCCCCATAATTATGGTGGTAACCCTCATTACAATGCAGCCGGTTCTGGCCCTTATTACAACCCTCCTCACTATGGTGCTTACAACACATATATACCTTCATACCCTTACACGGGTCAGGGTGGAGGCAGTTATCAGCCCTATGGTCATGGTCATGGTTCATATCATCCTTTAGGTCTGCAAGGTCAACCTCTTTCGGGAGCTTTTAATCCAGTCGCACAACCACAACTCTCGTTTCTTTCTCTTTTGAATCTACCAGATCTTTTGAAGCTCACGAATGATCCGGTGTGTCACGATCCTACTTGGCCTCCAGTCCCCACCAAACTCCCTTCTGACATTCCAAAGTTCGAGGGGAAGAATAGTGAGGACCCAAGTGATCATGTTACTACTTTTCACCTTTGGTGCTCTTCGAATTCGTTAAATCATGACTCTATTTGGTTGAGACTATTTCAACGCACCCTCATGGGGGCAGCCGCAAAATGGTACGTCGAGTTGCCTGGGGACACTTACAGGGGTATTAATGAGATAACCTTGGTTTTCTTAGATCACTTTAGTTGTTGGTTCACTACGATACTGGCACCGAACTTTTATCTACCTTCCGCTACAACAAGGCCACGCATATATCTGATCACATTCAGGAGTGGCGTCGACGGAAGAGGCTAGTGAAAGCCAACATTCCTCAAGATTTTATGTTGGAATGGTTCCTCAAGTATTTGATTCCCTACATTTCTAAGGATTTTTCGGTGTCCGGCATTACAACTGAGGAGCAAGCTATATTCAAATCCCATCAGCTAGATTTACTCTATACTCAATTTGGTATCCTGTACGATATTGTTCCTGACGCACCGCACTCACGTCATGAGCCCAAGCCTGCTCCTGGACCATATGCTGATGGAATTGTTGGATCCACGAGTACTTGACCCGTAGACTTGGTTAGAACTCAAATGAAATTTTTTTCTATTAGCTAGTCTACCCCTGGACAAGCTCATGCCTCATCCACTTCCACCCAATCGTCCGATGTCCATTCTATACAATCGACAAACCCATCAGGTAACCAACAACCTGGTGGAAATAAGAAGGGGAGAAACAATTGTAAGGGTGGGAATAATGGGAATAATGGAAGTGATCGAAATACTCCCAGGAAAGAGAATGCCAACCCTCCTCGGGATGGCGGAAATGTTGGTGTGGACCGTAAGCCGAGACGTAAGGTGAAATTCCCTTGCAAACATTGTGGGGAGGATCATCTTACTCACTTGTGTCCTTGATGTGAAGAAGCATTGAAACATCTTGCACAGAGCCCAATTGTGTTGAAAGATCCCCTTCTGCATCATCAGAATATGGCTTCGAATGCTCTCGCCACTAGCTATGGGACCAATAAGACTTCGTCGTCCTCTCCTCATGCCAGTGGCTATGGATGTGTGAACATGTTCCAATCTCAAGTTAGTGTTTCTACTCGTCAACGTGATTATGGTGCACCACAACTGAATATGGGGAATGAGCCTCCTCCTCCTCCTGAAAATTCTCTGCATATCGAGAATCCCACTATTGTGCCGCAGATACCAAAAGGTGTTCTCAAGCACTCCGTGCATAATCCCAATGCCCGAGCTTCCCATAACTACTCCATTGTAGAAGATTTGGGCCAAAATCCATGTGCCATGTCGGCTCTTGAGGTTTTACAGGCATGTCCTTCACAGAGGAATGACTTTCTATCTGCTTTGGGACTTCGGGATGAGGGTAGCCCCAACATCATTAAATTAGACACTACTGATATCCACCCTCGCTTGCCTTATCATGTGGCTTTTCAAGTCCATGTGAGGTTCTTAGATAAATTCGTTAAACGTACGATGGTTGACGAAGGTGCTTCCACCTCAGTGATGTCGTTGGATTGTTGGAAAGCTCTTGGATCTCCTCCCTTGTCAAAGTCTATGATGATGCTTACTGTGTTCGATGGTCGGTCTTTTAGGCTGCATGGTATTCTCCCTTCCCTTGAGGTCCACTTGGGTGGGAAATCCGTTCCTATTGAAGTCGAGGTGGTTGGTGCGCCCATTGACTACAACCTTCTTCTAGGTAGGAATTGGATCTACGCAATGAAAGCGATCATATCCTCGGTGTTTAGAGTTATTTGCTTTCCTCATGAAGGCAGAATTGTGACAGTCGATCGGCTAGACTTCCCTAGTTCTAATTCCATAGCATTGCCAAGGACTGTTGTTCCTTAGATCAAAGATTCTCAGCCGAAAACTGGGAACATTGGTGTAGGATTGTATCCATCCTTGATGGGATCATTCGACTTCATTGCACCAATCTCCTTTATGGGAACCGTTTTCGATAGTGCGCCACCCTCATTGAATAATGTACCTTTCTGAACCTCGTATTTTATTGATTCGTGGAATTTACCATTCGTGAATGCCCCGTCTGGACTAGACATTTCGCACATTGGAATGGCTATGCCGTTATCTGCACCAGAGCTGGCATACCGTGAAATTCAATAAGTCACTGCAGAGCCGGATCCCTCCTCTTCACGGATAGCAGAGGAAGATCCTGTTATGCTGCTGGCATGGGCAACCAACTCGTCTTGCTCACATGATTGTCTTGATGGTACTTTGCCTTCGGATGAAGCCATCATTGAGGCTATGTGTGGTAGCGAGAGGCCTTGGGAAGATTTGCATCATCGCTCTTATTTTCTTACTAACCTCGATCTTATTGAGCGAGAAGAGTTTAGGACGACTCTTTCCGAGAAGGTTGGTCACCCTATGGCTCCTTTGGACTCACATGGGATTTACATGGAGGAGAATATGGCCAATATCTCCCCAACCATATCGATCAACATCTCTCGCACCCCCAGAAAGATAGAGAACATTTATATCGATGTTGATTATTCTCCTGATGAGATCCGTATATACACCGAGTTGTTCTAGGAATTTCGGGATGTCTTTGCCTAGTCATATGAGGAGATGCCAGGAATATACCCTAGCATTGTCTATCATGAGATTAAGACATATCCCAATGTTAAGCCGGTTCGGAAACGACTTCGTGTTGTGAATCCTAGAAAGGAAGCCACGATCAAGGCAAAGGTGGAGAAACTACTTAATGTTGGTTTCATCTACCTGGTTCCCCTTACCAAATGGATGTCAAATCATGTTCCTATGGATAAGAAGCAGGGAACCATCCCTGTATGCACAAACTTTAGAGATTTGAACTGAGTGTGTCCTAAAGACAACTTCCCCACTCCATTCATAGATCAAATCTTGGATGCGTGTGCCGGAAGCGAAGTTTTTTCGTTTATGGACGGTTTCTCAGTATATAACTAAATCTATATTAATCCTGCGGATCAACATAAAACTTCTTTTATATGTCCTTGGGGCACATTTGCGTACCAAAAAATGCCCTTCGGCCTTAAAAACACCGGAGCTACATTTCCGCGTGCTATGACCTATGTGCTTCATGACCTTAAGAATATGGTGGAGACTTACTTGGATGATCTTGCTGGCCATTCCCGTAAGAGAGTGGACCATCCCAAGCACCTCCGCCTCATTTTCGAAAGATGTTGGTGTTACAAGATTTGGTTGAATCCCAACAAGTGCATTTTTGTTGTGAAAACGGGTCGCCTTTTAGGTTTCATAGTTTCACAAGAGGGTATAAGAGTCGATCCCCTTAAGGTTGAGGCAATACTTTGGTTGGTTGCCTCCCCCGCGTAACTTAGTTCAACTTCAGAGCCTCCAAGGGAGAGCCACTTTTATATGACGTTTTATAGAGAATTATGCCAGTCTTACCAAAGGTTTCGCACAACTTTTGAAGAAGGACACACCGTTTATCTGGGATGAGCGAGCCCAGCAGTCTTTCGACGCTTTCAAGAAATCTTTGGTATGGGCCCCTCTGCTTAGTCCACCCGACTTTGCTAGAGATTTATTTCTTTATGTGGCTGCGTCTCTTGAGACGATTGGCATGGTCTTAGTTTAGGTAGATGATGTGCTCCAAGAGCATGTTGTCTATTATATTAGTCGAAATCTAGTAGACGCTAAGCTGAGATACACTCACGTGGAGAAGCTGGCACTTGCGACTATTCATGCATTCCAACGTTTACGACATTACATTATGCTTAGGAAAACCACTATCATAGCACACATCAATCCATTTCAGTTCATGCTTTCACAACGCTTAATTGGGGGGAAGTATAATAAGTGGATTGTTATTCTTGAGGAGTTTGATCTCGATTTTGCTTTGGCGAAGTCAGTGAAATTCTTGGTTTTTGCTGAGCTCATGTCGAATTTTCCATGACTTGATGAGGACATTTTCCATGAAGATTCCTTTGTGGATGAGCACTTATTTCTTATCTTGTCGGTAGACCCTTGGTATGGGGATATCATCGTGTATCTTCAAACTTTGAAGTTCCCTTCGCATCATTCGCGAGATGAATGAAGGCGTGTGAGACATCAAGCTAAAGACTATGTCATCGTCGGCGACACTTTGTATCGTTGAGGAAAAGATTCCATCCTCTGTCATTGTTTGACTCATGAAGAAGCGGAGTTAGTGTTGAATGATTGCCACAGTGGGGTGTGTGGTGGTCACTTATTTGGGCTTGATACAACCCAATGTGTCATGTGAGTTGGTTACTTCTGGCCTTCAATCTTTAAAGATTGTATTAACACCGTGAAGAGATGTCACCCTTGTTAGGTGTTTTCTCGAAATACACACTCGCATCCTACACCCTTTCAAATAGTCGTCACCATTGGCCCCTTCACCAAGTGGGAGGTGGATTTCATGGATTGCAAGCCAGCTTCTGCTGGGGGGAATCACCATATTATAGTGGTTGTGGACTACTTTTCCAAATGGAATGAGGCCATGCCTACCGTGAAATCCAATGGTGCTACTGCATTCCACTTTGTATTCAATCAGAATATCGCTCGATTCGGCATACCGAAAGAGATTGTCACTGACCATGGAAGTCACTTCCATAATAAGATGATGGGGGATTTGTCATTCAAGCTTGGGTTTCATCAGGATCATTCCTCTTCATACTACCCCCAAGTGAGTGGTAAAATTGAGGTAGTCAATAAGTCCTTAAATACCATTCTCCAACGAACCATCTAGAAAAGCAAGAGCAATTGGCACATTATGTTATATCCTGCTTTGTGAGCATATTGAACCGCAGTTAAGACTTCCACTGGTTTCTCACCATTTCAGCTAGTACATGGTGTGGAGTCTATATTGTCGATTGAATGTGAAATCCCTTCATTGAAACTATCCATAGAGCTCCTGCCTGACACATCAGATGTTGAGCAATGCTTGATCCACCTTGAGCAGCTTGACGAGCATCTTCGACATGCCGTTGTGGCTATAGATTCAAACAAACATCGTGTCAAGGTTCAATATGATAGGTCTGTCCGTCCTTGGTAGTACGCTGAAGGTGACTTGGTCCTCTTATATGACCAAGCTAAGGAACCCTTGGGGGTAGGCAAGTTTAATCCCATGTGGCATGGTCCTTACATAGTGAGGTGTGTCCTCGAGAAAGGAGCCTACGAATTGGAATACTATGAGGGGAACGCCTTGAAGGAGCCTAGAAATGGGCTCTACCTCAAGCTGTATTATGCTTGAGCTTCTAGCTTGAGCTAATGCTTTTGTATACTATTGTATAGTTGCTTTTGTACATAGTTTAGTTTTCTTTTGGTTGTTCGAGTCTGTTGATTCACTTCTGCTTGATTGACAAATGTCAGCGTAATCTCCCGTGTTCTTGGGATTCACGGATGGTGCTATCCATCATACGCAGAGACTTGCTTATGCTGCATGGGTTATTTATTCACCTAACCATCAGATTGTGTCTTCGGGAGGTGCTTGTATTGGTCCTACATCCAACAATGTGGCCGAGTATAGTGTCGTTGTCGAGCTACTTCGTGATGCCATCTCGCATGGTATTTAGTATTTAGAAGTCCGCCTGGATTCACAACTGGTTGTGTCCCAATTAAATGGCCAGTATCGTGTGAGGGATCCTACACTACTACGAAGGTTCTCAAGGGTAAGACTCTTGGAACATCATTTTGTTTCCATTACATACATTCACGTTCCAAGATGTTTTAATCATGTATTCAATGCATATGCTAATTATGTCCTAGATTGGCATTTGTCTCATCAATAAAGAAGCACAAAAATAAACATTCATTCACACATTTGTACATACACATATAGTAGGACGGGAGAATCATAGTTTTTTATAAATAATATGTCCAAAAAGTGGTGTCACAGTACAAAACTGGAGCCTGTAGATCTCAAAAATATACATAATCGATACAAAACTATAGGAATATGAGATATATGAGCCCTAGGTGGAGGCCTAGCTGCCTCGGCAAGATGTGTTTGAATATAGTAATGCACTAAATTGGCTATTCGCCGCAGTAACCGCACCCAGGTGCCCGATACTCCTACAACATGTCGTTGCATCTCCTATGGCAGATGCTCCACCTCAATCCTGGGTACTCTGGTAGTCATGTGGGATAAGATGACCCGCACTATCTCTAGCGTGCGCTGCTGCATCGCCGACCACCTCTCCACCCCTGCCTCAACGATGATGTCTCGGGAAGCCCTGTGGTCTTCGCGGACTAGCATCTGCAAGCAAACAGTAGAATGTCAAAATGTGATACTACACCAAAAATATTTTTTCATTTCATATATAATCAAAAATCCCAAAACTGGGTTGGAAGGCGTGTAAGGAGTGATCATCGACTGCAAGGGGAATAAGCAGAATGAGTTTTCCTGGGGTATTGGATGGAAAACTAACAATGGCACTGCATGGCTTGGTCTCATTAAAGGGATTGAGATTTCCATCTCTCTGGGCATAAAGAAGTTGACGGTCTTAGGAGACTCTTTAATAATCATCTGAGAAGCTAGAAGTATTGTGGGAAAGAGAAAAATCCCATCCTAAAAAATGCATCACCTTCTGCTTTGCATCAGGAAGGAATTCCACTAGCTCAACTTCCTCCATATTATGAGAAGTCACAACGAGCAAGCCGATGAAATGTAAAATATTGGAGTTGGACTCCCCTATGGATCTATAAGATACAATAATGAGACCTTGGAAAACGCTTGGGTTCCCTAGGATAAGGCATGACCTTTGCAATAGGGACAAGTCCCCAACTCATTGGAATTATAACTATAGAGACTATAGTTTTGGCATGCACAAATATTCAAACATTCGGGAAGCTCCCCTTAGCGATTTGGTGACACCCATGCTCCTCGATTTTCCCATTCGCATGCAAGAATTAATGGCTTCCTTACCGTTTCCAATTGGCTGGCATGTGGGCAGTATGGTGAGGGTTATCTTCATCATCGGATTCCTTTCCGCTCTAATTTATCAGTTGGTCCTCGAACTCTATCTGTGCTCTTGTTTTGTCTCTATGCTCTCAGGAATATGGACCGTCGTGTTATTGGTTCTATGCAGAGTGGTGGCGAGTTCTTCCATGGTATTGGATGCCCTTATGGCGGGGGGATGTTATGAGAAGTGAGAAAGGTGTGGCATGATGGGGAGAGGCCCCAAAGGAGGTTGCAGCTGGGGTTTGCAGCTGGATGACTCGTGAGGGGACTCTGTGGAATTGGAAAATCCTAGGCTCGACCATTGCAGGTCTGGAAGATGCAGGCAAGGTAGGGTAGGGAATACCCACGGCAAAGAAGGAAACTACAGTAGCCCCGACTCTTATGAGGAAATTCTTGACCATCTACAGGAATGGGAAATGCAGGTCAGAATGATTCGCAGCGAGAATTTGGAGTGCAAAAACTTCCTTCTTCATCTCTATAACCTAGTGTCCACCAACCATACCGAGGTCAGAGCTCAGAAGTCTAATCTGGCTGAGAAAATCAAACATTTGGAGGATTCCCTAGGTTTAGTATTCTCTCGCAAGGCTCGAAAGCACGAAGTTACTAGCAGAGAACTTGAAGAAATTAATAGGAAAATGGTGAAACTGCAAAAGTTTATGGCAAGTGTTGGGAATTTCGTGGATCTTCGTGTAGAGAAGAACGGGGCAGTGGAACCTGCTGGTGCTGCCATGGACATCGGCCTCAAGTAGCTGGTTGTTGTTTCTGGTCACGGTTTGGACATCCTTAGTTCATTTTTGTTTTAAATGCTTTCTAGAAATATGTTTAAGAACTCTGTATTTAATAGTATAGGATTCAGCTGCATTTCTGGAAACTTGGAAGGTTTATTTATCCAGTTTTTGTATAAGGAAGCACATACACAATGTTCTATTCCTGCTTACTACTTTTAGGACAATTTGTAAGATATTACAGTTTCCATAGGACGTGTAGGTATAATGATTGTTATCATCCTGAACTTGATGAACTTGGAGTGGTGGTTGTCTTCCACTCATGGGAGCAATCTGCTCTATTTTTTGCTATGTACTCCTACTTTTTTATATAATCAAAATCTACTTGTTTCTGTTAAAAAAAAATCCCAAAAAATTAAATAACATAAAACATAAAAAGAGTAACATACCGATGTATCCAAATGCGGCCCCTGGAGGGAGAAGCATGTCGCGGTCGCCCCGGTAGTCTATCCCTGCATATGGGTAGTCATTGATGCCGATGACCTGTCGAGCCCACCAGTGGAAGAACTCATCTGAATATGATGATGCCTGTCAGCCACCACCCTGTTGTTTCAATACTTCATCCCACTGGGTCAAGGCTGGATCATGGAGACTGTGCGGAGGGACTTCAACCCTTGAACTGAGCCCCGAGACTCTCTTGAAAATGAAACTGCAGAGTATACTGCCATACTCGAAGTTCTTTGCCTGCCCAAGATTATATTCCATTAACTGGGTCTTCATAGACACCAGTAACGTTGTGCACTAATCATACACTATAGGATGCATGCAGTTTGTTGCGTAGAACATCACTGGACTCGAAGCCTGATGCAAAGCTACTGAACTTGTTATCCTCACGAGGGTGAGCATGATTATCTTCATGCTCAAGCTCACAATGGCCCCAATGGGTATCTGACTCCCCACCTTCCGGGTACCGGTAATATAGTACCAGTCTATATAGTCAGTAATGGTGATCCCACCACCTACATTGCAGGACCGGAGACTAGCAACTTCCCCTCGACGGGACAACCCTGTAATAAAGTATATGTCATCCACCTCTAGTGAGAGTGTTTAACCATCCAAGTTGAGTTCTGTGCGTCCACATCCCAGTAATTAATCAATCGACGGAGCAATTGGTTTTGGGCCCTTAAACCCCCAATGATCTAGAATTTGTAGAGACCACACGCTTGTAGTGCTTGTTGTGCAGGCAAATCTTGGCGGACATTCTCATCCACAATATCATGCTCCCTCTCCCTCCACTCTAGAACCATCCTGGAGGCAAAACAAAAGTTTTTTTAGCTTTTATCATCTAAAAAACCACCTTCATGGTCGTACCCGCGGGAAAAAGAGTAGACAGGGGCCTCTACCTGCAGTCAACGCAAGCATTGACCGCGTCTAGTAAGCCCTACCCACGACCCGTAGAGCTGTGGCCCCCATACAGCACCGTGGAGAAGTAGGGCTGGGCTAATAAAAAAATAGACCACTAAAAATTGAAATACAAGCAATGGAATTGAAGAGGAGGATGAGATGACTAACCTTCTCCAGACGACTCAAAGAATGGATGCCCGTAGCTCCCAGAATCAACGACTGAAGTTTGAGGTGAAAACTAAGCAAAATTACTATTTGGGTGAAATATGAAAATGAATTGGTAAATAGTAATTTATTTTTACTATTTATAGCTTTTTAAACCCACTTTCCTGTAGTTTTGACCATTTTAAGCTGTTTTGGACTAATATAATGTCTTGGAGTACCATTTTGAACAGATTTCTCCAACGAGAGTTGATTTTTTCACTGTTTCGCGCCTACGGCAGGTATATTCTACACCTGGCATATAGGTTAGATGTCATTTTCACCTGCATTATGCATTTGACCATTGACCATTTGTCATTAACCCTAGGTGCGACCCCACTTTTTAACCGACACAGAGCCTTCACATTGCTATAGAAGTGTCGTTATTTGGCGGTAGGGCTTGTCCAAACATGGGTGCCCTAGTCAGAGCCCCTTTTATGCCTTTTGGTGCCCATGTCGTTATCTCTCCTTAGGATCAGGAGTCCTTCATAGTTATCCATGACTTTGTGATAAAGACTCATACTACACTTTGTCTTATGCTAGCCATCTCCCATAAGGACTCCCACATGTTTTATCAAGTTGTGATTGCATTGCATCATCCTGCTTACTGCTTGAGCCTTGTGCCAGCTCCCTCTTATTCAATTATTAGCCATGTTCCCGCGCACTTTCCCTTTCGAGCCAAGCAGAGTTCCCATTTTCCTTTCGCAATTTTATGACCCTTGACCCTGAGGGAACACCCCCCCCCCCCCCCCCCCCCCCCCCGAGTGTCCACATCTTGCACATGCTTCCTTGCATTGGTCATAGGTATGTTCCACTGCTTGGAACTAGTCGTTATTTGACACTCAGTCCCACACCTGTTGTACTATAAGAAATTTTATTCTTTTTCAAGCTTTCCTAATATGAAAAAGACCAAAAAAATCAAATATTCCAAAAAGCCGTACGGGAAAATCGTTACTTATTTTTTTTGGCAGCTATCGCGTCGCCTTTGAGCAGAGCATTCATTCCACTCCATCCATTATGAGTTGGGACTATAGTAGGACCTTAGGAGCTGTACTCATTTCTCAGATGTTACTCCACCGGTTGGTTAAGCTTCCAGTCATTATGGAGCCTCCTTTGACGATGCCTCCTGGGTCGCAAATTGTGATTGTTACTTTGAGTCCATGCTGCGTAAGTCAATCCATCTGCTCATGCTATTGTTCAAAGGAAGTCTTATAACCAAAGTCGGGCACTCCTCAGATCTCTTGACTATTGCATGTCAGCCATCCTTATTGATTCAATCCGTTCGTCCAAGTTCTTCCAAATCTTTCAGCGTAGCTGTTACCTCGTACTGGTTGATGGGGGATGCCTTAATGCCCTACTTCCAGCAAGTTTCGTCCTGTCGACTTCAACTCATTTATTCCGGAATTGAGACTTAGAGTCGGTTGAGTACCTTGAGGCTTGTAGTTAATAGTGGTAGGTTCTCTCGCCATTGACAATTTTGGGAATACATCAATGTCCCCTGATCGATGGATTCATCTTAGTGTTTGAACTTAACACATATATTCACACTTTAATGATTGTACTCTATGCCTTGATGCCCATTCTCATTATTGGTGGGTTATCTCATGTCTGTTAATGGTATACATCATTGACTGGTAATCAGATGATGTCACATCAAGTTCGACTTCAACACCTTTATTCACTTGATGGGACTTGCACCGTAGATGATTTGTGTAGAAGACCACAGACGGTAGTAGCATTCAGTATGCTACTCGTGATCATGGTTTCACTTATGAGATATCATTTCCCATACATCAGCAGTTTGTACCTCCAGTATTGCACCAATTGTTTCCTTTCAACAAGAGACCATATCTTACTATATGGATCATGGCTATGATCGCCTATGACTATGTACTTCCTATCATGGCCATTGTATCAGATTGTTGTATTGTATCGACATGCATTCAGAGATATCATTGTATTATGACGAGTGGGATACTCTTTCCAGTTGTGTCTCCATCACTCCACTTCTAAGATTTATAATGTATTTCGGCCATCGTAGTACCTTCTCTGACCTCACACATTAGGGGCCATTTGTTACAGCGTGATTTTCCACCTTGTGAGCATCAACATTGATTGGCCTTCAGTATCCATTGTATTGACTTGGATCCATTATTTTCCCTTCAGGAACCAAGTTTCCCTATTTTTGTTCCTGTACGCTTGTTGTCTCATTATAGCCAGCGTACATGCAGGCTGCACCTAATTAGCCTGCATACATCTAGTCAAATGGTAAAACCAATAGAAATTTACTTGTTACTCCAAAAAGCGGTCTTAGGGTGACCTTTGGCCCTCCATGTACTCTTGAAACAAATCGATTCGACCTTTCACCTACCTTTGGAAGGTTATATATTGAGCTCTTATAGTACATGGAAGGAGGAGAAAGAAAGAGAAGGATAACTCTAGTGGATTTTTTCCGTGACTTGAGTCTACACTCATTTGATCCTGTTGTTGTGAAATTCTTATGTTCACCTCCCAAACTCCTTTCATAGTTTGAGTTTTCCATTGTATGGAGGATTGAAGTGGTGGAGGCACAAGTGGAGAGACCTAGTTCTTGGTTCAGGTTGGTTTCCAGCAAGAGATCATATCATGTACTTCTTGTTATTATTAATGGAAATACTCATTTTCTCGTCCAATTGATGTTGTGAATGTTGTTTAATTTACATTGGGTTACATTTGCTTATGATGTCATGGATCATGCTATTGATTATGCTAATATCTTTCACATATTATATGCACTTTCTTGTATTTGTTGTTGAGACTAATCTGTAGGGCCAAGTGTAGAGGTTGAAATCTCAATGGGGATCTTCTTCGAACATGCGATTGAAGGTTGGTTTTATTCTCCATATCTTAGCATTTTCATATAATAGCAATGCATTGGGAATTGAGTTATTTTCTGGGAGGCATATGTCTGTTGTGGTCAACCCAGAGCCATACGAATTTTTTCTCCGTAACACTTGATGTTGTAGTCATTGCATAAATTGATCATCTTCTTTGACTTAAAGGCCTAGGAATTTTCAGTGATGATCTTACTATGACACCCAAATCTGGAAATGATGTTCTCTTCCAAGAATTTTAAAATGACAACATTTGTGGCTTGCCTAGTAGGTACAACTTTGATCCACTTGGTGAAGTAGTCCGTGGAAGTCAATATGCATTTATGCTACTTGGAGGACGTGATATTTATTTCTACAATGAAATCCAAACCCCACTACTGGAAGGGGTATTGTACTGAAATGGGATTCAGAGGTAAAGGAAACAACTTCCTTTTTCCTTCAAAAATATGGTATTCATGACAGGAAACCACCTCTTTGTACACATCATTGAACATTTTCATCCAATAGAAGCATGCCTTCAGAATCTTGTTCATTGTGGCCTTCCAGTAGAGATGTCCCCCATAAACACCCTGGTGAAACTCTTTGATGGTCTTCTTAGCTTCATTCTCCAACACACAATTCAACAATATCACTCCTGGATATTTCCAGCAGAAATGGCCATTCATTATGTAGAATTTTCCTTCCTTTAGCTTGATTGCCCTGGCTCTATTTTTGTTCATTTTTGGAGGTGCATACATATTTTGCAGGACATTTACAACATCGTTGTACCAAGGGGACGAGGAAATTTCTTATGTTACCTGCAATGGCGGTCCTTGGGTGGCGTCGTTTGTCAGGTCTAAAATAAGACCAACTCCTAGGGAGTCATAATTCGCTTCAACCATCATTTTAGCTAGTCCATGTCCTTTAACGAGCTTTGTAGGATTGATCTCCAAATCGTATTCCAGCAGTGTTAGCACTAGTTTTGTCTTGGATGAATGGAAGGGTTCATATCCATGAAAGAAGGAGTGAGGTCTCGGTTTTCAGATCATAGGGCCCAAGGGATGCCAAATACGAGCTCTAGGTGTGTATTTGTAACTTGGGAATGAAATAATCAAAGGTCCTACGCTTTAACTTTGCTAATGGGGGAGAAAATATAAAAGTCCACTCAATGTTATATAGGGGCACAAATGAAGGGTGTAGATCTGTGATGACGAAGATCAACGATTGGAAAGAAACTTCACGAAAGAAAGATTGGGTGTTTTAAGCGTGGGCGGAGTGTGCCAGCCCGCGAGCAAATTGGACATTTGACCAACGGGCGGAAGGAAAGATCTACAGCCAGCAAGTACTTCAGTGATTTTACATGCGCGGGGAATTGATATTTTTGGATTTGCGAAGTTTTGGTAGGCCCCGCGTATTGCAACGGTGTATATTTGGCAGAGTTAATATCTACAGTTGAAGATTTGTTTGCAGATTGAACATGCACAAAGCATCGACGTTGTCTAAATTTGCGAACCTGGTAGGAGCTGCACCTTTTGATGGTCAAGATGTGGGCGAGATCGAGATCGACGGTGGATAGTGGTTTCATGGATCTAAAGTGCAAGGAAGGTAGTGCCTGAAGGAGGAAGACTAAAAAAGGCCCTGAGGGTTAAACAGGGACGAACATCCATGACCCAGATTTAATTGTGAAAATGGATGGCTCAGAGAATTTCTTCACTACGGGAGATGCACGATTGATAAGAAAATGGAAATAATATAAAAATACAGTTGCACAGGGATCCGATTATCATTTTTCCTATGCATCGAAAAACGAGAGAAGGCGACTGTGCAGAAGCAGCTAACTCAACCAAATTCTCAAACCAGTTGTCGATAACCAGGTAGGCCTCTTGTCTCCATACTAAACTATTTAAATGGCTGCATTAAGTGAGATAGAACCCACAAGTTTTGAATACCATAGGATAGGTGATTTTTTTGAGGATAAAGATGTCGAGATTTACAACACAGTGTTGATAAACAACTCCATTGAGACAGTTGAAGACAGATTGAAGCTTATTAGGGAGGGGAATATTGATGTGCATAAGGTTTACTAGATGTTGACCAAACCCAAAATTGCCCTGACTTCGTAGAATGGTGCACCACCAATTACTCTTCCTCTCAGAGGGTGATTATGGACGCATCCGGCTCTAAGATCCTGTGCCCAATCAATCCCCTCACACTTAGAAAGGCCCTGTCAATCCCTGATGAGTTCTTCCCAAAATACAAAGAATGCAAGGAAGAATCCCTAATTCAGCATTTCAGACATGCCCCATCCGAGCTTAAGAAAATTTTCTTCCATGCTAACCTGCAGCCAAATGTCTCCTTCCAGAACCAACCTTTCCCTAGTGAAGTTAGTCTATTCACTTAAGAGTCCAAATGTGTCATCACCATGTTATCCCAGATCCTAGGATTAGATACAGACCAGTATATCACTGAGCCTTTAATAAGCCTACTTTTTGTCATGAGCACATGTCCTCTTGAGCCTGACGATCCTAGTCATTCCATCCAGTGTGTCTGTGTTAAGTTTGATGAGGCCCTAGCTGAGAATATCCATTCTCAGCTAGTGGATTTCCCCAAAACTAGAATCTTCAGATTCGAGTCATATCTGTTGAGAATGTTCTTGTCCTTTAATGAAGAGAAATTACAGATGCCTGATATGATGCTCACTCAGGAGACACTCATAGACTACACTAAGTTCATGAAAAACATCATGTCTGAAGTCTACAACGTTATCTTCCAGAAGAAACTACCCAGAGTGTCAACATAAATGAAAGAATTGTTGCAGCCATCTCCTAATAAGAGGATAGGGGACTGGTTTCTATCAGAGCACAACACAACAATCAGGGTTTATGGGTTTTCCCATGCACCCTATGTGCTGCCATCTTTTCTAACCCCTAGGTTATTTACACTGGAGTTCATCAGACAGAAGCTGAAGGTGGAGGTTGAGCATTTCCTGGATGACAAGAAGACTTCAGTTATCATATTTCCATGGGTTTGGGGCCCATTCATTGTTAAAACAAGACTTCCCTTCCAACCATTGAAGGTATGATGAGAGATATGGGATTCAGAGCAAAGGCAACCATAAATTATGACCCCACCACATCATCTTAGACAGAAGAAAAGAAACTAACATAAAATCCTTTATACATTTTGAAATGACAGGGCTGGCTGAAGCTGCTAATTTGTTAGAACTAGCCTGGCCCCAACAGTTGAAGAAACTATACCCTTTTCCAGTGGGCCTGGGGAATCCAGCAAGTTGGAGGGAATTGATCCCATGGATATAGATAAAGACACAGAGAGAGCTTCCAAAAGGCAGAAAATAGAAGAACTTGAGCAACAGTTGGTGCCAGTGACAACAATTCAAGCCAAAAAGAAGCAGGTGAAGATCCAGATACCTTCCTTTGAGGTCAGGGAATATGTATTGAACGAAGAATCCAGTGAACCTGTTGCACCAAGAAAGAGTAGAGTTGAACTACTGTATGAGTATAAAGAAAGCACAGAAGCAACCTCAGAGGAGTCTAAACTGTATGCATAGGCGAGGAAAATTTCCAATAAAGAGGTGTCTTTGGTGGCTAGCAGAAGCCATTCCCAGAACACCCTGAACTTGGCCTTGGCTACCAAAAAAAAAGCAACCGAGCTAAACATGAACCTGGAAGACATCCTTGTACCTGATATGATAAATTTGCACAAGGAAACTGGGGAGGTTATCTATGCCAAGTTGCTAAAGGCTGCACTAGAGCTGTTTAAATTGCAAGTGAATAAGAATAAGGTGGGAAATCAACTCACACAAGAGAGAGTGGAAAACAAATCCCATAAAGCTCAAATCAAGAAGCTACGGGCTGACATATTGGTTGTTGAAGGCCAGGAAGACAAAAGAGCTCGTATTCAGAAGCTCCTTAATGAGAAGTACAAGGATATTCAGAGATTGAAGAAGAATTTAAAGATACCTTCCACCCAACTAATAGAGGCATCTGAACCTACAGAGCTCGAGGAGAAGAGAGAGGAGCTGAAGAAGGAGTTGACAGGCTGCAAAGGTAGATTGCTAAAATTTGAAGAGAAAGAGAAGCAGTGGCAGGTAGATATAGCTCTTGTGGTGGAAAGTGAGAAATCCCTAAAGGCCAAGTCTGAATACTTTGAAAGGAAATTGCAGGAGAAAAGCCAGGAATTGGAAAACATGGCCACACCCTCCTCCATAGAATCGGGTGATTTATCCATTGTGGGGGCTATGGCACAGGCAAGTCTAAGAGATTTAGGCATGGAAACATTAAAGAAGCAAAACAAAAATTTGAAAACTTTGATGTCAAAGCCAAAGTAGGAAAAGGAGGCTTATGAAACCAAGTACTAGGAGATGTAGGTCAAAAATAAGGAATTGGTGAAGCAAGCCACAGGTCAGACCTCCCTGCAAGAAGCAACGCAAGTCATTTGCGATGACATTATTGCAGAGGCAGAAAAGCTAAGGCCATATCTTGATTTCATTCTGGACAAAGAGGCTGTAACCAAGTCAGCCAAGCAAAGTATAACAACAATGAATGAAAAATTGAATAAAAAGCCAGTGGAGCATGTTGAAAATGCCATAGAATTCTTGAATGGATTAACTGAAGATGAATTAAAGGTAGCAGGTATAAAATATAGATTGTCCACCATCATTTGGTCAAAGAGGGTGATAAATAAGCATTAGTGGGTGAAGAATATTTAGGCTAGAATTGATGTTTTGGCCTAGCAGGTGAAGTACTTCAGGGATATGTTTGACCCCTTGTTTAAGAAAGGGATGCCTCTCTTTTGGGAGGAGGATGGCACCATGAGGACATAGGAATAATATTAGGGCAGGTTATGGGAATGCAGATTGGATCATGAAGGCTTTGCTGACATGGACTAGCCTCTGACAGGAAAAACAATGGTAGAAAAATTGTCAAAGGATTCTGAATTGGGAATGATCTTCAAAGAGGAAGGTGCATGTCTTTAGAGCTGCTCATACAGGGACCATATAGAATTGAGGGTAATGTTAAAGGAGGTGGCCACATCAGAATTTCCAGCTGCTGACCATTGGAAGCTCGTGGAGAAGTATGGAAAGGCCAAATTGACAATGCATCCATGAATATTCTGAGGGATGTGGAGATTAGGGCATGAATAATTAGTTACTAGGGAATTTTGTTTATTTACTAGAGTTTGTTACCAGCTAGTAGATGTTCGAGGGCACTTGTAAAGGATATTAAGCCTACCTGTCAGCATTTGCTGTTTTTTGTTGTAACTAATTCTAGGAGAGGATGAAACTGTTTGTATAGGTGTCATCTCAAGCAGTAACAAATTTCTGTTAGAGTGATTTGAGCCTCAGGGCTGAGGATACCTATATATACTCATATGTAATGAAGAACAAGGGGTTGAAACCTATTAGAACCCATGAGGATTTTTTGTTATGTATTTTTAGATGTTCCTTTAATAAAAATTTGTAGAGACGAGAAAGCATTTTGAGTAGAGATTCTTGTGTTATTTGATTTGCAGTCTGTATCTTCTTTTCTTCATGTGAATGTTTCCTTGTTATCTACTTCATACTGTTTTCTTTCATGTTTGGATAAGTGTATATTGAAGCAAAATTCATATGATTATGCTCTGTTTCTTTGATTCCAAGCATCCACAAACCATTTTCTACTAAAGTTAATGCAGAATTCATTTAATAATGCTCTGTGTTAATGGGTTGTTCTTATTTTCTTCCCTATCACAAGACAAACAGTTTTTTGACTGTGAAAGAGTAGCTACCCTGCCTCTGTTATGAATTGCTTACAAAGAATTGCCACTTTATCATCATAAGTGTTTTTGACTCCATTTCCCAATGAATATTCACCTTGTTTCAACTAAACAACAAATCTGATTTTAATTCTAATTCATATATCTGGCCTTGTTGAACAATTGATGAGAGATACCTCTTTGGAAAGATAGAAGCCAACTCTCTTTCCTGAAGTGGTTTTGTGGTTACCCCGAAGTATCCTTTTCCCACAACCTTGAGGGTCATTTTGGGTTCTAACAAGCAGTAAAACTATCCATTTTCCCCTTCAGCCATCGGGATCGGGCTGTGTCAAAATGTCTTTTACTGCAGCATTTGGGATGAAGGCGACAATGTGAGAGTGCAAGACATAGACTCGGAATTCCTTCAGAGCTTTGATTGGGGCGTAGGATTGTTTTTCCATTATGTTATATTTTATTTCAGGATCCCTCAAATCTTTGTTGAAAAAAGGAACTACCTGTTTAACACCCTCTTGGTTTTTCTGCAATAAAATGTTTTTCTGCAATAAAACTCTAGCTGTAAAATGTTCCGAAGCAAAGGAAAACATCACGAATTCTTTTGAGAAATCGGGGATGACTAGAACTAGTGCTTCAATTATGGCCTTTTTGATATCATCAAATGAATTTCTATCTTCGTGGTCCAATTGACCTGATTGTCCTTCTTCAGCATGCTTGTGATAAATTTCATGGTTTCTGCAAAATTCGAGATGAATATCCTTAAAAAGTTGACTCTCCCAAGAAATGATTGGATCTCCTTCTTGCTTCTAGGAAAGTCAATTTTATGTATGGATATAGCCCTGTATAGGTCAATATTTATGCCATATCTTGATATAATATGACCTAGTAACCTGCCCTCATGCATAGCAAAGTTTGACTTTTTGGGTTCAGGTAAATACCAAATTTCCTACATTTCAATAAAACCTGCTGCAAGTGTTTCATATGGTCTTTATCCGACTTGGAGTATACTGTAATATCATCCATGTAAATAACCACAAACCTGTCTTTCTCATCAACAAAGGCTATATCTATAGCTCTTTGAAAAGTGGCACCTAGATTGAGCAGCCCAAAGGGCATCTTAGTGTACATGAAAGTCCCCCAGGGCGTGGTGGAAGCAGTCTTCTATTGATCCTCCAGATGCACCTTGACCTGATTATACCCTGAAAAACCATTAAGCATAGACATATTATCTACCCCAACAAATTTCTGCAAGATATGGTACATTTTTCGAGAGTGGATATTTGTCTTTAAGGGAGACTTTGTTCAAATTTCTAAAGTCAACACACAACCTAATCTCATCTTTCTTCTTTTTGACTAGAATCAGGTTGGCCACCCACTTGGAGAACCTCAGGGAGACTATGATTTTGAATTCAAAAATCCTCTTTACTTCTTTTTTGATGAAGGGAAGGAGCATAGGATTCATCCTCCTCATCTTTTGTTTAAAAGGCTTCTCATTTTTTTTCACTGGGATAATGTGTTGAATGATGGAGGTATCATATTCTTTCAAGTATTCATATCTCTAGAAAAAATACATCTATAAAAAATTTCATTAATTTGATGTATTTACCTCGACTCTCTAGCACGAGGGACTTGGATAGCCTAATTATCCTTGGTTCCTCTTCTGTCCCGATGTTGAAGTCCATTACTTCACTGTTGTTTGGAGTCACCATAGGATTTTTGGAAACATAATTTTCATCAAACAACCTCTCCAAGGGTACCAACCCCTTTGGGATGTAGTTGTTTTTAAACTGGATGATCTCCTTCCCCCCCAATGTGTTGAATAATTATGGTGGGTCAGGGTCCCATTCTTCTAATTCTGAACCTTCTTCATCCATGTAGGTACCAGCAAACTCCTCCGTAATTTCCAGGAAATTTTTGATCTGTTGATCATCCTCAAAGATCTGCCAATGCTTGGTGTTGTCTGGGATGGACGGTCTATTCCTGACATTGATCTCATATTTTATGTTTGGGTAAATGGGAATTTTGAACTTGCTGGCTGTAGTGGCCAACGCATCAGCTATTAGGTTCTGCCCTCTAGGGAGGAAATATTTACTATGTTCAGTGAATAAATTGTCAAACATATCCGATACAACATTTCTATAGGCTCTCATCCTTGGGTGTTTAGCCTCATACAACCCATTTACCTCATTGATTATTAGTTCGGAGTCACCATGAACAACTATCTTGGATTTCAAATCTTTTAGAATATTCAGCCCTAGTAGCAAGGCTTCATATTCATCTATTTTGTTTGTGCATTCAAACACTAGCTTGAAAGAGTGGAGATTAGTGCATTTTTTACCAGGATCCGGAGGAATGATCCATATCCCTGCCCTTGCTCCTTCTTTCCCAACAACACCATCAAAATCCATGTTCCAAAGGCCTTCCTCCTTAATGTTCTGATTTGAAAATTTTCCTTTGTCTAATTTATGTTTGCTGTCTTGATCACTATCTTTTTCTGCACTTTGGCCATTTGCTTTTTCAGTACCTTGGTTATTCATCTTTTTAGAAGCTTGATCAGTACTAAGCCTGTTATCATTTTCGATATTCAACTCGATATCAGACTCACTGTCGGGGTTCTCTTATTTAGAACAAAGGTCATAGCAAAAAATGGATGAGCCCATATCGGTGTCCACCGCACACATGGGGTATTTTTGAGACTTGTATCAACTTCTCACTACATATGCTAATCTCCCTTCTCTATAGATTCTTCTATTTGATTTGAACACAGGGATAGTGGCGTAACACATGTCCATTTGCAGGGTACGTTTGAGCTTTGATGCCTAGGTCCTCAAGAGCAACATCCCAAACTTGGGTGGAATATCATCCACAACCATGTCCATGACTAAAATATTTTGGGGAATCTGATCCAGTGATACCACCATATATTTGATCAATCCCAAGCACTGCACTCTTCTTGAATCAAAGGAAAACATGTCTTTATAAGGCCTTGTGATTTCCAACCCTAATCTCTCCACCACTGACTTGGGCATGAGGTTGTGAGAAGCCCCCAAGTCTAACATTGCATTATGTAAGATTCGGTCATGAATGTTCAAACTGATATAAAAGGGAGTACATTGTCATTTTCAGGATTCTCTAAATGGGGGGGGGGATAGGAGGGTGGGTCTATCATCTTGAAGATTTAAGATATCTAGCTATTTTTCTTCTTTTGTTTTTACCATCTTCAAAATATGATCTTTGTATTCAACATTATTCAGTAGCTCATTGGAAGGGATGGAAGTTTTAATTTTAGAAATTTCGGTTTCAAGGCTAAAAGAATGATGGGCTTTATATATCTCCTCTATGTGGGTATCAACCTTTCCTTCTTGAATATTCTTAGGAGCCTCAACTCTTCCTCCCTGTATTTTTTTAGGAATATCAGCCTTAGGATCATATTTTTTGGGGGGATCCTTTTGATGTTGGTCATTTGAAAGCTGATCAGATAGACTTTTAGCAGGATTCACCACCACCTTCTTGTTTATGAGGTTGTGCTATTTTTGAAGCTGAAAATGGCATTTTGATACCCTCTTTGGTAATGTTCTGAATCAACTTCTGACATGCTACATTCCTGATCCAAAGAAAGCCTGTCATGTTCTTACTTAGTCAGGTAGAATTGAGGTTGAGCATGATCAAAATGGTGGATTTATTCTTCCGACTGTTCCAGCTCTTCTTCAATAACCAGATTTTCTACAAAAGGTGGTCTCACCTACTGATTTTCCTGATTTCTTGGATCTCTTTGCTCGCTTTGTATGTTTTGTGGAGCAAGAGGCCTTTTAAAGTTAGGGTTCCTGATATGACGTTTTGGGGTTTCTCTGGAAACATGTCTATTGTCCAAGGACAACCTATCCACAAGCTTATCCATGTTCATCATCATCTAATAAAATTTTGTGTCCAAGGAGTGGGATGTAGAGGGATGGAATTCTTCTTTACCCTTCTTCTTCTCAGTTTTAGTCTTATGCCTTATTTTTCCAGAAGCCATTAATTTTTCCTCCACTTCCCCAATATCCTTTATTATCTCAGAAAGGTTGGAGACCTTCTTTCTCTCAGTAAGAGGGCAAAATCGCTATCAAAGGAACTGGAATAGTGGAGTTTAGAAGCTCCCATAGGGGGTTTGATGTCAGTAGGTATGGAATTATACACCCTCATGAACCTAGTATAAAACTCGTGAACAAATTCCATTATTTTTTCTTTAGGTTTTCATATTGCATCAAGATCTATAAGGGGTTTTGCTTATCTTCCCATCTGCACAGAAAGGCTTGTTCAAACCTATCATAACTGGTGATAATTCTTGTAGGCAGACCTCTGAACCACTTATTTACCTCTCATGAGAAGCTTTGGGAAAACAACCTCATTTTGGCATCGTAATTATATACCTCCTCTAAGTCTATGAAATCATTAAATCAATCTACATGTTGCTCGGATGTGAGACCTCCTTCTCCATCGTATATCACAATACGTTGGGAATAGTGCTGGGGCAAACCATGGAGTTGGGTTGGAAGTGCTAGAGGAGCGAATCTAGCATCCATTAGTCTTGGGGGAACAAGGTTTGAGTCCCGGGCTTGCGGGACAACGAAGGAGATAGGGGGAGTAAGGGAAACAACATTATATCTTGGTGCACAAATGGATGGTATTTGGATATTTGTATCACTAATGGTTTCTTCAGGGAAGAGGGAAGGGTTTTTATTGTTAGAAGACTGCAACTTTTCCCAAAGGGGCTTTAAGGCATAGGTTTGTAATTTCTTCTTGTCAAACATAGTTTCACTCAGATTTGTTTCAGATCTAGATCTAAATAAGGTATTCTCAAATTTTAAATCAAAAGAGACACTGTTAATAGTCTTAGCCTCTTCCTTAGGTAAATAAAAATATCTCTTTAATAGAGGAGTACCTAATTTCACTTTTTCCTTTGTTTTTCGGAGGATAACTTCTGGATCGAGCACAAATTTTGTAGGTTCGGGATTTGGATTGATTTTGGTGTGCACCTTTTGTGAAGCTAGGATTCAACCAATGAAGTCGCCTATAGTCTCTTGTGGAACATATAACTTTGTCAATGAAGTCACCATGGAAAATGGTACAACCAAATGGATGTCCAAATCTTTGTTTTCCCTCAAAGACTGGATCTGATCTTTGTCGTTCTCTACAGGGTAGATGAACTCTTTCGTCCCCAGCAACAACGTCGGAGTTTTGTCACTCAGGAATTTGGTCTGTGTTGTAGCAAAAGAAATCCTAAGGCAACTATTTCAAACCTACTTGTAAGGATGGAAGCTAGCCCTTCCAACCTCAGAGAGGGCTCTCTCTAACAACTCAGTCACTCGAAGGTCACAAAGCAACATGTTGTATACTTAGTTCAATGGATAGATCTTCTGTAAGGGGGGATTAGGTTTTTTTTATATTTTAAATGGTAAGATCAGAGAACAAGGTTTCCATTGGGAATGGAGTCAACTTTAGGGTTCATATAACTATCAATGACTGGTTTTAAAGTGATTCAGGGGATAGAGGCAAGATAAATGAGGTTTGTTTATCAATAGGATATTAACACCGTGATAGAAGAATGGGGAAAACAGTCCATTGCATGTAGAGCATCTATCTTAGGATGAATTCTAACAACAGCTTTAGAAGAAAAGTGAAATGCTTAATCAAATGAATTCAGAGCACCAAACACAGGGTGAATTCTAAATCATCAATGCTTGATCAAACATTTTGAAGAAGAAAACATATTAAATGGAAAAATAGAGAAAAGAGACATAACACAAGAAAAACAGACATTTGAATATCATCACATGAATCTCTGTCTCAATCACTTAGTACTTCTGCATTGATATTAAATGATTCTATAAAAATAAGTATAATACCCAAAGTGGTTCTCTCTCAAGTTCGAACCCTTCAAAAATCTAAAATTCCGCTTTAAATAAGCTTACAAATTGTTTATGCAAAAAGCCAAAACCCTAATTGTTTCAACTAGTTCTAAAAATAGTAAAGTGCTTAGATGTCAAAATTAAAATAAAGTCAAGTGATGGATTCACTGAATGCCTATTTTAATAATTGTTGGTGAAACTGGACGTGATTGTTGTTTTGATCCACGTGTCCTTCTTGTCTTGAGTTAATTCTGCTCCATGAGAGGTACTTGAACTCTTGGTTGGAATTCGTTGGGGTTAGGTCATTTGACTTCTAGGTGCTTGAATCCTGTCATCCATCATTAATAATAGCCAACCAAGTCTAATAAGCCGAGTTGGAATAAAACTGGGAACTTTTGTAGCTTCCTAGATTCAATCATGACCTTAGGCACTGTAAAACTATGTTTTCCATAACTTTCATAGCGCTTGTGGCTCCCTTTTCAAATCGTGATAACCATGAGATTTATTTCTTGGAAAATATGTTTCATAATAGCCTCCTGAGTTTACTATTACATCAACTTCATTATAATGGGTGTGGCTCTATCCAGTATATGAGATAGCTTGGTTCTATTGGCCTTCCATACTTAAGAAACAATTCATGATGCCAAGGAGTCCCTCCAAAACTATCATATTGTATCAACAAATCTGTAGAGTGTGGATGATGCAGAATTTATGGGAAATTTCATAGCGCACATTCTGTTTTTGGCTCATTAGCGCTACATAAGTTCTCGAAAATGCTATATTTTTTAGGGTTTGATCATCTGTCTTCAAAAATATGTCTTTTGGAACCCTGGATAGCTACTTTGGATTCTTCTAAGCTCGATATACTCCCATGTACGTTCATGGGAGCATCTAGTCAGTTTTGGACCATAAAAAATGAAACCCTAGCTAGCAACCATGATTTTAGGAGTTTTAGACAGAGATATTTTTTTGTTGATTTTAGTTTCATTTCCTGAGTTGTCCAAATTTAACTACATTAATGATGCATCTAACTGCCTTTAAAATGTATACTGAACTTGATCATTCTCATCTTTCTTTCCTACCACAAGTAACCTTTCCAAAAAAGGGGAGGGAGAACATTTATATCAAAAAACCTAGCACATTATCCACTGCATGTTTGGGGAATACCTATAATCCACAGCCAAAACTTGTTATTGGGATAAGTTTTTAGGCTTCAGATAGGAGAGACCAACATTCCATTTGGGCTGCTACATCAACAATGAGCTTCAAATTTCCTCTTGACCCCCTACTTCTGTATCATTGCATTTCTTCTTGGAGGGTCCTATTCTTTGTTTGTCACAGATGGTTTCTTAGGTAAATATTTTTCACCTGTACCTTAGGGGACGCCATCTCTACAATCTTCTCTTGTTGTCATTTAGGCTATTTTCTATGCAGTATAGTTCTTTTTTAGCACCCCCCATGATTTCTACTTTCCTCTTTGATCTGTAGGTTCTCCTCTTTTATATTTTGAAGCTCTACTTTTAGCTGGTTAACCTTTGAGGCGGCCTCACTTTGGTGTGGAGGAGGAAACGTTTTTGGTCTTTCATAAGGAGGTTGTATGGGAGAAGAGGGGGAATCCTTCGGTAGTTCCTCTTCCTCTATTTGGATCGGTGTTTGAGAGACCTTGGGCATATATTTAGATGGAGGATTTTTTACATTTTTGGTAGCCATATCTCTCATAGCTGACCTGGTGAGAGGTATTTTTGGTACTGCTATTTTATTTATGTTTGGTTCAACCTCCACCTTTATACCCTTTATTTTCTTATCCTTGACCTATTTTTTGAGCTCCTTTGCAGGTTCTACTAGCCTCTTCTTGGCCTTGCCTAGTTTTTCTTCTGGGGTTTCTTCCATTCTTAACTTCCTTTTAGCTCTTTGAGTGCTTGAGTCTTGGGCAATCTCAACCATCCCCACCTTTATTTTTACTAGTTTCTTGAGGTTTATTATTTTCATATTTCCCTTTTCCATGCTACCAAAATGAGATGGGCTTCCTCCACCTTCGGCCTTGACCTCTGCCTCTTTTATTCTTTTCTCTGTCAGCATTGTTCTTATTCAATGCAGGGGTCATGGATTTTGGTTCATATCCTGCTAGAAGGAGGTAAGAGCTCCATTCTGTGTTTACCTTCTGTAATTATTCTAGCACTGGAAACTTAATTAATCCAAAGTGAAATATGTAGTGGTCGATTTTAGCCTTGTTTGAATGTGCTTTATCGATCATATTCTCTAAACTCATGTATAGGAAGAATGATATTTCCATGGGATTTATCCCTATAAAATGTAGCAACAGCCTGAAATGATATTGGTAAGCTGTGTCATATCATCCTTCACATGTGATGTATTTTTGGATGATCAATAAGATATCCCCGTTTTTCTTGGTCAACCATGCCCTGGGTACGCCATCAACTAAGTTATCCCCTTTGTTTTCATCCTTGAGGAAGTGGTCACATTCCACCATCTCAAATTATGTGTCTTTGAACCATTCTTCTCCGACCCTAGGTATATTTGTAGCAGCATTTATTGAGATGGTATTCACTTCCATCTCTAGTGGTCCGATTTTGGTTTTCCTCCCATCAAAATTTAGCACGAAGTCTCTGGCTACCTATTTATGACATCCCTATAGATTTTCACAGAACCTTAGCCAATTGATACGGCTGAAGAAATGGCGCAATGTGGGGTGAGCGTCCAGCATCTCTGTGTATGTATTTTCATAGTGAACTATTTCCCCACTCTTCTTCATCTTCTTCTTGGTTGTTTAGGGATTCATAACTTTACTCCAATATTCGACTTCAACTTTCTTGACACCTACGGGAATTATCGGAGTGGTAGTCCCCCTTAATCGACAAACTGGGTCTTAACACATTTGATCGATGGGAGTTACGACTGGATCTCGTAGGGCAGAGGTTTAAAAAATATTTGATAGCTTAGTGTGTAATGATTTCTCAGGAGAATGATAGTCTTGGCGGAGGTAAAAGGTGGATCTATATGAAATCCTATCATAATCCAGTTAAGCATACTGGTTGGGGAGATGTGATGGGAGCTCATCATGATTCAACCAATATTTAATGACCCATCATCATCTTTCACAGGTTTTGGTAGAGGCGGTTCTTTTGACTGGTGATTGGATGTTTTGGGAGTAATGAAAACTTTTACAACGTCGGCACCTTGTAATGGGGTTTGGGCGCTATGAGATTTTCAGAGACTTTTGTAGAGGAGAGATTTTATGGAAGGGAACGTGCGCTACGCAATTTTCAGATACTTTCATAGCAGAAATGCATGGTAGTAGGAATCGAGAGCTAGAAGATTGTAGAAAAATTTTGTAGCAGATGCATTCATCTCTTTTAAATTGGCACTACAGAAGTTTCAACCCTTTCATAGCGCTTATGGATTATTTTCTTTTTCTAGTGCTACGGAAGTGTATAAATTGGATTTCCACACGACGGGGATATTAGGTAAAGTGGGGGATGATGAATTTAGACTTAATGATACCTAGAGTAGTCCCCTGACCCCCTTGGATAATTTGGAGACAAGTGGAAGAAAAAACTGACCTAGGTAGATCATCAAGACAATTTAACTCGAGTGTAGGTTCGGGTGATAACACCAACCAAGAGGATTGTACCAAAATGTCCCCATAGAGCTTGGGATCAAGATGGTTATGATCGATATTGAAGTAACCGACACTTAACTCGACTACAACATCCTCTTGGGGCATAGTTACATGTATGCCATGAAAGCGGTATCCTCCTCAGTCTTATGTATCATGATGTTTCCCTTGAATGGGAATATAGTTACCCTCGAAAAACTTAACTACTATGACCCTAATACCATGAGCAACCCCAACAATATCCTACCAACTATACGAGGCGATGATCAACCGCATGTTGACATTTCCCCCGGTATGTACAAAGACTCCAATTTGTTAGGAGCATATTCGGGACCACCACCAAAGATCCCTACATCTACCAATGACCTAATGTGCATAGTTTTCACCACTAAAAATGGAGTCTCCTCCACCTCAACACTGTCATCAACACCATCGTTGAGCCATGGCACTGAACAAACATTGAGTCCATCGGTACCACCGATTTTTCAAATCCCATTCTTGTATCCTCCCATGGGTGTACAAGGTACACTTATTATGGCTTAGTTAACTCTAATTGGGATAAATCTAGGGATATCAGCATGGTACCTCACACCACCCTACCCAGAAATGGATTCCAAACCAATCACCCATTATGAGTTTGTCCCTATTTCGGCTAGTACAGCTGCAAGGAATGTATCACGTTTGGTTACGACAACCCAACCTATGACATCCTTGATTACACAACAATCGGTTTTCACTGAGACTATCAATGGGGGCACCAAACAAACAAAGTTAAAAGGTCCCCTATTACCAAACCTGACATCTACTTAGTAGAAACCGCAAATCCTAAAGTAGGGAGCATCAACCATTAGGATTTAAATGCCCTAGTAATGATCCATACTCCTAATCAAAGGGTCATACTACCGTGTTCTCTTTGCGAGTAGTTGTTAGAAAAACAAGATCGCAAAGAAATAACAATAAATAGAAATGCCAATATAATCACACATACACATTACAAGAGAGACACAGATATATCGTGGTTCACCCAAGATGATCTACGACCACACTAAAGTTGCCAGTCCTTATTATTATACCGTCCAACAAAGTGAAGGGATACAACCTGCAGCACAGCCGCTGCACTTCCTCTTCACTGTCTCACACTCTCTCTTCTTGATCTCAGAGATCTTTACAATGCATAATACCTAATACATCAACCCTAGCCGTGTTACAATGTCTTTCTTTTATAATGGAAATACAATGGGAAAATACCATGGGTTACCCAAAACCATGGGCCCGAAAACTGTTTGGCGAAAACAACCCCAAAAAATTTTCTCAGGGGTTCGCCCCCAAATCCCCTTTCTTGGGGGCATTTCCCCTGAACCGCTGGCCCCTGGACCCCCTAGTATCATGCCATAATCATAACCAAACCTGGGGTACGAACACGGATGAATAATAATATCTTTGAATCTGGAGATCAGGATCCACAACCAATAATAGTAAGGCCACACAACCAATCTATGTACTGCCTTACTAGAGCTAAGGAATTTGCTGAAAACCCCCATTAGCATCACCCATGATCCACTAGTAGTTAAAGGGGCCACACCTCCCTCGCTCACATCTAAGTCCAAAACATTACATACGATTCACGCATGTTCCATATGTGCTCAGCATGGGCACTATATGCACCATTGCCCCGAACTCCCTCAATACTGAGAGGCGTAAGCAACAGTTCATCTCACTCAAGTAACAATTGAGGAACCCCCTTCTTACACCAGGAAGTAGAATTCATTAATGTGATCACCACATCAACGACACTGTTATTCACCCCTCCCACAAAAGTTGCATCAACTATAGAAAACGTGGTAGAGCTTGTAACAAGGGTATTTTTTAATGATTATAATATTATACTTAAGTATAGTATTCTATGCGATTATTTTGGATTGAAAAATATATATATAGATAGGTAGGCGAATATTAAATATGAAACCTACAATTTACTACTGAAACTTGTAAATTTTGGCGCATATTATGATTAAAAAACATATCTTATGTAAATATAGGCAATATTAGAGACTAAAAATGACCAAATAGCGAATTCAATATTTTTTGAAAAAAAATCCCAAAAATAGCCAATTGACGAAATTTTATCCCTAAAAATTACCCTTCCTGTAACGTTGCAAGACCCATGTAAAATTACGACGATGCCATCACACAATGAATGCTCGTCATGTGGGAACTCACCCATATCCCCCCTTCTTGCACCATCACATGCATAATAGAGCAAATCAACACCCAAGAAAACCAAGAAACATTCCATCCCCGCGTACCAATACCTTGCCGATCTTGTGGAGCGACCACGCATTACTCCTTTAAATTCCCCATTTTGCGCGTCGAACGACAAACTTGTCTCGAACTAATGAGAATGCAAGGTCAATTAAAACCCCCCCATGTAACCCCTTGACGATCTTGTGGAGCGACCACGCATTACTCCTTTAAATTCCCCATTTTGCGCGTCGAACGACAAACTCGTCTCGAACTAATGAGAATGCAAGGTCAATTAAAACCCCCCCGTGTAACCCCGTAAGCATCACCAATCGAGGAAGTAGTACCGACCTTACTAGACACCATTGATGTTGAATATCCTTTAGCCAGTGTCCTCACTTGCAATGAATCCTCGTCTTCTGACGAAGACGCAGACTACCGGAAAGCATTCCCAAAAAATTAACAAATAAACAAGGGGTTTGTACCCCCTTAACACAAACAAGACATCCAACACCATCCATTGATATTCTTATTTGTGTAAAAAACTTTACTTTCGTTTCACACTATCTCAAATTAGAAAGTAAACTACCTCTCTTCTTCAAATGCAGATGGCCCCCCAGACGGACATCTACATAAGATACACGAATGGTGCCAATCGATGGTCTAAACATATAGCATCCGTTGCATGGGTTATATATTACCCCTCCCATACACTCTACCACACCAACGGAGTGTGCTTCGGGGCACTAACAAACGACCAAGCAGAGTATGATGCCATAATAGGTGTATTAAGCGATGCCTTACACCTAATCATTCACCATCTACAAGTGCCCCTCGACTCACAACTTGTCGTATCATAGTTGAATAATGTATTTTTTTGCGCAACTCGCTCCCTTTCCAAAATTTTCTGCACATGGGCCTTCTCATTAGACAGCTTGAAATCATTACTTTCACACATATATCGAGAAATGCCAATGCATTTGTCGACTCCATCACCAATGAGGCATTGAATTGACACCTGATACATAACTCAACTGCATAAACCTGCATATCATTCATACATACATACGTCTATGTGTCTTACCTATGACTACACATAAATGTATCTCATCATCATATGTCCTAAAGTCGATAATGAATGCCTAAAAAAATTTTGATAGTATCAACTACTACATATGCATCACATCAACACATAGGAAACGGAAAGAAAAATACACATACATCACATACATAAGGAGATGCACACATCATGTGCCACCAAAATGGTATATATATATATATATATATATATATCATAAAAATGTGTGTCATATACAAAAATGGCCCTCGTAAGGCATATACATAGGTATCCTTATGAGAGATACATAGAAAAACTGCCTCCCATAGGCTCATCAAAAAATATGTATATCTACAAAACTTGGGCTCATAGCCCTATACAATTTATTAAGCTTCCCTTCCAGCTGGTGGATCTCTAGGTCCCAAAATATACAATAGCCACACATCCTCCCCTCATGCCGACTCTGTTCCTCACCGTGGTCTCTATCGTGGAGGAGGGGTTTCTTCTCCGTGCACCTCTCGTGCCACATGGTATGCCACAGCTACACACTGCATAATCTGCCACCATGATAACCCACACTCACTTGGTAAGTGGAGTGTCAAATCCAAATCATCATCCTCAAGGTCGGCCCAACCCCATTCATCAATGCCAGTAGACATTGCACCAAACCTCTGCTCCAAGTCAATTATCATGGCCACCATCCTGTGCCCTCTAGCCACTCCACCTACCACAGCTCCTCCAACATTGGCTCCTCCCGCTCCAGCGGGACCACCCTCACCCGCACCTGCTCTGCCAATGGCCTGTCCAGCCCCACCAGCCGGGTAATATCACCTTGGTCTCAGTCTCCGAGGTGGCCTCACAAGACCTACATCTGCATCATAGAGGAGGAAATCATCATCATTACCTGATAAACATGTATATCATAAATGTACATAAATAGAAGTATGTACAAATATATATATGAAAAGTACAAAACCGTAAAAAAATATCAGTAGCGTCAAAATCACCAACATGAATAGGAGCTCCAGATCTCCTCGAAAGTCCATCCCACTCCAAGTATATCTTGATGGTCAGCCTATGCGGCCGTCCCATACATCCAACGCCTATGGCATATAATAGGCCCCCGGTGGCCCACCACCAACACGAGGCATAACACGCCCCCAAAACGCTATCCTTGGCTCCTGTGGCACCCTCAGTGACACCACTACCTATGGCCACAAAGACGGTTAGCCCTCGAAGAAGTAGTAGCATAACAAATTGTCATAGCAGAAGGTGCGCCTCCCCCCGCCCTAATGCAAATCTGACATCTACTGCATCATCGACTACAACATCAACGAACCCCACGCCATGAGCCAACCAACCATCACCCTCTCTACTAAATAGAGTTGCCCCCCTATGATCTGGTTAGGGGATGTGGCCCACAATACGTGCACAATGGTTGTCGCAATAGCCTCCACCTGTAGAGCCCTGATATGGCTCACCAACACTCCGCTAGAGTTCACAGAAATCTGGTCACCACCGCAGTATTGGTCCACTAATGTGTGGATCGTCTCCCCCACCAGCTGTGGAGGGAGCGACTCCCTCACCCGTCAGGTATTCAATACCGTCAAGAAATAAATATCCTGAGTCGTGATACTCAGGTCCTCGCATCCTACACAGAACACTCTTCGGTTAGGGACCCACATGTCCAATGAATGCCACAAGAGGTAATCGACCGACCACATTCGAGGGCACTTTAAGAACTTCAATATCCCAACATCACATAAGGCCTCTATTGACCAACACAAGATTGTAGAGGGTATCATACTCCCTCTCTCTCCACTCAACATTGTGGATATGTGCCATCACTGGCAAGCAACCACCTGCACAAGGAAATGATCACCCATTAGATTTGTAAAATCATTAGCGCGACCTTCCCTAGGAAGGTCTACGTGTAGCATGAATTTTTACAACATATTTGCGTGTAGCACGGTCGAAACACTATTTGGCTGCGTGGAACCATCGCGTAGGACATTTACAGCTCAGTTGCATTGGCTGCACGACTATTCAAGGAACAGTCGCTTGAATAGTCGCGCTGAAACTAGTGTGTGGCCGAAGCATATATATCCCACACTACGTGTGGTAGAGTACATTATTTTCATGCTACTGAGCGCACTATACCTCACACAATTTTTGGAAAATTTCATGCTATGGTAGTGCAATATTCTCCAAAAGTCCCGCGCGGTAGCCCTTAAACACAAAAAAGAGACCCCTAGCCACCCAGGGGACCCCAAACCTAAGTCTACCCAGACAAAATTAGAGAGTAAAAAGGTGAGGCATACCTGGAACTCACGGCTTGACGAATAGTGCACCGGATCTCCCAGAATCGCTCGAAAGACACTCTAGGAGATCGATGGCACAAAGTACAAATGATTTCGAAAAGTGGGCCCTACCCCTATTTTATACTCATTTGATCCAAAATTCCAACTAATGCCACAAACAAACCATAACTCCATTTCAAAAACCGTTCACACCATTACAACCAACGCTTCGATATATTTGACATGGAACCAACCAATATGGATTCCCACCAATGTCACTGGGACACTATTTTCCTATCCAAATACCCCACATGTATGCAATGTTTTGGTTATATGATTTCTGCATTAACAATACCTTGGTTATGTCTTTTACTACACTTGGGTATGTGCGTCGTATGTGCAAGACTGCGATCAGGACAAATATGAAGCCTTTTGTCCAGTATAAGAGTAAGACTCCAAGCTCTAACAAGAGGGATCACACACCCTACCACATATATCATTCTGAAACTGGCATATAGACACTATTTACCCTTCGTTTATAATGTAGATCCCAATATTCCCACTGATAACCATAGGGCCCTCATTCATGGCTTTGATGTGCCATCAACATCATTTCCATGAATAGCATGTTCCCCCATGGGCATGCACATCATTTCCATCCCCAACATCAATTGGAACCTATGATGTCGAACCCCCAGAAGTCCGAGGAATCTGACCCAAATTGAAAAGACTCTCCCTTCGAGTATCATTTCATAATTGTGCATTTACTCCACCAAGTAGACACTCATTAGATACCTCAGCACTGGTTACGAGAATAATTCACAAATCGCCCCCCATACCTCCATGAGTACTTTACCATTCGTAATTCCTCTCGTATCATCACCCTCGCAAAGACACGTATGTTCCCTCCCACCCTCAGAAATAACCAATTCTATTTAGTTATCCCATAGGTATACATTGCATGGCATTGTTTCATGGGGAATCCGTCTTTGTGTTTGCAAGTTATCCCTCACTCCATCCTTGGAAAGTGTCCCCAATCCACTCAAAACCATGGGGAATTCTCCCATCATCAAATCGGTCTCCCGACACACCGAAAATTGTGGGGACCCCAAAAATATTCTTTATGTACAAACACTCCCCCAATAACCTCACAATGTGGGAACACAATATTATTTTGGTAGCAACCCATGGTCGCCTTTGATTGATGTATTTGAGTCGCCATATGGTCAACAATATTCGTTTTGTTGGTCACCATTACCCTTCGTTTTGCGTCTCCATCAAAACCCTTTCATTTGTAGTTTGTCTCAATCCGTTTTGACTTGTGCCATTCTAAAACAAAGATTCCTTCCCCGCTCCCCATGTTTACATCGATCAAGGGAAGTTATGAGCCCCACGCTTATGATTTGATTATTTGTAATGTTTTTATTTTAGTTTAAAAATTTAATATACTTAATAAGATAGAGTTGTGGATTTGTTAATTCATTTTTAATATTTATATAAAAAGTAATAGAGAATTTAATATACCCACTAAAACTTGTGTACATGATGAAAATAAGTTTATAATGTAAATTCACGAGGTGTCATATGAATTATTTTGGGATATAGTTGATATTGTTGGAGACTCGTGGAATTGAGCATGGATGATACTTTGGAAGGCTCCCTATATGAGCCATGCCTACATAATAAGTACTGGGAGTAGACATTGGAGCTATAGTTTGCAAGCCACCAAAAATGGTAAGATTAAACGACATGTTTGTTTGAAGAAATATCCAATTAAGAGAGAGGGTAGAGAAAATGCAATAAATTCATTGAAACAAATTATCAAAACAATGAAGAAAGAAGAATTGAAACATATCATTAAAAAATGACATCAACATTTGTGACTTTGCTTAGAAATAAACCATTAATATAAGTCAAAAGAAAATATTACTATATGTAGAGAAATAAATTCAAAATGTATCATTAAAAAATGACACCAACATTTGTGACTTTGCTTAGGAATAAACTATTAATATAAAGTCAAAAGAAAATATTATTATATGTAGAAATAATTTCAATTTTTTTTTTTTATCAAAAAAAACCATCATTCTATTAAAGTAGGATCAAATATACATTGAACTTCATTACAATAAGTTGGTTGCTTGAACAACCCCTACTGAGATCAAAACCATCCTTACTAATATCAGCATAATCCCTTAACCAGAACCAGAGATCAGCAGTACAACACTCCAGGACATAACTAGTGAGGCAAAACCACTGACTAACAACCATCGAAAAACTACCAGAATTACCCCATTACAAAAAGGATGTCGAAAGAACAGACATATCCCATCGAAAAAACCCAACAACAAAGATCCAGAATAAAGCCATTAAGATGGAAGCCAAAATAAGTCAAAACATGAAACAAACCGAGGCTAGAGCCTGCCAAAATACCAAGTCGAGACCTCCACATAGAGACAGAGCCCAGCCACTGAAAGAGAGGAAAGTTCAGGCAATTAACCATTCGGATCAGCCTCGTCCTCGATAACCACTATAGGTGGTACTTCATTTGCCACAACCTTACCATAGAGATTAATCTCTCTCGGATTCTCAACTTTTTTAGGTTGGGTAAGGAAAGAGATCCCCATATCTGCCGCCAAAGCATCCAGTTTCATGTGAATCCAGTTCATCTCATCAACATGATCCTTACAACGTTCCTCCAGCTTGGTCATCCTCTGAGAGCCAGACAAGATATCAACCCTCGCCTCAAATACCTAGGTGATGAGTGTCTTAGTAACCCACATCATAACAACTACCCGATTATACAAAGTCATCCAACCCCTGGTATTCCCAGGGTCATGTATCCAGTCTGCCATAGAAATAGCCTCTGAAGGCAATTGTTGCTCCCCCACTCGGCGCCATAAATTCTCTTCCAATTCCTCCACTTCACGTTGCACATCATGTGGAAAAAAATGACGAAAGAAAATAGCAGTTGCGGAAGCACTCCATTGGTCCCGACTGGGACTAGCCTGGGCCACATTGCCCCTACCAACATTACTCGGCTCACTCTACGCCTGTCGACCTCTCCTCACAGGTCTCCCTCTCGGAGGCATGATCACAGAATCCTTACGACCACACTCCACCTAGTGAAGGGGCACAATAAAACTCAACACAGCACCAATGTTACCCAAGCGACAACCACTATGACTGTTGTCATTCCTGAAAACTGAATTTAAAGGAATGCCGCCCCTAACAACCAGTAAATCCCCCATAATGATCCAACCTTTGTAATAATTCAGCATGTCTTGTTCCCTCGTCATATCAGCAGAACCCTTATTAGCATTACCCGACTGAATCATGAGAAGTCGATCTTCCATAAACATCTCATGCTCCATATCCCGTATCATAATTGACACATACGATGAAAAAGATACGGATAAACAGGTAGTGATGTTGTCATTAAGGCTACCCAAATACCATCTGTCAATACCACCCTAAGAAGTGTACCAGCTGTTACATACCATCGGGTTTTTGTGTAGAACTGCTGCCAGTTGTGGGCTCCTTAACTCCTCTGTCACATTCGACAATCATCATGCACTTGTTAAGACACGTCCCCGGGGGCATTTCCAAGGCCACTCCTTCCCATCCTTCCTTATGGTTACTGGTGCCTTAGTTAGCCAGTACATACGCCAGACAGTTAGAACTCCTCCTAACATGATGGAAGGTGATGGAGTTGAATGACGCAATGAGTTTTCCAAGACAAGTCAGTCACCACGCCAGCCTCCACGACGGTGCCAACTTGGTAGCACGAGTCTCATTGCAGATATTTATGGCGATCTGGATAAGCAGGTTTAAGTCCCCCTCCACAATTAAACAGTTTAAGCCACGACAGGCCGACATGCATAAACCCTGCAACATGCCTTCACACTCGGCTATGTTGTTAGTCTCACGACCCAGATGCCCATAGTAACTATATAGAACCCTGCCTTGATCATCGCGAAGAACACCACCATATCTAGCTTTACTCGGGTTACCTTTCGACGCCCCATTGAAGTTAATCTTGTGCCATCCCTGCAATGGTGGAGACCAAACCACCGGACTATCAAGTGAAATACGACGAGGATGGATGCTTCCAACAAAGCAAGGGATATTCTTAATTCCCCAGGTACGTAGAATACTCAGCTCATTTCCGGGAATGTTCATGTCCTGATCGGTCCAAACAGTTAATTGCAGAGTCTCAGTGATTCCATGCTGTATATGCCCCCAGACCATCTTGCAGTTAAGTTGTTTACCAGTGAATATTCGTTTGTTACATTCTTTCCACACTTCCCATAGGAGGAAACCAGGAAAAAGTTCCCAAACCTGGTTCAGAAGTCTTCCTTGGAAGGGGTCTTCCCTCCACTGTTTAATATTTTCTCCCAGGTCATTCCTAACTCTATTTGACAGGCGGAATATCTCTGCTCCTTCATCCCACGGGGCTGAAGAGAAAATGCAGCCATCCAAAAGATGAGCTATCATTTCTCCATGATTACCACATAGGACACAAAGTGAAGGTCCCTCAAAACCTCTCTTCACAATATTATCCCAAGTTAAAATTCGACCTTTCAAAACCCTCCAAAGGAAAAGGGTAATTTTAGGCCATAGTTTGGATCCCCATAGATATTTCCAATTATGGTCCAGAGTTTGATTCATCGGGATGGCTGCAAAGAGTAAGCCTCCTTAATAGTAAACATGCCTTTAGGGCGGTAACCCCACCTGTGAATGTCCATACCCATCTGAGATTTTATTTGTCGGTTTATTAACATGTCATAGATTTCCCCTCCTATATCTTCCCCATAGTTATCTGTCCACCATTTAAGCGGGTTCTAGAAACGAAAACCTCTGTCATGCTAACCCTCCTGCCAATAACAATTAACCGACATCCAAATATGGTGCAGAACATGGGAATCAATAGGGATATCATTCACTAGAGAAGAAAGAGAGGGCTCTTTTTTCCAGGCATCCAACCAAAGATTGGATGAAGACCCTTCACGTATCTCCCAAAAACCATGTTTTTTGATTAGCTCACTTCCAGCACGCACCATATCCCAGATGTGAAATCCTTTCTCCGGTCCATCATCCCGCACCCAGTCCTGTTGATCAATCAGCGAGCCATACTTCTTTCCCCCAAAACTAGCCCATTTCTCATTTGTATGAGTAATCCAACGCCACCATACCTTAGCTCCACACACAGTACTCAGTACCTCCAGATTTCTAAGACCTAAACCCCCTTCAGGCTTAGATTTACACAGTATTTCCCAATCAACCAAAGGCCACTTCTTGTGGTCCATTGTGCCTCCCCACAAAAAAGGTTCGTTGGATATTCCTGATCTCCTTCAAAACCGACTTAGGAGCATCCAGAACAGAAAACAGGTACAAAGTCATTGCTTGCAACACAGATTTCACAAGAACAACTCTTTCCAGGAAGTTCAAGGATCTAAGCATCCAGTTAGAGAGTCTATCCCTCATTCTATTTAAAAGATCTTCCCATGAAGCCTTTTTTAAGGCCCCCTCCGATAATGGAGCACCGAGATATTTGGTTGGAAGGGAGCTCTTTTTGAACCCCAAAATTCTGATTATGTTCCTCTAACTGATAGGAGGAGTATTAAAGAAAAAAACCAGTAACTTATCCATATTAATAGTAAGCCCATAGGCTCTTATAAAAATATTCAAAGCTTTCTTAATTTGTCTAGCTTCCTGGACCGAAGAGTGTCCCATGAGCAAGGTATCATCAACAAACTGCTGGTGGGTTATAGCTTTCTCATAGGGAGGGAACATAAGACCTTTAATGTTGCCCTGATCAACTAAATGGGAGATGAGTCTACCAAGTCCTTCCATCATAATCACAAAGAGAAAGCGTGAGAGAGGGTCACCCTGTTGGATACCCCAAGATGGTTTAAAGACAGTAGAAGGATGCTCGTTAATCAGGATGGAGAAAAAAGCAGTGGATGTAAGGTTGGCTATCCATTTAATCCAGACATCACTGAAACCAAAGGATCAACTCATAATTTCTTTCATATACGTCTAGTTAAGTTTATCATAAGCTTTGGATAGATCCAATTTTAGAATCATCCCTGCTTTCTTGGTGCTTCGCAAGGAGTGAAGAACCTCATGCGCTAAGATAATGCCATCCATAATTTTTCTGCCTTACACAAAACCATATTGTTCCAAAGAGATCAGGGAGGGAAGAACGGGTTTGAGCTGCCATTAGAAAGGACTTTAGTGATGAGTTTATAAGTGATGTTAGAAAGGGAAATCGGTCTAAACAAGTTAGTTTTCTTAGCCATCGGAATTTTAGGGATCAAGGTTAGAAAGGTAAAGTTCAAGGCCGAGAGAACCCCTCTCATTCTACGGGATTCTTCCACCACCTGCCTGTAAAATTAGTCACAGCAGATCTAATGAACAAGTAAATCAATCACAACAGATGAACATAGAAAATATGGTGCAAAACTGTGCAAAACATGCAGCAGTGCTCTCTATCCCAGAAAGGGTGAATGAATTACAATACAATCCAATATCTGTCAATGGCAATTCGAATTGACTAAGTAGGCCATTCGAATCACTGAAATGGAGTAGCTTGACTCTATCTAGGAGTCCTCATCAATCATCGGTGGTGCTCATCAATCACACCAACCAGTCATCCAGGTGTCAAGCTGAGTCTAACTGATCATAATAAATGTAACTGAAGTGTGTAGCACTGATATAGGATCTGGAGGCTCAGTGGGGGCGTATGGGAGGCTAACTGGAGTCAGAACAAGTCACCTAATCGAACTGGAGGTCAATCGGAGGTGAAACAGTCAGTTAGGAGTGAAATCAATCAGAATCGGAGCTAACTGAATGTAACTGGAGTGAATCTGCAGTGGTAGGTGAACAAGTGCGCCCTTCTCTGGCAGTAGGTGAGAAGAGGGTGCCTTTCAGCTTGGGAGGGCTAAAACTCTGTGGTAAGTGGCTCCCAGGTGCTAGAAGAAGGTGGATAAGGTGCTGGAGGCATCAAACTGGTGACTGGACTGCATATCCTGAAATAGATCATGCAAGATCCTGAAGTAGATATGTATCCTGAAATAGATGATCCTGAAATAGATATGTATCCCGAAATAGATGATGGATATCCGAACACCCCCCCTCAAGCTAGACTATGATGTGCCAACTAAAATAATGTGGGGCCCTGGTAACTAAGACCAAAGGTCACCCCAATACAATAATCCAAAAAATGCTGAAAATAAACTAAGTGAGGAAAGAGGGAAAACCCAGTGGGAAGAAAGCCCCCCCTCAATTCTAAAGCATAATAATGAATCAATCTGTCTCCACCATGATGGAACTCACCCCCAACAGTGAACGGAGGTAAGAGAACTTCTTCTCAGTGAAGCTCTTGGTGAAGATGTCTGCAATTTGCTCATCGGTAGGGCAATATTGCAGAATGATGGTGCGGTCATGCACCAACTGTCGAATGTAATGCATATGAATCTCAATGTGCTTGGTCCTCTGCCGCTGAACTGGATCTGTGGAGATATTGATAGCACTTTGATTGTCACAAAATAGGACAGTCGAAGTAGTGCCACCAAAACCAAACTCGGAAAGAATACCCTGCAACCAAACTGCCTGAATGCAGGCATTGACTGCCCCTCGATACTCTGCCTCTGCTGAAGAAAGTGCAATGGCTGCTTGCTTTTTGCTAGACCAGCAAATAGCACCATGACCAATCATGAAAACATAACCGGAAGTGGACTTCCGATCAATGCTATCACCTGCCCAATCTGAATCAGTAAAACCAATGAAATCTAGCTCAGAATCTGCAGCATAATGTATGCCAAACTGTCTCGTACCTTGCACATACTGCAAGATCCGCTTGGCTGCTCGCCAATGAAGCTCATGTGGCTGCTGCATATATCTTGACACGGCACTCACGGCATATGAGATATCAGGCCGTGAATGTGTCAAATAAAGTAGTGAACCAATCAACTGTCGATACATACTGCAATCTGCAAGCGGTGTGGAATCTCCCTCCTCAAGACTGATTCCTGAGAGGAATGGGAACGGGGCTGCCTTACATTCAGCCATATTAAACTTCAATAACAGGTCGGAAGCATATTTTTGCTGAGATATAGTGATCCCATCAAAATTTTGAGCTATCTCCAAGCCCAAAAAGTGACTCAGCAAGCCCAAATCGCTCATGTCAAAAGCTAGATTTAAGGCAGATTTTAGCTTGTTTATTGAAGTAAGTGTGCTACCAGTAATAAGCAGATCATCAACATAAAGTACAATAACCAACAAATTACCTTTAACTCGCTGAAGATAGACATTCGGATCAGATTTGCATCTTTGGAAATTCTGAGAAAGAAGGAAGGAGTCCATCTTTGCGTACCAAGCTCTTGGGGCCTGTTTTAACCCGTACAAAGACTTCTTCAATCTACAAACCAATGATGGATCTGATGTATAACCCTCTGGCTGCTGCATATAGACCTCTTCAGCAAGGTCTCCATGTAAGAATGCACTCTTCACATCCATGTGATGCACCTCCCAGTGCTTGGATGCGGCAATAGCTAAAACAAGGCGGATGGAATCCATCTTTGCAACCGGTGCAAAGGTCTCTGTGTAGTCCACTCCTTGGACTTGGGAAAAACCTTTTGCCACCAACCTTGCTTTATATTTGCTGATAGTGCCATCAGCAGCAACTTTAGTACGGTAGACCCATTTACACTTCACTAATTTTCTTCCAGGTGGAAGAGAAACTAGCTCCCATGTATTGTTCTTTTGAAGAGAACTGTACTCTTCATCCATGGCATCTTTCCATCTCGGATCTCGATGGGATGAATAGTATGATTGGGGATCTGAACCAGCCATCAAATAACAAATCTCAGGAAGAAATGGATCAGAAATAGAAAGAGCCATACCTGCCCTTTGAAAGTCTCCTCTCGTTCGTCTCGGATCAGCAGGATTTCCAAGACTAGAACCAGCAGATTGTAGAGTATTTTGGGCCCACTTTGGTAACTGAGGAGGATCTGATTGGTCGGATTCCGAACCTGATATGTCATGATCATCATATGCTGCTACAATATCAGAAATATCAGAACTCATACCTTCATTATCGCTGCTCGAATCTTCTTCTGGTGAAGGCGGTGAATCGGCAGTTTTCTCCTCAACTAGTTGCAATTCTTGAAGCGGTTCTTCAAACTGCACACTGCGCTCTATGAATATCTTTTTAGATCTGATATCCATGAGTTTATATGCTTTTGATTCTTCCCCATATCCTATCAATATGCACTCGATACTTTGTGGATCCAAAGCTCGTCTCTTCTCAGAAGGAATTCTAGCCCATGCAGTAGAGCCAAAAACTCTCAAATTTGACACATCCGGTTTGTGACCAAAGAATGCTTCGAAAGGAGTCATACCTTTCACGGATGAATGTGGAACTCGGTTCTGTATATATGCAGCAACATTGATTGCTTCAGCCCAAATATTTGCAGCCAAACCTTTTGATTCAATCATGCATGTAGCCATCTCTTTCAGTGACCGGTTTTTCCTTTCCGCTACACCGTTCTGCTGGGGTGTGTAGGGAACTGTATGTTGGATCTTGATTCCGCTTTGGGAACAAAGTTGCAGCAACTCGGACTTGATATATTCCCCACCATTATCAGATCTAAGAGCTTTGATCTTGCTCTCAGTGGTGGTCTCAACAGAAGCCTTAAAATCCTTGAATTTTCCAAGCACTTCTGACTTGTTTTTGAGAAAGAATACCCATGTAAAGCGAGAATAATCATCAATAAATGTCAAAACATACCTTGAACCATTTAATGACATATGGGGCAGCGGACCGCTGATATCAGAATGGATCAATCCCAAAATAGTAGAGGCTCTGCTAGCCTTGCCGCGGTCGAATCTGTGCTCGGGGTGCTTCCCAATAATGCAACCGGTGCATATTCCCTTCGAGGAACGGAGTTGTGGAAGCCCATCAACCATGGATTTACTTGATAGCAGCAGCAAATACTTATAATTTAGATGTCCAAATCTTTCATGCCAAATCCTACTAACCTCATTACCATGTGTGCGAAGAGCAGTGGGCTTTGAAAGCGGAATAAAGTGCGAAAACTCATAACATTTTGCAGTGTGGTTTGCCTTTCCAACCGCAACTAGTCTTCCACTTTTGATATCAGAAATTTCAACTGTATTAGGGCTGAATGTGACTTTATTTGGATCACCAGTATGTGTCATTTGATACACAGAAAGGAGATTCGAATCTAAGGAAGGCACATAGAGAACATTCTGAAAGCATCCATGATCTACATGAATCGTACCTTTGCCCTTTGAAGAAATTTTTGAGTCATCTCCCAAATGGATGGGGATGGAGCTGTTTGGATCGAATGAGGAAAAAGAATCAATATTTGCAGCCATATGATTTGATGCACCCGAATCTATCAAGAGAGTGGGCTTCGAAACCGTTGCCATGAGTGCTTGTCCTCTTTCATGATCGTCATTCCGATCCTTCTTCCTTGCACCGTCAGGAAGAGTTATGTTGTTCTTTTCCAAAAGGAGGGCCATTTGATCTATAGTCTTCTTCATACATGAACTTTCGGGATGAAAGCCACGGTTACAATAAGTACATTTAGATTTTTGGTTACCTTCTTTGCCCTTTTGCTTGGATTTCGAACTGGATGGTGCATCCGTTTGCTTGCCTTTGTCTTTTTGCTTGTGAGGCTCGAATTTGGGCTTCTCCTTCTTTAGCTTTCCTTTACCATTCGAGATCTTGGGTCCTTGAACAAATAGGGCTGAATCTTTGGAGCTTATGGACCCCATTTGAATCAACTTGTCATGCTCTTTCGTAACGGACTCAATGAAGGCATTCAAGGTAGGCATCTTCCAATTCGGGGTAGTTAGCCGACCGGAATTGAAAGTAGAGACAAATACCGAATAATCTTTCCCAAGCTTGCTTAGAATGGAGAGGATCAACTGCTTATCCTCTTTGATAACACCACTGTTCTTCAATTGCAAGTTCAAGTTCTTGAATTTTGTGAAGAATTCATTGATGGTCTCGAAATTATCAGGATTAAGGCCAATCAATTCATTCTCTAATTGAAAAGCCCTAAGCTCATCCTGCTTGCCGAATAGTGTCTCAAGTTGCTCCCATATGGCTTTTGGAGTCTTCAATCCGCTGAGATGGAAGTGAAGATCCTTGGAGATGGAGAGACAAAGAAGACCGTAAGCTTCATCAAGCTTGTTGTAGTGTTTAGTTCTTTCTGCTACATTGTTTGGCTCCAATTCAAGACCAAGAGTGACTCGGTAGTAACCTTTTGAACGTAATATGATCTCCATATCATCTTTCCAATCAAAATAATTGAATGGGGTGAGGATAGGCTTTGAAGAAGAGTATTCCATTGCAAGGATTGAGTCAACTGATGAAGAGGAAGCTTGCATGCAGACTATAGCGAATGCAATTGAAGGAGGAAACCTTGCATGCAGAAAATAGCGAGTGCACTTGGAGGAGACAATAAACCTGCAAATCACATCAAAACAACCACAATAAGGTCGAACAATCCACCCTTTGAGAGTTGCATCACACCTGGGATTGGATTTCAAGCAATGTTGAATAGGTCCAATGTATCAGATCCAGGAATTATGTGGTAACTCAAGCTTCTGGAGTGGTATTGGAATATTTTTCAAGCTTTGCATGCACAGGAGCGAATGCCCTTGAGATATCTCATGCCAAACTTATTGCAATTTTTAGCAATTCAGTCAAATCTTCTTGTATAAACACCTGTAGAAAAGAGATCTTGTCCCTGCAATGGCTCTGATACCATGTAAAATTAGTCACAGCAGATCTAATGAACAAGTAAATCAATCACAACAGATGAACATAGAAAATATGGTGCAAAACTGTGCAAAACATGCAGCAGTGCTCTCTATCCCAGAAAGGGTGAATGAATTACAATACAATCCAATATCTGTCAATGGCAATTCGAATTGACTAAGTAGGCCATTCGAATCACTGAAATGGAGTAGCTTGACTCTATCTAGGAGTCCTCATCAATCATCGGTGGTGCTCATCAATCACACCAACCAGTCATCCAGGTGTCAAGCTGAGTCTAAATGATCATAATAAATGTAACTGAAGTGTGTAGCACTGATATAGGATCTGGAGGCTCAGTGGGGGCGCATGGGAGGCTAACTGGAGTCAGAACAAGTCACCTAATCGAACTGGAGGTCAATCGGAGGTGAAACAGTCAGTTAGGAGTGAAATCAATCAGAATCGGAGCTAACTGAATGTAACTGGAGTGAATCTGCAGTGGTAGGTGAACAAGTGCGCCCTTCTCTGGCAGTAGGTGAGAAGAGGGCGCCTTTCAGCTTGGGAGGGATAAAACTCTGTGGTAAGTGGCTCCCGGGTGCTAGAAGAAGGTGGATAAGGTGCTGGAGGCATCAAACTGGTGACTGGACTGCATATCCTGAAATAGATCATGCAAGATCCTGAAGTAGATATGTATCCTGAAATAGATGATCCTGAAATAGATATGTATCCCGAAATAGATGATGGATATCCGAACACTGCCAAACTTCATTTTTAATCAAATCCTAGAAATAATGGAAAAAATTAGTAGTAAACCCATCAGGCCCAGGGGATTTCCCATCCTCCATTTGGTTGATGGATGTCTCCACTTCCAGGAATTCAATAGGTCAAATAAGCATCTCATTATGCTCCACTGTAATTAGCCGAGGAATAACAACTTTGATTTCCCTACAAGCCTCAGTGTGGTATACAAGAGGTTCAGTGACCACCTCCTTAAAATGGCTGATCAGTTCCTACTCAATTCCCTCATGGGATTCCACTAACACCCCTTTAGAATTATGCAGGTTATAGATCTGGTTGTACTGTCTGTGTTGAATGGTTTCTCTGTGAAAAAACTTCGTATTCTAATCCCCATCTTTCAACCAAAGATTACAGGATTTCTGCTGCCACAGAATTTCTTCTTACGTCTACCTTTGATAAAGTTGATCAGCAAGATGCTTTTCCTCCAAGGCTAACTCTGGGGTCATCTCCTTCTGCATGATACACTTCTGGACATGTTCCATCTTTAAATCAAGCTTGGCTTTTTCAACCAGAATGTTCCCAAAGACATCTTTATTCCATTTTTTCATCCTTTGTTTGAGCACCTTCAATTTTTGTTGGAAACAATACATCTTAGTTCCTGTTGGGGGGGGAATAGTATACCACCATTCTTCCACACTGGTCAGAAAATCATCATGTGTTAACCAAAATTTCTCAAACCTGAAGGGCTTAGTCTTTTGCACCCCTATATTACTCCACATAAGGGACATCGGCCAATGGTCTGATCCGGAAGATGCAATCAGGCAAGAAGTTAGAGTCCCACCCAGAAGCATAATATTTTCAAACAGAAGAAATCTATCCATCCTATCAGCCACTAAATGCTCCCCTCCTCGTCGATTATTCCAGGTAAAAATAGTGCTCCCCATATCAACATCAATCAAATTACTTGCCTCAATGAACTCATCAAAGAAAGTATTTTCTAGAGAAAGGACTCTTCTGCCACCTTTTCTCTCAGATAGAGACCTGATCAAATTGAAGTCCCCTCCAAGGATCCAATGGGTTCCTTCAAACATTCTCCTAAGATTAGTTATACTCTTGATGAAATTTTGTTTTTCAAGGTAACTACTAGGCCCATAAACATTAGTAAGCATACCTCTCACATTAGATCCTAGAACGTGAAATTCAACATAAAGGCTGAAAGTAGTGGAAAGAAAGTTATAAAGGGACACTTTCCTTGGATCCCACAGGATCGCCAGTCCTCCCGAATGACCAGTAGCATTCAACGCCATACTTTTACTCTTTTCCATAGATTCTAAGCATTAGCTTCCAATTGAGTGCCAGAGCACTTGTAACAAGTCCACAGTAGGTTGTTCCTTCATAATCTTACTCTTCAGAGTTTTAATTTTGTGAGGACCATTGGTCCCTCGAATATTCCAAGAAAGAAATTTCATCAAGCACTATATCTTGCTGAGAGAAGAGCTTCTTGGATGGTGGAATATTGTCCTGAATCTACCAATCTTGCCCTAATCTGCTCGATATGATTCCTATTCGACCTTCTTCCCCTCTTAGAGACTCCTTATTTAAACTTCCTTTTATTCTCCTTCAGTTTCAAAGGTCAAATCCCTAGGCTAGGAGTAGGTTTGTTTTTTAGTATAGCTTCCTTCAGTAATTGAAGTTGATTATCAGGAATAGAGTGAAACTAAATGTTTTTACAAGCCTCTTCAATGATATCAAGATCCATTTCTCCAAGTTCCATCTCCTCCAGATCCTATTCCAAACGCTCTGCTTCGGGAAGGTTATTTTTAATAGATTTGTTTTTAATGCCACTCTTAATTACCATCTCTGTAGGAACAACTTCAGGTTGTGAGGATTCCAGTGAAGTCGGTGGAGTTGGGGTTTCTGACAAGTCAAGAACCACAGTCGCAAAGCTATTGGGATTAACTTCCTTTTTCCCCAATTCAGGGCCATTGTGTCTCCTCCCCATTCTTCTTCTATGCGTTACTTTAACAAAACCATCCTTATCATGCTGCTCCTGAGTGTTGCTACCAGGGATATCTACTAGGAGGTTAAGGTGATAGTCCTAGGCCAGATGTCCATGGGTATGACACCACTGACAACAAAAAGGGATGCGTTCACAATCAAGGATTTGAAACCATTCAGATTCTTCCCAGTTTAGAGTGATCCCCTCTGGGAGGGTTTTGGAAATATTCATATAGACACAGATGCGAGCATATGAAACATACCTTCGTTCCTTAGTTTAATTAGAGATTTTGACAAAATGACCCAGAGCTCCTTCGATAGCTTTCAGAATGTTTGGATACCAATATTCTGTTGGAAGCGAATAGAGTCTAATCCATACTAGGTCGATTGAGAGATCCTCCTTGTCCGGATTGAAATGATCCTTCCACATTCTTAAGAATATACCAGCAGAGTAGTAGAAATAGGGTCCTCCCTAAAAAATATGATCCTTTTCCTCCACGTTAAGGAAAACCACCATAAAGAAACCCTTAGAGCTCAACAAGAGATCAAAATGGCCTTTCGGTTTCCAAGTCGAGTTAATCCACTAGGTTAGGGCTTTCTCCGTAGGCCATATGCCCATAAATTTCCCTATCAGGGCATGGTCCGTCATATGTTGTATTCTTTCCTTTAGCCGTGTAGGGTTCACCGAAATCGTTGGGATACTATTCAATTTAGGGATACAGAACCTCTGTCCCGCTTCACCTTTCACCTCTTAATGATTCTCCAGCCTCGGACTCCTACCCTCTCCTCCGATTCCCTCCTCTTGGGTTTGAACTGACGGAATCTCTTTTTGTTTATCATTCTCTTGCATCCGAGGAGGGGAGAGGCCCCTCCCCTGTGGTCTCACCATCCCGTTGGCATGCTATCAAACGACACAAGGTAGAACCCATCCTTCACAGAGTAAAATAGAGCCAACGATCAACCGTTAGGGTAAATCACTTCTTGGAGCATTGTTTTGGGTTCTTAAGCTCTCATTGATTCATGAATCAGAAATAATTTCAAAATGAATAAGTGAAACTATGTGTATTTTGAGCTATTGCATGTTGATCAACTAGTGAGCTAGACTACAACAATTATTTGAAAACAATTTGTTCGCAGGAAATTGTTTTTTTAATGTTCTTTCTTTGATGTCAAGCTTTAAATTAAAGCTATCTAGAAATAAGATTCATGTCGACAAAAGGTTGTAAAAAATAGTCTTTGATAAATCTCATATGGATATTGCAATTATATGTTTTATTTAGCTCAATAAATAAAGACTTCTAGCAAATAAAATTATCTTGACATTAATTTATCAACCCATTTCATACAAAAGCTACTTTATTCTATGGATAAGTCTTGATACTTTAGTGAAATAATGTTTTTTTTTTAAATAAGAATGATTACTATTTGTATTGAGAGAAAAAAAAGGGACAATGCCCTTACCATATAGCTTCCTAATACAAAAAGTTTCAAAATACCAAATTCCCATATACTCACAATTTTGTATCTAGACTCCACTACATGGCTTGTATAAACACAAATTATCTTATTAAAAGAATTGACTTATAAAACATACATATTTAGTGGAAGATAATTAACTAAATCCACGATGACCATTCTTAAAGAATTGACTTATAAAACATACATATTTAGTGGAAGATAATTAACTAAATCCGCGATGACCATTCTTCCCGTGACCTACTACTTAAGTATATACTGGTGAGCAGGTCAAAGAAGGAGCTCTACGTCCATATGTGGATCGGACTCGGTCTTTTAAATATTATAGTTTGAGTCACAATGTATTGTAGAGGAGGTGGCCCCTTGGGGTTTGCTCAAAGAAAACCATGAAATGTTTAAAAATCAAACACTTTTAAATATGAGCTAGATACAGGGAACTCGAATCGTTATATCTTTCATTCTAAAAGTTATGATATTAATGAGCCGAGTACTCTAATGAGGTGAGAAAATCCAAGTGATAGATCGAAACCTATTTGAAATGATTAAAATTTAACATCTAGTGGATTTGTTATTCAGTTTGAGGTGGTCTTTTGACGAAAAGACTATACGCCGAATAGAGAGCCAAAAGGTTGAGTGGAACATTGTAGTCAAGCCTTCAATCACCCAAGTCAGATAAGTATTCTCTTACTATGTACTTATTTATCGTCAAATTTATAAAAATGTCATCCTAAACATTTAATGTATTTTCATTCATGTAATATGGTTATGATAAAATAAGCACATTGTGTTTTATTTTACCATAAATAACTTTTGGTTACAAGATTTGAATACTCATATCTTTTGAGTTATAAGCTTTCTACCGTTTAACATATGTAATAAATCCTCACATATAGGCATGAACTCTATGACTTATTAGATGGAAAGTAAATCTATAGTTATTTCAAAGGAAATTGTCTATATTCTTAATTATTTAGAATGAGTATATGGTACCGTCTTATTAAAGAAAAGTATATAGTTGAATTCATAAAGTTGAGTTAGGTTCTTTAATACTAATAAAGGAATAATTAATTTTGACCATACATTATTAATTATATATGAAGAATGAAAATTGATTATAAAGGTAAGTAATTACATGTTTAATATTCTAATGAAGAGAAAAAGTGGAATCGATAATGTGTTAGTGAATCAAGGCTAGGTATACGAACACTAGAAGTAATAACATAAATATGGTAATCAAAGCTACAATATAATTTGTGTAGTTTGAAAATGAAAAATTTATCAAATTCATTATGGTTATGTGCTAAATATTATGGAGTTAAAAGTATGGGTTTGATCAATAAAATTCCCATGAGTCTTATAAGGAACAATATCTGTCCTCTTTATATAGAAAGGGGGAATGATCAAATACTTGATTAAATCTTAGTATACATGTGGAAAGTGTTCTTAATATTCATAAGGATATATAGTCACACTCCCTAAAGATTGTTGGTTCACCTAAGAATGTAAATGTAACTAAAAGGATCTTTACATGCCTTAAACTAATGCAATGCAGTACTTGAAGTAGTGTAGTTATAGTAACCTTAACTCTTTTAAGATCACACTATCATTTACAATGAATAATGTAAACATGTTAAGATACTACTAAATCTAGGACTATAAACTCATCACATATTTCTAAAGGGATCTCAAAAACATACTACTTTTAAAATCTTTTGCATCATTTAATATAGTCAAGAGGAAATTGGGTACATCACACCATTGATGCCTCAAGGGACACAACATTTCTTGACTCCTTGAACCTAGGCCTTTGTTTCAATTTCATATATAAAAATTTATCCCACAACTCCTTAATTTTTGTTACTTCCTCCTCGAAATTTTATTTATTGCATTATTCTCCTACCTCTAGTAGAACCAATTTGCCTATGTGTTTTTCAATCTAAGATTTCATTAGAACTAGTTTCCTTCTTGTTTCCTTTAATTCCCTAACATTGTTCATCTCCTAAGGTTTTCACCATGCCTCCCATTTCCTCATAGCCAAAGTTATGCATTCTTGGATGTCATTACATTGGTGCTCACATCTTTGAATTTCTCTTCTGATCTCAAAATATTCGTAATGGGAACATATGTTTGTGTGGCATGGGATCTAGCCATCCTCCCTTCGGTATTCATTTCCAAAAGAACCACGAAACTAGCTTACTTAATGCCCAGATAATCTATGATAATTGTTGTGTATGTGTTATATTCTTTGCATGTGTGTGTGAGGTTTGTCATTTGTACAATCGTGTCTAATGATCCCCACCCGTCTAGTGTTCTATCATATGCGTCGGGCATTGCGCGTAGCATTGGATCAAGGGGGGTCCTGGGGGGGGCACACCGATACCCTCCCCCTGCTCCGCAAAGCAGAAATTGACAATGGGCATTAACCCATTGTCGATACAGGCCGAAGGCAAGTTTGAATGTTTGGATATTTTGGGTGTTTTCTAAAAATGTGTAATTTAATCTCGGTTAAGGGATTGGGGTCTATTTCTAATCCGAGTTTCTGAATTAAGGTTTTGGATGCTGTGGAATACCTACATATTGTATTGTGAGTGGTTAATAATCATAATGAGAAAGTGAGAGGTGCAACTCTAAGTTTTCATGGTTTTCTCGATTAAGGATTTCCAAGGTAATCTCTGTGTATTATGTGTGAATGTTATGGTGTAATCTCTATTTTTCTCAAAAGAATTTGTATGCTTTGCTTCTTTGCACATGTTTAAATTAACTTCCAGATTTATTCTTTGCACAGGTTTAAAACTTACATATTTCTCTTCTCTAGTCCGCCCCTGAAACTTATGAGATATTTGATTATAGCATCCTACTATTTAAAGGATGGGTGTTGTATCAAGGACCTCAAGAATTTCTGCTTTATTTCTTTGAGTCCTTGGGATTCAAATGCCCAAAAAGAAATGGGGTTGTTGATTTCTTACATGAAGTAAGTATGGTTTCTTATTAAATTATGGCTGGTGGTTTGTGAGTGGTATTTGCAAACTACCATATAGATCTCAAAGCAAAAATATTTACAACATTGGATATTGATAACCTTTGTGAGATTTGGCTTACCATGGCTCCTTCCCATCCATTTATGACAAGAGTGATTAAATGGATTGTTTTAATTTTTGTTGCAAATTGAGCTTAGATTTCACTTCTTAATTACATTTGCAGTTGAGCTACATGAATTTTACAGATGACCTTGAGAAAGGACCATTCGAAGTAGTTGGGTAGTTGAAGGCCAACCATATACCACTACATACATGTCAAATATAATTTGTAGAGTCATTTCACTAATTTCATGTTGGCAAGGACCTTTTAGAAGACTTATCACATCCATATGATAGAGAAAAAAGCCATCCAGATGCTCTTACATCTTGTGAGTATGGTGTCAGTACAATGAGCATATTTAAAGCATGTTTTTCCAGAGAATGGTTTCTTATGAAGATAAAATATTTTGTATATATATTCAAAACAACATAGGTAAGTTGGAACCGAAATTATGAGAAGTGACACTATTTTTTTATTCACATATCAGAGAAAAGAAGTGTGAATCCTAACAAACATGATTGCATATTTTGGTTGTAGTGGTAGTCACAATGACCATGTTTTTACAAATGGAAATGCATCACCAAAACATTAATAATGGAAACATGTACATGGGAGCTCTTTTCTTTGTACTAGCCTATGTAATGTTCAATGGTTACCCATAATTATCAATGATAGTTAGTCGACTTCCAGTTTTCTACAATAAAAGAGGCCTTTCGTTCTACCCATGTTGGGCCTATTCTTTACCAACATGGATAGTGAGGATTCCACTCTCTTTGCTAGAAGTATGGCTTTAGGCTTGTGTTATGTACTATGTTACCAGTTTTTCACTAGAGGGTAAGAGGCAATTCTTATAGACTCTATATCTAAATAAATTTCTATACCATTATTTCATTAAATGTGGATAGAAGCCTAAGAAATCTTATCAGTTAAGTAATCAATCAGTAAATGAATTCATTAACCTTTTTACTGTTCCATAGATATGGTCGGAAGAAGGAGAATTGTGACATATATATTTATGAATCAGTAACAGAAACAAACACCCCGTTTTTTAGATATATTTGACTATGAAAATTTTGATTATGTTGTTATATATATGCCATATTCAACTTTTGCATTATACATTAAATGCCCAACATAGAACTTCGAAAGTCATTTCCTAGAAGCGTTATCCATTTTTTTATTTATAGACACATTTTGTACCATGCTCGTCATTTGCATTATTTAAAGTTTCTTTCCAATGTTGGTAAGTTGCCTTACATGAATATAAATTAGAAAAATCTAGTTTATACTCTATTATATATTCATCAATCTCCTAATTCAAGAAAGTTATGGGACTGTAGGAGAGATGGGATACAATTAGATGAACTTATTTAATTATGGACGTTTAATCTTCCTAGAAGCCTGAAATTAAAAGAACATTTCAAATCCCTTTTATGTGAAATGCTATCTATATACACTTGGTTTTTACTTTATTGGTGCATGAATGAATAGATGAATGGAAACAAAATGTGACATCCTCCTTCACAAAATTATCCCAATGAAAAATAAAATTAAAGAATGCATGTCAAAAAAATTTCAATGGTTAGAACATCAAAATATTCCATGAGTAATTTAGGAGATTACCTTGATTGTTGAAGGTTCTTTTGGAAATTCTTCCTCCTCTTTGTGATGCATCTCATGTCATTTTTGTGATGCATCTAATGTCATTGACACTTTTCAAATTCATAGCTTGATTGGGTTGGAACATGATTTTATCACAAACATTTTTATCCTTTGCTTTGCTCATTATTTTTGTTCTTGGAGGATTTGTGATATCAAAAGGTATTTGATAATAGTATAGTATATGAAAAAATTATTTAGTTTAAAGAAAAATACATTGTAGCAATATTGAGATTTTCAACTAGAACAACTCATGTTACAAGAAATGCTTGACTTTTTAATGTTTCTATAGCAGATAACAGACCTAGCTAGTGGATTTGGGAATATTAGTGCTCCCCGATGTCCTATGGCCAAAAAACCATAGATGTTAATGAATTTATGGCTCCCATATGTGACAAAGTAAGTGATAGGATGTCTTGATTGAGTGTCCTATCATCATAATCTAGAAAATAAATATTGAGTATTTCCTTTCATTTAAATATTTCATCTTTGTGTAGCCTATGAGTAATAGATCCAATGAAATAATTGGACATGATATACTAGAATCTTGCAGATTATTTTCTGAGACTAATTTTATTAGATTGGCAGTGGAGCATTGATCGGGTTATGTGTACTTTTCAACATTTTGTACACAAACACTTTAGTGTGCCTCAATTGTAAAGTCTACCATTCAAGTATAAGATTTGGTTTGTGTTATTGTTTCTCTCATATTCAAATTATCCAAATAGTAAGATGTAATAAATTAAACCTACTCCAATTGTGAAATTGAAACACAACAGATCTAATTGAGCAAGAAATCCATTACAAGATATGAACTCAGAAAATATGTGTAAATTGTGCAAGAGAATTGCAGCAGTTCTCTATTGAACTCAGAAGTAGAATACAATACAATGTGCAGTCACAATGACTGAATAACTCGAATTAACCAAGGAGGTCATTCGAAATAGCTCCATGGAATATCTTAGCTCCACTAGGAGTCCTCATCATCAGATTAGTGGAGTCATCAATGCACAAGTAACTATCCACCAGGTGTCAAACTGAGTCTAACTGAGTGTGGTAGGTGTAATTGGCGCATGAGGCACTAATGTAGGGAAGCAAGCTTAGTGGAGGGTGCATGAGGAGCTAAATGGAGTCAGCATAGGCAGTCTAGTCTCACTGGAGGTCCATCGGAGTGATACAGTCAGTTGAGGAGTCAATCTAGCCTTAAATCAAGGAAAGATCAATAGATAACTCAACTAACTAAAGTGAAAATGAGTGGTAGGTGAAGAAGTGTGCCTTTCTCAAGTGGTAGGTGAAAGGTGGGCGCCTTACTGACTAGGAGGACTATAACTGCATGGAAAGAAGCTCCCAGGGCTAGCAAACTGGGGACAAGGTGCTGGGTGACACCAAACTGATGACTGGGATGCATGCAAATACATGCATGCATGCAAAGTGTAAAAACTGAATGATGGGATATCCTAACACCCCCCCTCAAGCTATACTATGATGTAAAAAATAAATAATAGGGCCCTCGTTACTGAGACCAAAGGTCACCTGATACAATAATCCAAAAATGCTAGAAATAAATCTAAGTGAGGAAAGAGGAAAAACCCAATGGGAAGAAAGCTCCCCTTCAAGCTGAGCATAGAAGGATCTAATCTGTCTCCACCATGATGGAACTCACCCCCAATAGTGAACGGAGGTAAGAGAACTTCTTCTCAGTGAAGCTCTTGGTGAAGATGTCTACAATTTGCTCACCGGTAGGGAAATATTACAAAACAATGGTTCTGTCATGCACAAGCTCTCGGATGTAGTGCATGTGGATCTCGATGTGCTTGGTCCTATGTCTCTGAACTGGATCCATCGAGATCTTGATATCACTTTGATTGTCACAAAAAATGATAGTCGAAGTAGTACTACCAATATCAAACTCTGACAAAATACCTTGCAACCAAACTGCCTGAATACAAGCATTGACTGCTCCTCGATACCCTGCCTCTGCTGAAGATAAGGCAATGGCTTCCTGCTTTTTGCTTGACCAGAAAATAGGCCTATTTCCAATCATGAAAACATTACCGGAAGTGGAATTCTGATCAATACTATCACCCGCCCAATCTGAATTAGTATAACCAAGCAAATCTAGCTTAGAATCTGCAACATAGTGTCTGCCAAAATGTCTAGTTCCTTGCACATAGTGCAAGATCCTTTTGGTTTCCCTCCAATGGATCTCATGGGGCTGCTGCATATATCTTGATACAACACTCACGGCATAAGAAATTTCAGGCCTTGAGTGTGTCAAGTATAGTAGAGAACCGATCAACTGTCGATACAATGTAGAATCTGCAAGCAGTGTAGAATCAACCTCCTCAAGATTGATTCCTGAGAGGAATGGAAAAGGGGTTGCCTTACAATATGACATGTTTAAACTTATGTAGCAGGTCTAAAACATATTTTTGCTGAGATATGGTGGTCCCATCAAATTTTTGAGCAATTTCTAGCCCAAGGAATTGCTTCAGCAAGCCCAGATCGCTCATGTCAAAAGCTATATTTAAAGCAGTTTTCAACTTGTCGATTGAACTAAGAGTGATACCAGTTATCAAACGATAATCAACATAAAGAACTATAATAAAAAAATTACCTTCAGTTTTCTGTAGGTACACATTTGGATCTGATTTGCATCTTCCGAAGTTTTGTGAGAGAAGGAAGGAGTCCATCTTAGCATACCAAGCTCTTAGGGCCTGTTTTAAGCCATACAATGATTTCTTCAATCTACATACTAACTTTGGATCTCATATATATCCTTTTGGATACTTCATATATATTTCTTCTTTCAGATTTCCATGGAGAAATGCACTCTTCACATCCATATGGTGCACTTCCCAGTGCTTGGATGCGGCAATGGCCAAAACTAGACGGATAGAATCCATCTTTGCAACCGGTGCAAAGGTCTCAGTGTAGTCCACTCCTTGGACTTGGGAGAAACCTTTTGCAACCAACCGAGATTTGTATTTGCAGGTTGATCCATCAGCAGCAACCTTTGTGTGGTAGACCCATTTACATTGGACTAATTTCCTCCCGGGTGGAAGAGAAACTAGCTCCCATGTAGCATTCTTTTGAAGAGAACTGTACTCTTCATCCATGGCGGTTTGCCATCTCAGATCTCGGTGGGCATGATAAAATTATTTGGGATCTAAAACTATCATCAAATATCATTTCTCATATAGCAAAGGATCAGAGAAAGAAAGATCCATACCTGCTCTTTGAAAGTCTGCTCAAGTCCTCCTTGGATCGGCAGGATTTCCAATGTTTGGACCAGCAGATTTGAGTGTATTTTGGGCCCACTTTGGAAAGTGTTGGGGCACAACTGGATCAGCTTCTGAACCTGATATATCATGTTCATCAAATTTTGATAAAATATTAGAAATATCATAACCAATACTTTCATCATCTTCTTCAAATTCTTCTTTTGGTGGAGGCAATAAATCAACAGTTTCTTACTCGACTAGTTCTAGATTTTGAAGCGATTCTTCAAATCTGACACTTCGCACAATGAATATCCTTTTGGATATGATATCCATTATTTTGTATCCTTTTGATTCTTTATCATATCCCAATAGGATTCATTCAACACTCCGTGGATCCAAAGATATTCTCTTTTTAGATGGAATTGTAGCCCAAGTGGTTGAGCCAAACACCCTGAAATTGGACACATCAGGTTTGTGACCAGTATAGGCTTCGAAAGGAGTAATGTCAGTCAAATATGAATGTGGAACTCTATTTTGAATGTATGCAGAAACATTCATGGCCTCAGCCCAAAGGTTTTCAACCAAACCTTTTGATTCAATCATACAGGTTGCCATCTCTTTTAGTGACCGGTTCTTCCTTTCCGCTACACCGTTCATCTAAGGTGTGTAGGGAACTGTGTGTTGGATCTGAATGTCACTTTCAGCACAAAGTTACAATAGATATTATTTGATATATTCACCTCCATTATCATATCTAAGATCTTTTATATTCCTCTCAGTGGCAGTCTCAACAGAAGCCTTAAAAAACTTGAATTTTTCTAGTACTTTCGACTTGTTTTTGAGAAAGAATACCCATGTAAATCTGGAGAAGTTGTTGATGAATGTAAAACCATACCTTGAGCCATTCATGGAGGTATGTGGCAGCGTACCGTTGATATCAGAATGTATCAGCCCCAAAATGCAAGAAGCTCTGCCATCTTTTCCTCGGTCAAACTTGTGCTCAGGGTGCTTCCCAATGATGCAACCTTTGCATATTCCCTTCAAGGATTTGATCTTCAGAAGGTCATCAACCATGGATTTGTTCTGTAGCAGCTGCAAATATTTATAATTTAGGTGTCCAAACCTCTCATGACATATCCTACTAACCTCATTTCCATGAGTCAGCAGAGCGGTGGGCTTGTCATGCGGCAGAAAGTGTGAAAATTCATATGCTTTTGCAGCATGATTGGCTTTTCCTAACGCAATGAGTCTTCCACTTTGAATATCCAAAATTTGAACTTTTTTAGGGCAGAATACAACTTTCTTTGGTAAACCAGTGTGATTCATCTGATAAACGAAAAGAATATTCGAAGCTAAGGAAGGAACATAGAGAACATTGTGAAAACTGCCATGCTCTAAAGGAATGGTTCCTTTTCCCTTTGAGGAAATCTGTGAGTCATCTCCCATGTGGTTGGGGATGGTGTTGTTAGGATCAAATGCTGATAGAGATTCTTTGTTTTCATCCATGTGGTTAGAATCTCCAGAATCTATGAGAAGAGTGTTGGATTTCGAAACAGTTGCCATGAGTGCATGACCTCTTTCGGGATGATCATTTTTGTCCTTCTTCCTTGCACCGTCAGGAAGGGTTATGTTATTTTTCTCCAAGAGAAGGGGCCATCTGATCTATGGTCTTCTTCATGCATGAGATTTTAGGATGATATCCCTTGCTGCAATAATAACATTTAGACTTCTCTTTGCCCTCTTTTCCTTTTTGCTTGTTTCTTAAACTGGATGGCTCATCCGACTGCTTGGTTTTCTCTTTTTGCTTGGAAGGTTCAAATTTTGGCTTCTCTTTATTTTTCTTCCCTTTTCCATTCATAGCTTTGGACCCTCCAGCAAAAAGGGCTTGATCTTTGGAGCTTATGGACCCCATTTGAACAAGCTTATCATGCTCCTTTGTGAGAGATTCAATGAATGCATTTAAGGTAGGCATTTTCCAATTCGGGATTGTGAGCTTCCTGGAATTGAAAGTAGAGACAAATATTGAATAATCTTTTCCAAGTTTTGTGAGAATAGAAAGAATCAACTGTTTATCTTCCTTTACAACTCCACTTTGCTTCAATTGCAATACCAAGTGCTTTAATTTGGTGAAGAACTCATTTATGGTTTCGAAATTCTCAGGATTCAAAGCAATCAATTCATTTTCCAATTGAAAAGACAGCATCTCATCTTGCTTGCCAAAGAGATTTTCAAGTTGCTCCCATACTGCTTTTGGAGTAGATAATCCACTGAGGTGGAAATGAATATCCTTGGAAATATTGAGGCAAAGAAGACCATATGCTTCATCCAATTTGTTGAAGTGTTTGGATTTCTCAATGAGTGTATTTGGCTCAACTTCGAGGCCCATGGTGACTCTGTAGTACCCTTTTGAGTGCAATACAATCTCCATGTCCTCCTTGCATTCAAAATAATTGAAAGGAGTGAGAAGCTTTGAAGAAGAAGAGTCCATCTCAATGATAGCGAATGCAAATGGAGGAGTGATAAAACCTGCAAATCACACGAAAACAAGAGCAATAAGGTCGAACAATCCACCCTTTTTAGAGTTGCATCACATCCGACATAGGAGATCAAGAAATCTTGAAGATCCAATGGTTCATATCTAGGAATTCTGTGGAAAAATCATGGCTTCTGGAGTGGATTGGAGAGAATTTTTCAGCAATAGCGAATGCACAAGAGAGAATGCATGCCACAGCTGTGATATTTTTGAGCAAAAATCACTCAATCTTCATGTAGAACACTTGCAGAAAAGAAGTCTTTCCCCTGCCATAGCTATGATACCATGTGAAATTGAAACACAACAAATATAATTGAACAAGAAATCAATTACAAGAGATGAACTCATAAAATATGTGTAAACTGTGCAAGAGAATTGCAGTAGTGCTCTATTGAACTCAAAAGTAGAATACCATACAATGTGCAGTCACAATGACTAAATAACTCGAATTAACCAAGGAGGTCATTCGAAATAGCTGCATGGAATATCTTGGCTCCACTAGGATTCCTCATCATCAGATAAGTGGAGTCATCAATGCACAAGTAACTGTCCACCAGGTGTCAAACTGAGTCTAACCGAGTGTGGTAGGTGTAACTAGCACATGAGGCACTAATGTAGGGAAGAAGGCTTAGTGGAGGGCGCATGAGGAGCTAACCGGAGTCAGAATAGGTAGTCTAGTCTCACTGGAGGTCCATCGGAGTGATACAGTCACTTGAGGAGTCAATCTAGCCTTAAATCAAGGAAAGATCAATAGATAACTCAACTAACTGAAGTGCAACTGAGTGGTAGGGGAAGAAGTGTGCCTTCCTCAAGTGGTAGGTGAAAGGTGGGCGCCTTACTGACTAGGATGGATATCACTGCATGGAAAGAAGCTCTCGGGGCTAGAAAACTGGGGACAAGGTGCTAGGTGACACCAAATTGATGGCTGGGATGCATGCAAAAATGCATGCAAAGTATAAAAATTGAATGATGAGATATCCTAACACCAATTACAACTCACTTTTGCGCAAAAATCTTGCAAAATTTGTAGTGCTAAAGATACACAAATTGAACCAGAGAATGGTTTCTCTTTATCAAAATGATCTATTACAGGAAAATTAAATTGGGGTAAAAATGAAATCCACATGCCAATAGTTTCAATGTTTTCATTGTTATATCATAAAGTACTAACATTAATATAAAGTACTTAATCTTTAATGGTATTAAGCGATTGTGAATAATTAAGTGTTAATATGATATTAAGTATTAATTATTTATATTAAAATAATATTTATTAAGTATTAGTATTGATATGGTCGAGTAGGCTCACTCAAATGGTTGAGTGTTTTGAACTCCATCCAAGCTTTGGGGATGCTTTCAACATAAGAAATAAGTGTAAGGTCTCTCTTAAGTCGGGAAAAATAATTACAGGCATAATTGCATCAAACCTAAACCAAAGAAAGTTAAAATGGTGGCGGGTCTCAATGTTGACATGGTGGAGGTAGAAGGCATAATGGAAAAATCCTTAGTTGGGTAGTTTATGGGGAATTTTGTGGAAGTAAAAACCCTACAAAACCATATAGATGAAGTTTGGAAATTTGTCCTCAACTATTTTCCCATATTTCATGTTCTAGTTAGGTGGTGGTTGTGTTTCATGGTTAAAAGAAAGAAAGATGTAAAAACTCTTCTCAACTGAGACTAGGTGTGGGGGTGCTTGTTGGCTTGGTTTTGCAACCAAGCTTAATGCTATGGGCACCTGCTAACTAGTAGCAGCAGTTTCAATACTAAGCAAAAACAATAAACTAAATCTAAACTAAAACTAAACTAGCATGTGCATTTTTGAATTAAAAACAAGAACAAGAAACATAAGAAATAATTTTGTATTGAAAATGGGGGAAAGCAAGTGCTTGCAATAAAAATACCTTCGATTGATGAAGATAGTTGAGAAGCTCCAAGGGTGAGCAGCTCCAAACTCCAATGGGTCCTTTCTCCAAGGTTGCTACAATGGCCAAAAACTCAAGGGAGATTTTGGCAGCATGAGGATAGGAATATGGATGGATGTGAAATGAGGAGCCCCTACCACCTTTTTATAGGTTTTGGTGGTGGGGAATACCATTTGTGGTTTTGTGGAAACCAATGGTATTGACCAACATGGTTTAGGTACTTTTCCCTCCTTTTTCCTTTTTTGAATAAAATTAATATTTTTATTCCCTTTTTAATATTTTTGGGAATTTTGGACCCTTTTTGAGGGTTTTTTATGCTTTTTTTAGGAAAAATAATCTTTTTGAGTGGGAAAAGGGCTGTACTAAGGTCTTTTGGTGACCTTTTGTTGGCTTCAGAGGCTCAGATGGTGGAAAAGTGGACAAATGGGTCATGTGAATAAGGAAATGAGCTAGTGAGCACTTTTTAGGTGTTAACAGATTGCCCCTGATGTGTGAGGGTAGGAGCTCATCGTATGGCCAATAGACATCATAGTTCTTTTGTCTTTTTTCTGGGGTTTTGGGGAGGAGAAGAGACCGATTGGAGACTGGATCCGTGGCCCTTGGAAGCTGCAAAAAATAAACAATATTACATGGCCTCAATATGAATGAGGAATAGTCTCTGATAATGGACGAGGCGGGCATACCCATGCTCGTATCAAGACATATATAAACAATTAGTCCCAAGAAGGGGGACGTGAGAAAATACATAAAAAATCTGTTGGTACATCATAAGGGTCCAGAGGGGACATCATTTTGGGATGTACTCATGATCATATCATGACTGATCTCAATAACTGATACACTGGAATAACTGGTGAACTGCTGAAACTGAAGGTGTCCAATATCTGTAGGGACTCAATGACTATGAGCCATCTCTGGGAAGTATATGTGACTGTATACTCGAGGGAGTATAAAACTGGTGTACATCTGCATACTGTCGCCATGCGCAACCCGGATATCTATAGAAAAAGTGTAACTGGTTGTATCCATAGGTAGACTCTCAAATGTGGAGGAGTCAGATGGTATCCGGGGTCTTCGACTAATAAGTGAACGAACCAATGCCTTGTGCGAGTCTCAACTATGCGATCAAGGTGTTGAAGTCGAGCATGTGAGAAACGACCATTTGGAGAAGCACTGAGGACTCTTCTTGAAATGATTCGTAGGCACTCATCATAAATGGTGATGAGTCCAAGACACAGGGACCTCTAGGTCTATCCTCTGGAATAAATTTGGTTGTCGTCGACAGAGGGAGACCAGCAACTAACAAGGCAATGATGTTTCCTTGATAGGAGCGCGAGGTGTAGAACTGAAGTGTGGTAGTACTGATGGTAGGACTGACATACTTGTGGGGATGGGAAGTAACTGGGGTCATATAGTGGGTAGATTCAAACTTCCTTTGTTCAGAGCATGATGACATGGTTGACCTGGAAGCGTAGGGAACTGACTTATAGGTGTGGGGATCATAGCTTTTAGGGACTGAAGGGTATGTATTGACTCTGGGGGGGGGTCAAGCTGATGGGTGTTGTCAAGGGATTCTCAGGGTGACATACTGCAGAATACTCTGAACAAAGGCGACCAAAATGGGGAAGCTGCTATATGAGTAGACGTGATCTGTTGTGGCACCGAGAAGCACCATTGGGTCCTTCTTCGTAGTTTTAATGAGCTCCAAGAAGGGATAAAAGTGTGCTCTGAAATGGTACTGTCCTGTGGATTTTGTGAGCCCAGGACTGTTCGTTCTCATTGGTGCTTTCATTTTTAAGGAGTCTGAAAACGATAAGAAGACTCTGCAATGGTTATGATTACTGTCCTGTTGGTTTTACGAGCCCAGGATGGTGATTGCTCGTGGTCGCTTTCATGTTTAGAGAGTCTGAAAGCGGTAAGTGGACTCCATTGGTGTTCTTTTTCGTGAGTTAGTCTCCAAGGCCCGAAAAAGCATAAAATGATGCAAATGGAGAACTCTTCTAGCCGATGTGACTAGAGTATTCCTTTTTCGTAATTAGTCTACAAGGTCCGGAAAAGGGGTAAACTTATACCAGGTAGACGCCCTTTCAGATACGTTTAGCGATCATGAAAGGAAGCAAGGTTGCTCGACGATCTTTTCATTGTTTTAGGAGTAAGAAAAGAGCTTAACAGAAACTCCCTAAGTGCCTTTTTCGTAAAAGGGATTGCTTGGCCCGAAAAAGGGATAAAATTATACTGAACAAAAAGGGGATTGAAGAGAGCGAGAAGAGGTCTCAAGCATCATCATGAGTGCAGAAAACTGAATCCGGTGACATAAATATTGTCAAAAAAGGGGGCAACGGCCAATGTGGCACGCAAACCGAGGCGACGAGGGGTCATGGGAAAAATGGCCAAAAATATGGAGGTGAGAGCGAGAAATGATCTCAAGCATCATCACGAGCACGGAAAACTGAATCCGACGATATAAGGCTTGTAACAAAAGGACGACGACCGATGTGGCACGCAAACTGAGGCGACGAGGGGGCATGAAAAAAATGCCCTAAAAATCTGGGCGTGAGAGCGAGAAATGATCTCAAGCATCATCACGAGCGCGGAAAACTGAATCCGGCGATATAAGACTCGTAAAAAATGGACGACGGCCGATGTGGCACGCAAACCGAGGCGACGAGGGGGCATGGAAAAAATGCCCTAAAAATATGGGCATGAGAGCGAGAAATGATCTCAAGCATCATCACGAGCGCGGAAAACTGAATCCGACGATATAAGACTCATCAAAAATGGACGACGGCCGATGTGGCACGCAAATCAAGGCGACAAGGGGGCGTGGGAAAAATGGTCAAAAAATGGACCTGATGAAAACAGGGAAAGGAAAGAACTGTCATGAAGTTCTCGCTGTTCTGATTCCAATGGTACCAACGGTTTGAGAAATGGACGTCGTATGACACCGGAATGGTTGTTGGAAAAATGGTGGAATCTCTTTAAATAAGGCGTGGGGCCCATATGACGTGTCATTGTTACGTGTGAGTTTGGCAGAGCAGTCAGAGCTCTTTCTTGATTTCCGGGAGATTTCACCATTGGTTTTCGATTCCGCGAGTTTCAGGTAACTCTATTCGCCTTAGCCTTTTCAATTATGTCTTTTTTGGTTAGCGGCGGGCCCCCGAAGGCCGTGAAATTCCATGTTGACCTTCCAACGTGGAATATCACGGGTTTCGGGTCTCTTCCCGCGATGAACCTCGCGGGTTTTAGGATGATAGTCGCGATGTTCATCGCGACTGTGAGGTTGGGACCCGCGATGTTCATCGCGAGTTCATGGGAGATAGTCGCGATGTTCATCGCGACTGTCTGGCCAATACCTGTGATGTTCATCGCGGGTTCTTGTATGGAGGCCGCAATGGTATTTTTTGCAAAAAAAAAAATTTGCTGGGGCTAAAAATTTCTTCTGTTTTTTGGCAAGATATTGAGGAGACCATTGACTTCATGGCGAGAGTGGGAGATAGATGATGATCTGATGCAGAGGATTCAGACTGATCCGGGGGTCCGGCAGACTCTGGCGGTGAGTGGACTTCTGAAGTTCGCTTAGATCCCACCAATGCGTTCAGTGCGACGGCTCCTGAACAAGTTGGTGAGTTGGTGGGTGCCAGCAGAGGGTGCTTTTATGATTGGGGGACAGAGGTTGGAGATCACCCTCACAGACGTATATTTTCTCACTGGATTGCCTCGTTTAGGGGAGGTGGGAGATCTTCTGCCGAGGATCCCGCCAGGTGTTGATATGGAGGATTTGCTGCAGACCTTTTGTGTTGATAGGTCCATTTTGCAGAACAGCGCATTGAGTCTGCGATCACTACGGGAGTGGGATATGAGGGCTGTTGGGGCATGTGTGCTGCGGGTGTTGGGTGCCGCGGCGCCACATCGTTTGTCAGGGGGACAAACGATGATGGTGGACTCTGTGCTTCGGGGGACCTATTACGCATGGGGTCAGATGTTTTTAGCTGGTGTCCGGAGAGATCTGGACAAGGCCATCCGTGAGGGAGGAGAGTTCTGTTATGCCTCCTTTCTATGTTCTTTTTTCTTTGAGCGGGTGCCGACCTTGCGATCACGAGTGCCCATTCGTGATGGTCTGGTGAGTGAGCCGCGCATGGTGCGGTGGGGGCATATGATGCCGCGTGGCGGTGGTGGTGTCCGCGGGTTTTTTACGGAGGAGGTATATGAGCAGTGGGAATAGATGCCCCTGGTGATTGAGGATTACCCATATGCTGGCATGGACTATCGAGGCGACCCAGAGATGCCTTGAGCCCAGGGACAGGCCTGGGGTTTAGACGGTATGTTTTGTTTTATACTATATCATGTGATTTGCTTATGATTATAGTTAGATATGTATATGATGGTTTACTTGCATTGTGCAGATGTTGGTCCTATACCCCCGGCCGACTACGTGGCTCGTCGAGGGCGGGCGATGGTGGTTGCTCAACCTCCTGCAGCGGTACCGCCTCCACGTGGTGGAGGATTTGCGGCTCGTGGGCGAGGGGTTGGCCCTCGAGATGATGCCATAGAGGGTGTCAGACAGACATTTGACATGATTCTAGCTAGACTCCCCGAGGATGGCTGGAGAGACCTGGACCGGGACATCGTGGAGCGTTGCTTCGGTGCGCCGCATGAGTGGCGGTCGCTCCTGTTGAGGACAGCGGTTTTTGTGGCAGAGCACAGGGATGGTGCTCGGGATGACCCGGCAGGGCCGGTTGAGATGAGGATCCGTCTACGGGATGATCCAGCGGGGCCAGCAGAGCGGAGAGTTCGGGCTCGCCATGATCCGGTAGGGCCGGCAGAGGAGGCGCCAGGGGAGCCCAAGGACCCTGATGACTAGATGATATGTATTTGCCCCCAAATGTTGATGAGCATATGGGGAAGCTCTTTTTGTACGGCTGATGTAGTTTTTGTATATTGGGTGTTGAGGGCACCTTTGACATGTATTGACCTATACGGTGATGTATATATATATATATTTGATGTTGGTATATAGTCATGTATGCACGTGGATGCACTTGTTGTCTTTTCGTTCGCTCGTGGAGGCATGTTTGATTTTCTGTATGCCTGTGGAGGCACATGGTATGCACGTGGATGCACATTTTGTTTTTGGTATATGCCCGTGGAGGCACATGGTATGCACGTGGATGCACATTCTGTTTTGGTATATGCCCATGGAGGCACATGCTATGCACGTGGATGCATTATTTTTTATGGTATGATGCGATTGGTGTGCCAGTCAAGTACATTGTTGGCCATATGGTCTGCTACACTATTGAGGTTTCTTGGGACATGTGTGAATGAAATGGATTCAAACTGTCGAATCATTTATTTAGTGCGCAAAAATTTTCTAAACAGACAAGGATCGCGTACCTAGTAATCATTGTTGAGTTGGGAAACTAGGAGTTGTGAGTCCAAGAAAACGTTAAGGTGACATATGCTCATTTGGAGAGCTGTGGCCAAGAGACTGGTCATGGCATCATATTCAGCCTGGTTGTTGGTAGTGGCACCCAAACACACTCTGTCGATGTGGATCAACTCATGTGAAGGGGAATATATTACCCAAGCTGCGGAGGCCAGATTGGGGGACCAATGGCTTGCCCCATCAGCGAAACCGACATAGCAGAGGGGAACGTGTGTGCGAACGGGATCAATGGAAGGGGCCGACCGGACAGAAGGGTATCCAGTGGAGATTGTATAAATGGCGGGGTCAAGGCCAGGCATTTCGGTATCTGACCAAGTAAAGATATCAATGAATTCTTGGAATAGTTTTTGGTATTCTCCAATCTCATGTTCACTGTGGGAGGCTCCTAATGTAATGGTATGAAGGGCACCAGGTGGGTCAGAGATGTCGATGTGGATGACGGGAGAAATATTGGCCATGTTATTTTCCTGAGAGGCATCAGGAGCAGCAGGAGCCTCGAGAATCCCTTCATTATTGCGGACGCTGTGAGTGGTACAGTCATTGGACGAGGTTTGGGTAGTCGAAGAGATCATATAAATGGTGTTAATCTCTCCGGATGAGGATGATACGGGGGGGTAGATTTCCTCAATTGTGGGGGGTGCCGTCTCAAGGTCCAAATTGTTCATCTCGTAGAGAGCTGCTCTGTAATCTGGGATGTCAGGACAGTGATGTGAGTAGTGGCCGTAAATACCGCATATCGCACATGGGTGGTTGGTACGCAGTGATTTGTCACGAGGCATGGGGTTTGGATCGAGTTTGACCACCGGGATGTTGGGGTCGTCATCAAGCATTTGCATGTGTTCCTATAATGCAGGTAAATGTGGACACTGATGGGTTGGATGGCCTAACTCATCGCACAACGAGCATTTTGGAGGAGCACGGAATACGGGGGGAGGTTTAACTGCCTTGGGTGGGGGTACCGCAGTGTATGGTTGTGGGCCTGATGAGTGGAGGGGGATTCGTCGATGACGAAGGAGTAGTGATACCGGGAGGAGGTTGAGTAGAAGTAACAATAGGTTGCACCGGTTGCAGGATGACGTTTGGTGTCGGCGGGGGGAACGGGAGGCGAAATATACCACACGGGTAATCCCAATGTTAACCCGGGGAGACTAAGGGTAGCCATAACCGGAGCGCTTACTACGCCCGAGGGAGGGAATAGAAAGGGGATGGTGTGGATTGGTGTAACACCAATGTGACTAGGGACCAATGGTGGTTTAGGGAACAAGGGTGGCTGATTGCTAGGTGTTTGTGTATTGTGGGAAAGAGTATAGAGGTTAGCGACGTGTGTCTCCGATGACAGTGGTGGAATAGACTGGAATGTAGAAGTCATCGGCACGTCGGAGTACAGTCTGGGTCCTACTGAGGAAACGAACGAGGTAGTTGCACCACAAACAAGTTGTTCAACCATGGGGAGAACATTTTCAGGTGTGGCGGGGGCCTTGGGGTCGTAATAGGTAAGTTGGTCGACCTTGACCACGCGTCCCTCATGGGGGAACATCATAGTACGGAAAACAGATGAGGCAACCGCCCGCATGGCATACATGTAGCTGCGACCTAGTAAGAGGTTATAATCGAGTTGGGCATTGATGACCTCAATGTCAATGAGCACATTTTTACCCGCCAGTTGGACGGGGACATTAGCTAAGAGACCTTGGGGTTGAGCCGAACGACCGTCGTAGGCTCGCAACGCAGTGGTGGACTGCTGGAGAGTAGGGGATCCCAACTTCTGCCAAATGAATGTAGACATGACGCATGTAGAGGCCCGTTCATCGATAATGCACCGATGGATGACAAGATTCCGAACGGAAATGGAAACTTGGAATGCTAAAGTAGAAGGTAAGCGTGGTTCGGACTGGTCCGAATCGAATTTCATCAGTTGTGAATCATTGGGGTCAATAGCGCCGATGGCAGAAAGCAAAGTCTTGCGCTGTGAGGGACAGTTCTTCAAGACTTCTAAAGCAGACATGGCTGCAGGAGACTGGGCTAAGTCGTCTACGATGTTGTAATTCGACGCAGCCCGAGCATTGGGATTATTGTTGATGCGACGAAGTGGGAAGCGAAGCGCTTTAGAAGCGCCATTGAGTGAAGCCGGAGGTATACGTAACGTCTGATCTGTGGGATGAACGTTAGTGTTCTTGTCGGCGGGAGGGGCTTCAGAGGTGGATCCATATTGGTTCCGACGGGTTTGGAGGTTGGCATCGGCGGTTGGCATCATCAACAAGTGGTGAGTACCTGAATCGAACATGGGTTGATCAGGGGCTGCATAAGTGATCTGTTGTGGTGGCACGTTGCCCTGAAGGTGAGCTAACGGCTGAGTGTTCACTACACCTTGGTTTGGAAAGGGGTTTTGCAGCACCAAAGGTTGATGTTGAGGTGGTGGAGGGTTGGGTGGCGGCTGAGGAGCCGCTTGCCCTTGACGATGGGCATCGTCGGTCCAGAGTTGTCGAGCTCACTCCAAATGTGGGCAAGAATGTGTGTAATGACCATAGACCCCGCAGATAAAACAAGGGTGGTTTGTTCTGAGGTTATTATTTTTAGGCTGCTTGGGATTACGATCCGGATTGCGGTTGGGAGGAGCAGCATTGTTATTTTGCGGAGGATTGGGAGGTGGAGGACCTTGCTGATGTTGTTGGTTATTACCGCGGTTACGTCCTCTTCCACGGTTCTATTGCGCACCTTGGTTGCGCTGGTTGTTCTGGTGTTGGGGCTGGTTGTGCTGTGTGTACACTTGCCCTTGAGCAGTGGGAGGATTTTGGTTCACCGCAGGTGCGGGAGCAGGTTGTGGTGGATAATAAGCTGGTGGGGCTGGAGGTGGACCAGTTGCCTGCTGGGGTTGTTGGTAACCCTGAGCTATTGGAGGTGTTGGGCTAGCTGTCGCAGCTTGCTGCGGGTAATACATTGGTTGAGGTGCAGCTGGGGGGGCGTATGCAGGTGGTGCATGACCAAAGCACTGAGGTGGACATGAAGGTCCGTGGGTATGGTGGTGATGTGCCATGGGAGCATATGAACTGGTTGCTCCAGATTGAGATGTAGCCCGTGAAAGGTCGGGACCATGGCTAGGATGTGCAATGGAAAAGGGTTGGGGATGCGAGGCCATACGACCAATGATGCCATCAGCGGCATGGGATGCCCCCGGTGCATCGTGTTGGGATGACTCACCCCGAGGGGCGTCTGGTATAATGGTATACAGATAACCCGATTGGGCGTAAATGAGATCAAACTGTTGGGCTTTGAGGATGGCCTCTTCTTCAGACTGGGGTCATTCGGATGCCACATCCTTCGCAATGAGAGGGAGGAGGGATTTTAGGAACCAATCTAAGAAGATGCGGTCATCTAACTTGATTTTGCAGAGGCTTCGGCGTCGACGCCACTCATGAATGTGGTCATTGATGTGGGTGGCCGTGTTCTGTCTGCAAGACAGTAGGATCTCGACGCCCGCATCATAGCGGACAGGTAACTGAAAGAACTGAAGGAAGGTCGAGGCAAGGGAGGTAAAGGTGGCATGCATCCCATGGGGGCTGCTCGATATACCACTTAGCTGCAGAGCCAATGAAGGTGCGCTGTAATAGACGGAGGCGGACTGAGTCGTCCACTATGGAGTTGGAGGAACACCATAGATGGAAGGACATGATATGGTTTTGGGGGTCCTCACCTGCCTTGCCCTCAAACTTAAGGATGTCGGAGGGGAGTTTGGTGGGCATTTGAGGCCATGTAGGATCATGTCTGATAGGATCATTGGTGAGCCTGGCTAAGTCTGGTAAGTTCAGACTCGCCATGTATGGTAAGCTAGCAGATGTAGTGACTGGGACTGGGACATGCCTAGTCATGGTGGTATGATGTAGGGGTCCAGTAGCGCCTAAAGGTATGCTAGGTATTGAAGGTATGTGTCCTCCAATAGGTGTGGTCTGGTATGGGCCAGCGCTTCCAAGTGCAACATGGGTTACACTTGGGTTAGGAATAGTAGTGGTGATTCCTGGAATCTGGGTTGTGGTAATCAGAGGGGGTGTGACCCCTATGTTGGGCATACCCATAACAGGTGGTGGCCCTGTGTTGGGAATTCCTATAACAGGAGGTGGCCCTGTGTTGGGCATTCCTAAATGTGGAGTGTCCGCCATATTAGGCATACCTAGGGGGGTGGTGGTTGCCATGGATGGCACCGCAGCAGAAGGGTCTGTGGATGTCTCACCTATGGTGCTGGTAAAAAGTGGGTCGAATTGTGTCCTAGCCATGGGGTTGGTTGGTAACAACTCGGTAGGGTTTTTGGATTCTGCCTCAAAATCAAATGTGAAGTGAGGCGTGTCAGAATCGGATGACTGTCTATTCGATCGACGATGTGTCGATTCAAGGGATAAGGCTCGGAGTCGGTGACGTGGCGAGCCAAGTAGACTGAACTCTGGGAGTTTGCCCTGAAGACGACGAGAGCGTCTAAAATTCTCAATGGTGAGAAATAAGTTTTTTGTGGAAAAATCTTATGTGTAAAATGGTAATATATAAAAAACTCAAAACCCTAATGCAACCAAGGGTGCAAGAAGGGGAGTGAAAATGAAGGCTCTCAGGCCAAAAAATCAACCTCAAAAAGGCACTTATTATAGCAGCTGTGCTATAATAAGTGGAGGGATGCAAAAAATGGTCAGAATACCAACATGCAAACAACTTCTAGAAAAAATAGGTGCAACTAGACTAAAGGTGGATTGTATCATGCAAACACGTAACTAAAAGTATTGTGAATCAACAAACTATATTCTCTGCAAGGTGATGAAATCCAAGTCAGACAATATTGAGTGTTGAGTCAACGGCTAGATATCCCCCTACTGGGAGGGACACCGGGTAATCAATCCTAAAGAATGGCTACTAGGATACTCCATTCATGACACGTCGAGAAAAGGTAAATCTGCCGTTTGGTCCTTTTATTGCAATACCCCCATACAGGGATATCCCGAGAATTGCGAATGGTAGCCCTTCGGTTACTGAATGGATTTCGGTATTCCACTCAAGCTTTTGGAACCATCCTCGCGACTTCAACCCTCCTAGGGGAGAGGCCTTCCCATAAACCAGTTGTGACCGTGCCAATAAATACTAGGAGATTTTGGTTCCCTAATGGACAACAGCTATGTCTCAAATGTAATAACTGAGGGGTGTTATTGGAACACCTATCCCCTCAATACTACCTAGCTACAAAGTTCTTTTAGTGTTCCCTAAGTGGGGTTAAAAGTGGGTTGAAGTTAGGGTAAGTTTTAAGGCTCAGTTTAAATTATGTGTTTGAGTGGGTGCACGTGTGATATTTTAAACTGAAATTGAAAAAAGTAAATGCTTTGCAGAAAATATTAAAAAAACAAAGGATCTTTTGAAAATAGAAAAGCAAATAATATGACTTTTTCAATAAATGGAAATTAAATGCTTTGCAAAGACTATTCAAAAAACAAAGGATCTTTTGAAATAGGAAAGCAAATAATATAACTTGTTTAAGAAATAAATGGATTTCTTTTCAAAAATTGCTATGGGCAAAATATGAAGGAAGTAAACAGTAAATTTTTTTAATCTAGATAAAATGCAAATAAATCCTTCTTTCAATTTCTGAAAATTTTTAAAAAGACTCTTTCAAATGTGCATTCTAAATAGTAAAATTTTTCTATGGCTGTAAACAATGCTGGAATCTTAGTACTGTAAAATGTGCTATGTGGGCAGAAAAAACAGTAAAAAATTAATTTTTTAAACGGATCGGCCAAATGAAAAAATTGGCATCGCGGGTTTTGACAGAACAGCCGCGATGGACCGTGCGGGTTTCTGTCGCACAGTCGCAATGGGCAGCGCGGGTTTCGGCCGCGAAGCCGCAATGGACCGCGCGGGATTTCGTCACACAGTCGCGATGTGCAGCGCAGAAAATGTCCGCGAAGCCGCGATGTGCAGCGCGCTAATTGGCCGCGAAGCCGCGGTGAACCGCGCGGAAAAAGGTCGCGCAGTCGCGATGAGCCACGCGACTGTTGGGAAAAAAGCCGCGAGGCAAAATCCGTACGCGGATGCCAAAAAACGAACCCGAAAATTGAGAATTTCGGGCTGTTAATGGCAAAAAAATGGGCCAAGATCTAGAACAGCAATGGATCTGCTGTCTAGGGTGGCAGATCTATGAATTAAACTACCTAATACTATCAAAAACTAAGATCTAAAGCAAAAGTGAGAGATAAAGATTCGAAAAGCAGCGGAGTCGCCAAAAACTGTTGGCTTGGTTTTGCAACCAAGCTTAGCGCTATGGGCACCTGCTAACTAGTAGCAGCAGTTTCAATACTAAGCAAAAAAAATAAACTAAATATAAACTAAAACTAAACTAGCATGTGCATTTTTGAATTAAAAACAAGAACAAGAAACATAAGAAATAATTTTGTATTGAAAATGGGGGCAAGCAAGTGCTTGCAATAAGAATACATTCGATTGATGAAGATAGTTGAGAAAGATAGTTGAGAAGCTCCAAGGGTGAGCAGCTCCAAACTCCAATGGGTCCTTTCTCCAAGGTTGCTACAATGGCCAAAAATCAAGGGATATTTTGGCAGCATGAGGATAGGAATATGGATGGATGTGAAATGAGGAGCCCCTACCACCTTTTTATAGGTTTTGGTGGTGGGGAATACCATTTGTGGTTTTGTGGAAACCAATGGTATTGACCAACATGGTTTAGGTACTTTTCCCTCCTTTTTTCTTTTTTGAATAAAATTAATATTTGTATTCCCTTTTTAATATTTTTGGGAATTTTGGACCCTTTTTTAGGGTTTTTTATGCTTTTTTAGGAAAAATAATCTTTTTGAGTGGGAAAAGGGGTGTACTAAGGTCTTTTGGTGACCTTTTGTTGGCTTCAGAGGCTCAGATGGTGGAAAAGTGGACAAATGGGTCATGTGAATAAGGAAATGAGCTAGTGAGCACTTTTTAGGTGTTAACAGTGCTCAATTTAAGTCTTGAAAAATATGAAGTGAGGCTTCAACCTATGCAAGGAACCCAAGAATGTTCAACATGTTTGGGTTGTGCTTACTAGTCTACTCTTAGAACTTCAAAATGTAAAATTTTTGGAAGGCATAAATAATGCCCCTGAGCATTTTGTTGCATTGGAGGAAACATTACCTGTTGGAAAAGGAAGACATGAGAGTAGAGAAGATGTTGGTAGAGTTTGACCTCATAGAAGGCATGCTCATGGAAATTGATATTTCATGGGGACCATAACCATTCATGCAAAGGTTGGATTTTTGGAAGGTGTTGTTTAGATTCAATAACTATCATGAAATTGGTCAATATGCAAGATTTCAAGGACCCTAAAATGCTAGTGGACTACTATAAAAAAAACTGGGTAGAGAATCAATCCAATGAGAAAATGTTTAATTAAGGAGATGGAAGTAGTTAAGTTCAAGTTGGGTTTTGGTTCTAGAAGAGGTCAAGCAAACCATATAAGTTTCATTTAACTCAAAAGGTTGTGAAGAAGCTCCAAGTAGGTAAGTTCAACATCTCCATGTTCAAGGTATTCCCTTCAATGTATCCTCCTTATATTCGAACTATTCGAGGAAATTCTCATTGTTTTTGGTGTATATACATTGGTTATGGGGAATACTTAAGGGATAGAGACCATAGGGTTCCTTGAGGTAACCTTGCTTCCTCCTTGAGCTTTGAGAATTTATACAACCCTACTTTTCCTATCTCAAATGACCAATTTCAAGCCTTTAAGATTTCAAAGTCCATTACCAAGTCAAATGGTGACAAGAAAATCTCTCAATGATTTTCAAAAGATGCAAATACCCATGTATCCTCCTCTTCGAAAATCAAGCCAAACCTTTGAAATCTTCTTATCACCTAAGATCAAAGAAAGACAATATCTTGAAGATTCAACCACAAAGAACACATGGATAACTTAAAAAAAAGTTATCCATTAAGTTACATAGGGTCACTTTGCACAACATACAAGGGTATTAAGTGTTTAGTAAACTTTTTAAACTTTTAACTTGTATCTCAATGCCATTCTCAATATATAGGGGTAATTGTTCTTTCAGAAATATTTTTGACAGTAACTGCAATTTTACTTTGAACTTCAAAATCAAGTATATCTCCAAGAAATCAAACATATTATATTTATTCATACTTTTGATGTCATTAAAGAAATATTTAAATCATGTCCTCTATTTAGAAAGAGTCAAATAATTTGGATCAAGGAATCCAAGCCCAAAATGTATCCTAAATAAGAAAAAGGTAGAGAGAGATAAGCAAAAAGGAGAGGGAAAAAGAGAATATTATGGTATTTTTGTGATAAATTTTGATCCCCAAACTCGTATTGGGGTGCTCTTGATACCGTTGGAAATCTATCGTCGAGGGATACAACTTTCGTGTTTTGAGCTTTGCGGGATTCCTCACGGCTTGGTCGGGGCATACATTTTAGTAAATTTGGGCATAAAGAATCTTTAAAAGCATCTTTCAAAAGATTCTTTTCAAAAAGCATCTTTTTTGAAATATGCTTTTCAAAAAGCATCTTTCAATAAGAACACTTTGCATGGATTAAAATGTGGCTTTCTTGGGAAAATAGTTCACCTGGATCTTGGCAAGACAATTCGCCAAAATAAGGGTTAAATCTCTTGGATTGTGTTCTCTTTATGGCCTTGTGGAGAGAACATACACAATAAGGATAGAATTTAAAATACAAATTTATGATCGCAAGCAAAACACATTACCTTCAAATATGCAACCATTTATAGAATTATAGAATATTTTAGTGGTCCAATTTGGTATAACCTCACAAGCATTCAAAATATGACATTGCATCATTATAATTTTGAAGGTATCGTCACAATTGCAATGATCGTTGGGGACAAAAGGAGAAAAAATGTATACTTTTAAATATTTTTTAAATATTCCGATGTTACAATGGATTTTTGCCAACAACATCGTAATTTGAACCCAAATGTAGCAGTTTGGCCACTCCAAAGTCGTCCCTGGTAAATCACTTTTGCACAAGTCTCCCTTCAAGCTTGTGGTGAAATATGAAATAATGATTAGGGTTCCTATTATAAACTCACTTTTACAAAATAAAATTCCCACTTATTTTTTTGCTGGATATTTTAGTTCATTGATGAAAAATGTGTGCACCATTTTTATTTTGTTTTCTTATTTATTTTGGATATCAGTGCGCCTTAAATATTAAAGTGCATCGATGCACCCCATATGTAAAAATGCATCTCTTTGATATAGAATAGCAAAATACAAAAGAAAATATATGATATTAAAACTTAGTGGATATTTTCTTGTGTGGAAGTTGTTGTGAATGCTTCTTTTCAGTACTTATTGTAGTACTATACCAGTGCGGTTTACTTTTATGTATGCATTGGCGAGATGATATGAAATAAATGCACCGATTAGAATAAAACTCCCTTCGAATGTCTTCTTGAAGGTAAAATTTTACATACATCCCAAACTTTATTTTGAGAATACAAAGACACAAATTACAATAATCCATAGGATACAAATGCTACTTAAACTCACACGATCTAGTTAAAAAATTGTTTCAAAAGTCTAATTGAAGTTAGATTGTTATATGATTTTAAAATTTTCTTTTAATAATTTAGACATGTATTGATTGTTGATTTGGTTCAAATGCAAAGATAATAAGTTTTACTATCAAATGGCCAATTCTTTAGAGTCCAACTCATTCCATATTGTTTGAGGTTCATCAAGTGCTATTTTGTAAATTGCAGTAAGTTTCGATTTTATTTATATTTTGATTATCTAATTGAATTTATGTTATTCATGCACATGCTCAAGAGTAACTATGCATTGAATTTTGTAGGATCCTAATCAAGATTGAGTACGGATGCACAAAATATTCTAACAGTTGAAAAATGTTGCAAGATTTTATTAAGAGTAAGATACCACAAAAAATTGGTAGCTGAAAATGGAGAGCTACTTTACATTGTCAATGTGACTACATGCCATATTCCATCCACCATCCTAGGTTGATGATAATTCACCATCAATTGGATCTCTTTTATGACACGTTAATAGTATGTGGTTTTTCAAAATGTAAAAGGTTAAAGGAGAACCCTCGACATGTCACATTGCCCCATTATATTAATGATCGACTACCCAATGTTGATGGGCTAATACCTCTCACCGCAGTAAAAAATGCAATAGGTGATATAGAAAAGACATATAGGAACATTTACATATGCTCATTTTTTGAAAAATTGGAAGCCAAAACAACTATCTTTCATCCTAAATTGACCAACATGTCTCCTTCAATTGAGACAATTGAGTTATAGTGAGCCAAAGTATGATATCAATACCACCCAAAATCATGTCTCTACTAGGAGATTCAAAAATTTGTATGAGCATGAGAGCGAAAATGTTTAAGTACACACCAAGGTCAGTTCAATTGCTGGAAGGTATATATGAATTCTCTCTTCCTATCCATCTACAAAGTAAATACCAAACCCGTTACACCAATGCTTTCTATGGCACTTCGTTGTCTTCTCGGCTTGTGCCCTATGTTGGGACCGAATTCTCCTTTTGTGGTAATAAATATATGATTGCGAAGTCTAAAATAAATGCTACAAATCTTGGGTTGTTTATTCTTTCACATTTATTCATTCCTCCCAAAAAACAATTAGTACTTATGCCATTTTGTGGTCCTCTTTATCGTCAATCCGATTGCTTGAATATTGTTAAATACAAACAAGCATTTCCATTTATAGTATGTGCATGAATGGTTATGCTACTAGAAGCTTTAATAGGAAGAAGTTTTATTTATCTTGGTCGTCCATGCTCTCATGACCACATTGTAGGGTTGATAAATAGTTTAGGTGCTTATTATTTAGTGCAAATTGTTCATTTGAGGAACACTCCAATGACAAGGAGTTCTCTATGAAAATGAAAGCATCCAAAATTATCGTTGTGTAGGCAATAAATAGATTGTAGCCTAGCGACTAGTTGTTAATAAACTATAACTTTTGTAGACCACCGATCATTCGTCAAAGATGCCTTGCATTGAGACTACCTTTAGACATCCCTTTAGGGCATCAGAAAATGATCATTGAGTAGTCATTATATTTTTTTCAATGGAATTAATGTAAATGTATTGCTCAATTTGAAATTTTGTTTTCTAAAGTGGTTGGTTGCACGTGTACTATTGGAAAACATATATATGCTTCAAATAATTGTTTGGTATAATGTTTAAACATATTAAATTCATTGTGTTTATTAGTATCATCGATGCAATGTTCAATATTTTACAATTAGAATTATGATGATGAGCAAACTATCCACCATATTTTGTTGCACCCCACCCCGATGCCAAATAGAGAGAAGGATACTAAATAAGATTGAGAGAGGAAGCATAACAAGCATGGTTGAATCAACAACCTATCCAATTCCCACTACATCCAGAGTCATAATTCATAATGTCTATAGTAACATCGGTTCTTCACATGTTGGCAATGAAGGCAATGAAATAGAGGTTGTCATTGAAGATTTTGTTTTAGAATACGAGTGCCATGGAGGGAATGTTGTTGCATGCATTCTAGAAAGATGTACTAGGGAATGGTGCTCATATCATCAATACCTTCTTCAGAAGCCTAAAATTGGCTTCCACCACCTCTCTTTGCAACATGGGTCAATGTCTACCCAACTAGGGACAACAATGTTACTGTACAACTTGAAAGCAAAGTATGGTATATCAACAAATCTTTCTTGATTCTTTTGAGGTAACTAACCATTAAATCCCCAATATTTTGAGGAATCTTGTCGCACAATCAACATTGTAAATGGTCAATTTTATGCATGATTGATTATAGTGTACATTTCTATTGCCTACTAATTGCAGGTTACCTAAAGATAAGGTACTTTCGAATGATAATGTATTTCATGAGAGTTGCGAAGAGGTAAATCAAATATTGAAAACGTTGGGTGGCTAGTAGATATCATATCATGCTGGTCTAAATGATTGTATTCTATACAAAGGTAAATATGGAGACAAAGAGATATGTCTAGAATGTTAAAAATGCTTCTCCAAAATAATAAGGCTTGTCTAGATAACCTACTTTTTCCTAAGCTTCTTCAATATTCCCCATCTAACCCATCCTTTTTTTTTCAAGTAAAAAAAATAGTTCCTTGATATTTGAATTGAATCAAAGGGAACATAGTTCACTACATAGATGATTTCCATCATTTAGTTCATAAAAGATTATTCACAATGTCTACTAAACAAAAAATCTAAGTTTGCACTCAAAGGTGCCCATAAGAAGCCATTGCAAAAACTAAAGGAGTAGTTGCTACAAAACTGAGAGACCACCTTAGATAGAAGAACCTGAAACTAGTGGCTTAAGGAGAGAAGATCTGCATAGAGTTAGAATTCACCATATCATTGCCAAAATACTCTTCAAAAAATAAGAGACCTTCAGGCAGTCCAACTGCTCTTTTAGATAGACTTTTTGCAATAGTATTATACTCTCTGAATACATGAGTGATGCTGAGGTGTATGAAAGAGTAGAGTAGAACAAAAGTTCTATCACACCAATGATCAAGTGAGAGCATCTAGAGACTAGATCTTCTGTTGGCCTAGTTAACAATTACGCTCAAGTCTCCAAATATGTGCAAAGTAGGTATACCAATACTGTATGCAAAGTATGCCAATCCCCAAATTGCCAAGAGTTTAGCTCTTGTATTAGAGCCAAAACCCTCGCTGAAACATAGTTTAAAATTATGATCATCATTAAGTATAAGATACATAACCGCATTAATTGCATAGTTCAAAGCCACTCCATCGAAGAAATCTTCACCACCTATATATTGATCTATACCAACACAAACATTTTCACCATTGCGAATTTTCTAGATAAAGCATTACTAATCCAAGAGAACGATCTCAAAAAACCATTATAGATGGTGGAAACACCCCCCGAACAGATTTTTCGTTACAAGTGAGCCATCTAACCCATCTAATTAGGTTGATGCTTCCTAAATAATTTTTTATATATTTTTCCTGTGTTTAGATTTTTATTATCTCATTTTTTTTGTGTTGTGATAATCTTTTCATGTTGTTGATGTAGGAACTCACCATTTCTTAGTAAAATAGTTAAAATAGTGTAGACACAACCCTGCACTAATCACTATTATCACCATGTTGGGCCTATGCTTTACCAACATGGATAGTGAGGATTCCACTCTCTTTGCTAGAAGTATGGCTTTAGGCTTGTGTTATGTACTATATTACCAATTTCGCACTAGAGGGTAAGAAGCAATTCTTATAGACTTTATATCTAAATAAATTTCTATACCATTATTTCATTAAACGTGGATAGAAGCCTAAGAAATCTTATCAATTAAGTAATCAATCGGTAAATGAATTCATTAACCTTTTGACTATTCCATAAATATGGTCGGAAGAAGGAGAATTATGACTTATATATTTATGAATCAGTAACAGAAACAGACACCCCGTTTTTGTAGATATATTTAACAGACACCCCGTTTTATGTTGTTATATATATGCCATCTTCAACTTGTGCATTATACATTAAATACTCAACATAGAACTTCGAAAGTCATTTCCTAGAAGTGTTGTCCATTTTTTTCTTTATAGACACATTTTGTACCATGCTCATCATTTGCTTTATTTAAAGTTGCTTTCGCATGTTGGCAAGTTGCCTTACATGAATATAAATTAGAAAAATCTAGTTTATACTCTATTATATCTTCGTCAATCTTCTAATTCAAGAAAGTTATGGGATTGTAGGAGAGATGGGATACAATTAGATGAACTTATTTAATTATGGACATTTAATCTTCCTAGAAGCCTGAAATTAAAAGAGCATTCCAAATCCCTTTTATGTGAAATGCTATTTATATGCACACTTGCTTATTACTTTACACTTGGTTTTTACTTTATTGGTGCATGAATGAATAGATGAATGGAAACAAAATGTGACATCCTCCTTCACAAAACTAGCCTAATGAAAAATAAAAATAAAGAAGGCATGTCAAAAAAAATTTCAATTGTCAGAACATCAAAACATTCAATGAGTAATTTAGGAGACTACCTTGATTGTTGAAGGTTCTTTTGGAAAGTTTTCCTCCTCTTTGTGATGCATCTGATGTCATTGACACTTTTCAAATTCATATCTTCATTAGGTTGGAACATGATTGTCTCACAAAAATTTGTGTCCTTTGTTTTGCTCATTATGTTTGTTCTTGGAGGATTTGTGGTATCAAAAGGTATTTGATAGTATAGTATATGAAAAAATTATTTAGTTCAAAGAAAAATAAATTGTAGTAATATTGAGATTTTTAACTAGAACAATTCATGTTACAAGAAATGCTTGACTTTTTTTATGTTTCTATAGTAGATAACAGATCTAGCTAGTGGATTTGGGCATATTAGTGCTCCTCGATGTCCTATGGCCAAAAAACCATAGAGGTTAATGAATTTATGGCTCCCATATGTGACAAAGTAAGTGATAGCATGTCTTGATTGAGTGTCCTATCATCATAATCTAGAAAACAAATATTGAGTATTTCGTTTCATTTAAATATTTCATCTTTGTGTAGCCTATGAGTAACAACTCCAATGAAATAATTGGACATGATATACTAGAATCTTGCAGATTATTTTCTAAGACTAAATTTTATTAGATTGGCATTGGAGCATTGATCGAGTTATGTGTACTTTTCAACATTCTGTACACAAACACTTTAGTGTGCCTCAATTGTAAGTCTATCATTCCATTATAAGATTTAGTTTGTGCTACTGTTTCTCTCACATTCAAATTATCTAAAGAGTAAGATGTAATAAATTAAACTTCCTCCAATTACAACTCACTTTTGCACAAAACTCCTACAAAATTTGTAGTGCTAAAGATACACAAATTGAACCAAAGAATGGTTTCTCTCTATCAAAATGATCTATTACTAGAAAATTAAATTAGGGTAAAAATGAAAGCCACATGCCAATAGTTACAATGTTTTCATTGTTATCTCATAAAGTACTAACATTAATATAAAGTACTTAATCTTTAATGGCATTAAGCGATTGTGAAGAATTAAGTGTTAATATGATATTAAGTATTCATTATTTATATTAATATAATATTTATTAAGTATTAGTATTAATATGGTCGAGTAGGCTCACTTAAATGGTTGAGTGTTTTGAGATGCTTTCAACATAAGAAATAACTGTAAGGTCTCACTTAATTCGGGAAAAATACTTATGAGCGCAATTGCCTAAAACCTAAACCAAAGAAAGTTAAAATGGTGGCGGGTCTCAATGTTGGCATGGTGGAGGTAGAAGGCATATTGGAGAAATCCTTAGTTGGGTAGTTTATGGGGAATTTTGTGGAAGTAAAAACCCTATAAAACCATATAGTTGAAGTTTGGAAAGTTGTCCTCGACTATTTTCCCAGATTTCATGTCCTAGTTAGGTGTTGGATGTGTTTCATGGTTAAAAGAAAGAAGGATGTAAAAACTCTTCTCAACTAAGACTAGGTGTGGGGGTGCTCAATTTAAGTCTTGAAAAATTTGAAGTGAGGCTTCAACCTATGCAAGGAGCCCAAGAATGTTCAACAGGTTTGGGTTGTCCTTCCTAGTCTACTCTTAGAACTTCAAAATGTAAAATGTTTGGAAGGCATAAATAATGCCCCTGAACATTTTGTTGCATTGGAGGAAACGTTACCTATTGGAAAAGGAAGACACAAGAGTAGAGAAGATGTTGGTAGAGTTTGACCGCATAGAAGGCCTGCTCATGGAAATTGATATTTCATGGGGACCATATTCATTCATGCAAAAGTTGGATTTTTGGAAGGTGTCGTTTAGATTCAATAACTATCATGAAATTGGCCATCTATGTAGGATTTCAAGGACCCTAAAACGCTAGTGGACCACTATAAAAAAATCTGGGTAGAGAATCAATCCAATGAGAAAATGCTTAATTAAGGAGATGGAAGTAGTCAAGTTCAAGTTGGGTTTTGGTTCTAGAAGAGGTCAAGCAAACCATATAAGTTTCATTTAACTCAAAAGGTTGTGAAGAAGCTCCAAGTAGGTAAGTTCAACATCTCCATGGTCAAGGTATTCCCTTCAATGTATCCTCCTTATATTTGAACTATTCAAGGAAATTCTCATTGTTGTTGGGTGTATGGGAATTGATTGCGAGGAAGACTTAAGGGATAGAGACCATAGGGTTCTCTGAGGTAAACTTGCTTCCTCCTTGAGCTTTGAGAATTTATACAACCCTACTTTTCCTATCTCAAATGACCAAGTTCAAGCCTTTAAGATTTCAAAGTCCATTCCCAAGTCAAACAATGGTAAGAAAATCTCTCAATGCTTTTCAGAAGATGCAAAGACCCATGTATCCTCCTCCTCATAAATCTTCTTATCACCTAAGATCAAAGAAAGACATAATCTTGAAGATTCAACCACAAAGAACTCAAGGATAACTTAAAACAAGTTATCCGTTAAGTTACATAGGGTCACTTTGCACAACATACAAGGGTATTAAGTGTTTAGTAAACTTTTTTAACTTTTAACTTGTAGCTCAATGCCATTCTCAATATATAGGGGTAATTGTTCTTTCAGAAATATTTTTGACAGTAACTGCAATTTTACTTTGACTTTAAAATCAAGTATATCTCCAAGAAATCAAACATATTATATTTCTTCGTATTTTCAATGTCATTAAAAAAAGAGTTAAAGCATGTCCTCTATTTAGAAAGAGTCAAATACTTTGGATCAAGGAATTACCAAGCCCAAAATGTATCCTAAATAAGAAAAAAGTAGAGAGAGATAAGCAAAAAGGAGAGGGAAAAAGAGAATATTATGGTATTTTCACGACAACTTTTGATCCCCAAACTCGGATTGGGGCACTCTTGATACCGTTGAAAAGCTATCGTCAAGGGCTACAACTTTCGTGTTTTGAGTTTCGCACAATTCCTCACGGTTTGGCTGGGGCGTATATTTTAGTACATTTGGGCATAAAGAATCTTTAAAAGCATCTTTTGAAAAGATCATAAAGAGAGAAGATCTACATAGAGTCAGAATTCACCATATCATTCCCAAAATACTCTTCAAAAAACAAGAGACCTTCAGGCAGTCCAACTGTTCTTTTAGATAGACTTTCTGCAATAGTATTATACTCTCTGAATACATGAGTGATGCTGAGTTGTATGAAAGAGTCGAGTAGAACAAAGGTTCTATCACACCAATGATCAAGTGAGAGGATCTGAAGACTAGATCTTATGTTGGCCTAGTTAACAATTACCCTCGAGTCTCCAAATATGTGCAAAGTAGGTATACCAATACTGTATGCAAAGTATGCCAATCCCCAAAGTGCCAAGAGTTCAGCTCTTGTATTAGAGCCAAAACCCCCGCTGAAGCATAGTTTAAAATTATGGTTATCATTAAGTATAAGATTCATACCCGCACTAGTTGCATAGTTTGAAGCCAATCCATCAAAGAAATCTTCACCACCTATATACTGATCTATACCAACACAAACATTTTCACCATTGTCGATTTTCAAAGAGAAAGCATTACTAATCCAAGAGAACGATCTCAAAAAACCATTATAGATGGTGGAAACACCCCCGAACAGATTTTTCGTTACAAGTGAGCCATCTAACCCATCTAATTAGGTTGGTGCTTCCTAAATAATTTTTATATATACTTTGTGTCCATTGATTGTAGCTTGGGTGGTTGGGAGGATAGGTTTTTGCCCTTCCCACCTAGGTTCAATTCTTGTAAGTGACATGATGCTCTTGATGAACCCCATTATAATGATTGCATTTTCAGTAAAGAAAAAAAAAGTTTAGAGAATTAAAAATTTATCATTTTTAAAATATTTGGGGGCATAAACTACTGTAAAAGCATGTACCTATCATTGCTTTGCCTAAATCTGTATCTTCCCAAATCTGTTTGAAGCATCGCTACTCTTCTTGTCGCGCTGGATAAGCAAAGTGTTTAGGTTTTTTGTTTGTCAATAATGGCGGCTACGCGATCATTCCGATTAGTCTCCGCCCTAACTGCCGAACCTCTGAACCACATCCACGCCATTCCTGCCTTCATCATCCTCTCCTTCTCACACCCCTTCCAGATTCCATCAAAATTATTTTCAACGGCATGCGATTTGACTCACGAAAACCCCACTTCAGCAGCTGCCTCCTTTGAAAGCACCCCAGTAGCGAAGTTCCTTCTCAACGAATGTGGTTTCTCTCTCGAGGATGCAAACAACATTTGCAGAAGAAAGCCGGATTTACTGGCTCACAAATCCTATGACAATTCACGGCAAACCCTACTCTTCCTCAGAGACAAGGGTTTTCATGAAATCGGCATTCAGAAACTCTTTTCCAACTTCCCCTACATCCTACGGTCCAGTTTCCAGGACAACATGAAGCCCAAGGTTGAATTCCTGGAGAAGATAGGCCTTACTGGTCAGAAACTGGTCAAAACCCTCAGTAGAAATCCTCTATTTTTGGGATTAAGTATTAGCCGTGCATTGGAACCGAGGGTTTGCTTTTTACAGTCAGTGCTCGATCCCGATCTAGCCGTCGTGGTTTCAAGCCCCGCATCGGATAAACTTCCGGGTACAAAATTTGTTTCCAATCACAGCCGAACCGTCTATGTCATATGTTTAAACCCTAGGATTTTAGCATTGACCGCGGCGCGTATCTTGGAACTTGTTAAGGATGTCGAGGGGATGGGCATTGAGAAGGGGTCCAAGGCGTTTGCTCGCGCTTTTCTTCGGTTGAGTATGATGAACAGGGACACTGTTAAGCTGAAATTGGAAAGTTTGAGAGAATTAGGGTTTACAGAGGAGGAAGTTCGGATTCTCGTGAGGAAGTTACCTACGCTTCTGGGGTTCTCCAAGGATACTCTGCAGCAGAAGCTCAAGTTTCTTGTTGAGGAATGGAAGCTTCCTCCCATTGTTATTTTGAGGAATCCGGCACTTCTGGGATTGAGCATGGAAAAGAGACTGAAGCCGAGGCTCAATGCTGTGAGGGCCTTGATGATGATGAACAAGTCTCCAGAGAAAGCTATGAGCTATCCTCCAGTGCATTATCTCATGATGTCAAGTGGCGATTTTCATCGCAAAGTGGGCGAAAACCGGTTGTAAGGGTCGGGGTTCGATGCTTCTATTTTGTTTTCAGATAGAGAAGCAGTGTAGTATGCCATTTTGATGAAGGTTCTCTCTCTGCATCGGTTGCTTATTTGCAGGTATTTCAAAAGTATCTTCACATTGCTTTCCATTGTTTCCAGGTATTACATGCATTATTTGTGGATGAAAAAGAGGGCCTTGTACTGGCAACAAGGAGATTAAATCTTTTGTTATGGTGGGTAGGTTGGCAAAAAAAGCCCTTATTTGGTATATAGGCTAGCACGACTTTTGTTCTGTAAGGCAGGGTATTCTTTGTTGAGAGTTGCAGTTCTACGAGGAGGTAACATGGGTTACTGCCAATATATTTTCTATTATTGCTGGGTTAATGTTAATTGATTTTCCATCAAAAGTGAGGTGACGTTTAATGTTTTCCATTCAAAAATCATAGGATGTTTAAAATTTTACCTTTTTATGTTATTAATAATAGAAGCTGTATTATTGTTGTTTTTGTTGTGTAATTTATTTTTTCATAAATATAAAAATGTGTTTTTTATGTTAATATGGTTTTGAATCTTTTGTGAGTGGGGTATATCTATTATGTTAAAGTCGTATAGAAATTGTGTATTTATCCTGATTACAAGTATATTAATTAATATAAGTCAATCTATATAAATACACTATTGAAAATACTTGAGTTCTGGTGAGGGCAATATCAATGCTTTACTTTACTAGTAAAATCATGGTTTTTGAATTTTTATTATGAGAAAAACTAAGTGCCACCACTAAGCATAATGTTGGCTACACTACAAAGGCAAACCCAAGTAAAGTTTATTATGAATGCAATATAAAAGAATGAAATGATTTTGAGCCACTCATATAGAAAAAATGGTTTTATTCTAATCAAATTTGTGGTTGGAAAGATGGTCATTTTGCTAAAATATTAGCTTACTCCCTATTGGATTGTAGTTTTGAAAAATGCTTTTCAACTTTTACTTTTTATAGTCAATACTTTTTGCCATCCTCAAAAGTAGAAAACATCTAAGAATAATAAAAAACAGTAAGAAAGAAATTCCTTCAAAATGGGTAAGGGTTTTACTAAATTTCAAAATTGAAAAACATTTTAAGCATATATAAACCAAAAGCATTATGGATAAATTATAGTCAATGGTTATAAGTATGGATGATGACTAACCCCCACAATTCATCTTAATCAATGTGCTTGATGTGAAATTTTTGACTTGAGAAGCATTGTTCGTAGACAAGAAAGTCTCTCTATATTCATGAGAAGATGGGAGGCATGGAGGAAGGAATCAAAGAAAAAATATCTCGGGGATATTTAATTGTTGCAAAGACAATTAATCAAGGTAAAAGCTCAAGTAGAGAAGCACATAGGCAAATTAGTGCAATTAGAAATCATGGAGGATTGCAATGATGGAAAATTTGAGGAAGTTAAAGCAAAAGTAAAAGGTGTTATAAGAGAGGGTTTTGAGTTGTCATTGGAATAAATACCAGGGTTTTAAGAGCTAAGCAAATATGCATCCCTTGTTCATTTTATTGACTCTTTTGGACTGGACCAAATGGTAGCAATTGAGGATGATACACTACAACAAAATTATGAGCAAACAAGGAAGCAAAACCCAACAATTCTCTTATCCATGGTTGGAGCAAATGAAAACACCTACTGGACTTGGACCCAAAAATCTATAATCGTATTGATGTTCTACAAGAAAGATTTTTAGCTAGGACAATTTGTAAGGGCATTATACAAGCCAACTAGTTAGCACTAGTGATAGAACTTTGAAAATAATATAGAATTCAGGGAATGGTTTCGTGGATTTTATTTTTTTGAAGTATTTTGGATAGTTTTACTCTTCAAACCTTGTATTAATTTGTCAAATGGTTTAGTTGTAGCTTATTTTTTACGCAAAACGTATTTGTCTATATTACAAAAGAAGTTATAACTAGTGCTTATTATTCAAATTCTCAAGTTTTAAGAGTTGTTTTACTAAATTTGATCAACTCTCACACAAGATAGATTAAGTTTTTTAATCATTTTTTTGGACGTCAATATGTTTGTTAGCTAAGCCAAAATTTATGTAAAGATCGCATTACTACAACAAACTAAACCGACTAGATCCATCTAAACTTCGGATCTACCATGCGTCGAGATGGATCAAATCCCCTTAATAATCATGACCTATTTTGACTTATTTAATTTTAATGATCTATATATCTTGTAACTTTATTAATGCATATACTTTTTAATGTTTATAATTTTAGTGATCTATATACTTTTTAATTTTATTAATGTATATATACCTTTAACTATTTAACATTGTTTTACTTTTTGATTTTTTTATAAAAATTATTTTGAGTAGTTAGAAACACAGGTTTTAAACTCATCCCAATCTACCAGGTTAAATAATTTTAACTATTTAACATTTTTTTGCTTTTTAATTTTTCTATATTGTTTTATTTTTTATTATTTTACAATGTTTTATTTTTTAATTTTCTTACATTGTTTTATTTATTACTTTTTCCTATTCTTTAAAATTTATTATTAAATATTTAATTAAAATTTATGTCGGCTCAATTATTACTATGTTATAATGTTTCGTTACATAGTATGTAATGTGACAACATCTCCTCCATAATGTTTGAGAATGTTACGTTACATAATGTAGCATGACAACATCTCCTCCATAATGGTTGAGAATGTTATGTTACATAATGTAGCATGACAACATCTCCCCCATACTTAGATGTAGAAGTGCCTCTCGACGCAATGAATTTCAAAAAACAATTTTAAATAATAATGCAAATTGATCAAAACCTAAAACATTGTTACAGGTCCAAATCAACATGATTTTAACAAAAGTATAAATGTTCTTTTATAAATATTTGTCCATTTTCTTGGACTTTATATAGATCCAATAAACATATAAAAAAGACTATGGCGTATTTACAATAACATAAAAAATAGTAATATTGGTATCTACATCCCTCAATTCATACATCAAATGATTTGTCGTGATGATACATAGAAAACCATCTAAAGTTTCCTCCATTACCATAATTCCAACGTGTGTTGTCATGTGAAGTGTCCATTAGCCCTTGTGCTATGTTTTTATAGATGTAAGTATATGAGATACTTTGAAACAACATTGAAATCATTTTAACTAGTCAAGTAGAGGCTTGAGAGTAACATTTAGAAGATGATAATCCCTTTTCATTTTGTCGATGACAATAAGAGAATCCCCATAAACTTGGAATTGACCAATTCCTTTCTTGTTTGCTAACCTCAACAGATATCTCAATGCCATTAACTTAGTTGAATTATTAGTGTTTATACCTAGAGTGTCTCTAGCATTATTGAATGCTTGTGGCACATGCTTGGCCCCATCAAACAAACCCCAAGGAGACATTTTATCTATTATCAACTGCCCAACTTTCCTAGGGTTTCTTTCCTTTGTCTTTGACTTGCAACCTTGAAAACAACCATATATCTGTGATAATACTTGAAAGGTTGACCTTTGTTCATCATTGTATAAATTGTCATTGCGACTATCGAAATACTCTAGAGAATTATACAAGGCAATGCCTTGAAGACTCTCAATTCCTTCTTCCCAAACCATTTTTTTCATAAATTGCTCTACATAATTGCCATTCCATACATTTGAGATTCCTATGATTTATTTCGGCATCCTTTCAAATTTCTTGTGCATATGGACAATAGATCATTAGATGTCCCATGTTTTCATTTGTTTCCCTAAATACATGACACACTTAGTCCATTTTTTACCCCTTTTTGTAAATCCCAAGTAAGAACCTTGTTTCGAATGGCTAACTATACAGATAACCTTGTTTTCTTATGAGCTTTTATTTTCGAAACCTTAGACCACCACTAGACCTCTATTTAAACTCTACCATCTATCATATCCTTGTATCCTTGTTTTGTAGAGTAATTTCCACATCTTATCTTTAACCCAAACCAATGTGTTAACTCCTTGTTCAATCTTATATATCCCTTCCTCAATGCTGCCACTAGAAAATTCCATCTTGCTCCCTTGTCTCCTACCAAATCCAAGGATTGTGTTGTTTTGCATCCTTGTTACTATATAGTGGTTGAACCGATATCTTCTACTTGATTTAAGTTATGGATAGATTTTCCATACAAATGTTCTATATCATCATCCAAAAGTACGCTATGTACCCACACCCCGAGATAGAATCAACTCCTAGGCTTACTTAGTTTCCTTTTCCTACCTTTCAAGGAAAATTATCTTCAAGAACAAGAAAGGCCAAAACTAATGCTTTCCATTGATTTGACACAGTCTTTATGTTCTTGTTAGGGTTTATGCTTCGGTGTAACAAAGAACCTATGGCTATATATTTATGCTCAATTACTTTGCTCCAAAAGCTATCAATTGTCAAGATTTCATAGACTTTTAAGCATTTGAGATTTCCCAACAATGTGAATTTGTTTAAGTCCCCAACCACTCAATGCTTTTGGATTTGCAACATCCAACCATTTTTCTAGGTGAATCCCTTGGTTGTCATTTTTTCCTTGTAAAAAGTTGAAGTATACATCCTGAGTATCACGAGAACACCTTTTAGAATAAATGCAAGTACCAATACCCATGGATTGCTTCTAAATTAGAATTTATGAGTGTTAGCTTTCCCCTTGTTAACACTACAAGGAAAATATTCTATAGCGGATTTCATAGCAGATGCTTTTAGTGTTACAAGATTGACAAAATTTGTCAAAAAAACCTCCACTACAACTTCCGCCAATCATGTAGAGGATGTTTTAACGGAGATTATTATGGATATATTTTATAACTAAAAAAAACTTGGTGGCCAGATGTTTTAGCGGATATTTTTTACCGGTGCACTTTGTTTACATTGTGTGCACCGGTGCATGTCTTAAAATAATGCACCGATGTTGTACGATGTAAAAATAAGCACCGATGCACTCAAATAGAACAAGCATCGACGATAACCAAATTTCAACGTCGCACATGTGCTTGCGTTTAGATTTTATGCACCGGTGCTTACACACAAAATAAATGCACCGATGTGATATGTTACATCATATGCACTAGACAATTTTTAATATTTTTAAATTTTATCGTAAATATCAATTTATAAGAGAGCATCGTTGCTACAAACTATCAAAATAACCCAGTGCATTTAAACAACTAAAACGCACTGGAACGCTTAAACACAAAACAAAAGCACTAGTTCATATAAGCTTTGATAGTTCTCAGTGCGTATAATCCAACTACAGAATTGTCAGTGGATTATACGCACTGATAGCTTACAGCCTAATAGCCTCTGTAAATCTCAATACCCTAGGATTTTAACAATGCCTGTGGAGAAAGGCTTGGTGAGGATTGTAAAGGATGTCGAGGAGATGGGCATTGAGAAGGGGTCCAAGGCATTTGCTCGCACTTTTCTTCAGTTGAGTATGCTGAACATGGACATTGTTAAGCTAAAATTGGAAAGTTTGAGAGAATTAGGGTTTACAGAGGAGGAAGTTAGGATTCTTGTTAGGAAGTTTCCTACACTTCCGGGGGTCGTCTGAGGATACAATACGACAAAAGTTCAAGTTTCTTGTTGAGGAATGGAAGCTTCCTCGCAATGTTATTTTGAGGTATCCGACACTTATGGGTTTGAGCATGGAAAAGAGACTGAAGCCGAGGTTGGATGCTATCAGGGCCTTGATGTTGAAGAACGACTCTTCAAAAACCACTAAAATTTATACTCCAACGCGTTATGTCAAAATGTCTGAGGGAGAATTTCATCGCGAAGTGGTGGGCAGGCTTGCATCATAAACATTTGGTTGCTGAGAAGCTTTGAAGTTGCTAGAGAAAATGGTTGTTTTTGCATCAATAATGGTGGTGCTTCACAGGGAAGTAGAATCTACACCAGGATGTACGAAGGTGATGATGACGAAGAATGACACCATTTTTATTTGATTATATTTCTCCTTCTACATTGTTTGGTTGATTAAAATTTGGGTGTGTTCCAAATTTTCTTATGTTGTCTTCAATTGTTTTCTTTGGTGGGATGAATTAATATGGATGTGTAACTTTTCACTTTTTCCTTTAGTAATGCAATACACTGTTTCATTCGCATTTTAATTGTTTTGGAATGGATTAATCTGGAAGTGTAACTTTTCACTTTTTCCTTTAGTAATGCAAAACATTGTTTCAGTTGTGTTTCCAATTCATGTAGTAGAGTGTGTATTTATAATGTTATTAATTTAAATGTGTAATGCAACACATTTCAATAAGGAGTATCGTGGAAATATGGACATATAATAAGTTGTTTCCATAGGAGTATCGTGGAAATATGGACATATAATAATTTGTTTCCAGAGTTTCATCAGGATGTAAGAACATGGAAACATGTTTGGGATGCGTAGAAATATTTCCAAATTTTAGGAATGGGGAGGTATTCCATGGAGGGGAGCATATTGCTCATTTGATCATATGGGGAAGCTATTTGAAATTTGATTGTTTTTATTCCAAGTCTTCCGTGTACAGAAGCTCATTTGACCATCCATATAGGGAAATGATAACAACATATAGTGTAGGGACTTGTCTACTCTATAAATGCTATTTTACTAAAAAGTGGTGAGCTTCTATGTCAGCAAATGAAAATGATTATCACAAGTTATTAATCAGATCTACATTCATTCATCAATTAAGATAAGCAAAGGTAAGATCTAATACCATTTAAAAATCTAAATCATGCAAGATAATCCACATCAAACATTCAAATGGAACAAATTTGAATCATTTTATATTAAAACAATGAAGAGATACATCACTACCATGGATCTTAGTGTGAATCCCTCATCCATTGCCATGAGCTTTTCTTTCTCCACCCTTGCTTTTGAAGAAATTGAGCCTTTCCTCCTCCTTCAAAATCTTTTCAGCATGCCTTTGCTCTTCCTTTGTGTACCTTACAATGCCCCAAATGCCTTTCTTATATAGCATTGGGAAATGGGCCTTCAAGCTTTTCTTCTTAATGTGGGATTGCTCTTTTTCATTATTTTAGATCATTTTCACTCAAAAACCCATTTTTCCATAGTTTTTAGGCTTTTTGCACAACTTAGCATACTTTAAGCACAATTAATGCACTTTAATGCATTTCTCTTCACTTTTTGATTGGTGTAGCCTAGTTTTGGACCTTTTTTGAGTGGTTCAATTACTGAACTTGGTCTCTTTAGGTTCTTACTTTCTTCATGTAATCCTTCCATTTATGGGAGAAGTGATTAGATCAGAGAGGATTTGTCTCTGAATGTACTTGTGTTCTATCTTCATGTTGCAGGCACATAGTAAAAATGTGCTTCTTCTGTCACATGACTAGGGGTGTTAATTTGATTGTTAACAGATGTCCCTTAATGTGTGAGGTCCGAAGCAGAGCTAAGCGCCAAAATACATTACTGAAATTTATACTCCATATACTGATACTCTTTATATCGATACTCGTTATCATTCAAAGCAAGAATGAGGAAAGGAAAAACTCACGGGCGCAGGATTGAGGATCACACCTGCCAAACATAGAAATTTCTCAAATATATAATATCTTCATGAAGCGGGCATACCCATGCTCAGTAGTAAACAAGCATGGCCACAAACAATACACAGTGGATCCATGTCAGAAGTAAAATTTTCAGAAGTATAAATATGCACTTTAATGAGTGCGAGAACAAAGTCTTTGTCAAACTTTTGACATGGCAGTCTAATCTTGCGCAACTTGGGTAGTGCATCGATGAGTGAGACAATTGTTTTTTCCAAGGTCTTCAATACAAACGGACGATAATACGATTTTATATCATGCGAATAAATGATCTGATGTCGAGCATAATAAAACACCATCTGATTACCAGTCGTTAATGTATACCGTTAACAGATGCGAAGAGACCCACCAATAATGATAATGGACTCTAAGGTACTGAGTACAAACTAGCAAGTGCAAATAGATGTTCTGAAGTCGAACACTTGTAGAATCAAATAATCAGGGGTCATTGATGTATACCCACTGTCATTTGCAAGAAAACCTATCACCAATGACTGCAAGATCCAAGGTACTCTTAGGTTTCTAGATCCATGTCCTAGATGATGTTTTTATGTCGATAGGAATAGATCCATCGGAAGGAGGGCATTAATGCATCCCACATCAACCGATATGAAACAAATATCAATAGTCTGATATAATTTGGTAGAACTACAAGATCCAACACTGTATACTGACACAAGGAAGGCCGACAGGATTGGTCATGAATATTTGAGGAATGGCCGACTCGGTTTGGACTTCCCTTGAACACATAACACGACATAGAATGGACACTTGGAAACATAGGACTTTGAGTAACCGACCTTAATGAAATCCGATAATTCCAGATGCATTAATGAAAACTCCATTGGTGATGGGAAGTATAACCCATCAGTTGAGATCTGTTCAAAATAATGATATAGTTTCCTAAGGCAAATGTAGATGGTGTACTGACAGCGGATACAATATTATGTGCCGTGTTCAAGGGCGACAAGAACTAACTGTTGCCGTTTTCTTCGAAGTTTATAATATGAAGTGATTCAAGTCTCTTCCGTTTTTGGATTTTTGTGTTTTCCAATTTTTTTAACCTTTTTCATTTATTAGCTTGAAAAAATAATAAGCATGCTATGATACATTAGAGGAAACGAGTGTCTCAAGGGCATGCGCCTAAATGTCAAGGGCATGGGTCAGGCCAAGACAAAGATCCATATTGCAAACAAGGGCTGAGCTAGTTATGTACACTCTTACAGATGTTTCCTCTAGGGGTATGGGTCAACTATACAGAAGCAATGGTTTATAGGCATCTTGTAACAGAAAGTGTCTGCAAAGCAACATAAGCAACAAAGCAGTTTGTACGGATGTTCAAGTGGATATTTTAACACATGCTTATGTAAAATGACAAAAAATTGGGAGCCCATCAGGATATGGTCATAAATGTATGAGAGAGAAATATGTGGTCTCAAACTCCAAGTCATGATGGGACTAATAGGGCTCCCAGGCCTATAAGAATAACTCAGCATGGGCACCAAAATGGCAATGGGGTGCTGACTAGGGTGTCCCATGTGTTGTTCGGGAATTCTACCCTATAGGGAGGAGAGGGACACTACCAACTTCTGGGGTGACAGGTAAATACATTAATCATATCACATAGGCTTCTACAAAAGGAAAGAGATCAAGGTTCTTGAAGGCATACCTTATTAACAACGTTCGATCTTAGCTTTCGCTTGCTCCTTCGATCGATCCTCCACTTGATCTTCCGTTTGGTGAACCTGCAATACAAAAGATACCTTCCTCAGCGTATCTTGACTGATATAACAATGATGAAATTGAAATGCAATTTAGACATCAAACACAATCAAGCATTTAATCCAAACAAATATACAATCCATTACACATTTGATTGGGACAGGAAGGGTATTTCAACCTTTATTGTCAAAAGCAAATAATCAGTACAATTATACCTGATCATTCAGAGTGCTGGTGCAACCAGATCCCGGGGTCCTGCTCTTCACACTAACTTTGGAATTCCTCCAGCATAACAACCCTTAATGCATAGTTTCTCCTCCTCTCTCTCATCTATCCCCCTTGTATTTATGGGATAAGGTAGGCAGTTTGGATTGAGAGGTAGTTTGATTGGGAGGTTGGGGAAGTTGCAAAACCAACTTCAACTAATCCCAATTCGTCAAATTAATATATCTTTTATTACATTTTAAGATGTACGCAAGTTCTCTTAAGTGGAGTAGCGCACAATATGCAACTTTTATGCTTACAACCAATGTTTGCAAGGTTTTTGAGGGTGTACGTTGGTCTACTGAAGCAGAGTTGCATATTTCAGTAGGTAAACGCTAGTCTACCGAAGTAGAGTTGCATATTTTAGCAGGTGAACACTGCTCTTATGCTTGTAGGGTAGCGTTCATGTCAAAATGTAGGTAAAAACAGTGTTTTGTCAGCTGCAGAGGGGTAAGTCTAGTCCATACATCATCTAGGGAAATCTTGCTCTTCAATCCAAGTTGTCATTTTGTGTGATCGACAGCTTAATGTGATCACGGACAGAGGAGTGCATATTTGACCTATAACACCATGTTTGGTAGTCTCTTCTGTTGGAATGGTGGAAAATATGGATATGAAGGGTTGATCCACCAATTTCCAATAGGTTTGATCCTATAGTAAGTTTGGGTTGCAAAAGGTTCAAATGCATCATCAGAAAGGGATAGCCTAAACCTATATGCAACCTTCCAAATATACCAGATCAGATCGAGGAACATGTAGATCATGCTCCTATACTTGGGTAGATTTAATCTAATTATGATCCCAGTGGCCCCATAAAAGATGTCCTTAGGTGGGTGCAACCAAATGTTTACAACTTCAAGGATATCTTCATTTGATGATAAAATGTAATCCAAGAAGTCATGTGAGCTAGGAGATCTCACAGCCCAAATGGGCCAAGTAACCGGATCATATTCCTCCATCAAGGGAAGATTTTGATCTGAATCTACCGAAGCTATTTGAGTAGCTGGGTATGAAACTTCTACGACAGATAGGGCTGATCCAAATGCTTGCCAACATTTAAGTGACATTACACAAGTTGAGGTCCCTTCATCCACTATGGTTAGACATATGTTCTTACCATGAATCATTACTTTAATTTGAAAAGCAACTTCAGAAAGGATCCTACATATTGAATGGTCTATGTCTGATGTGATCAAAGTCTCATTGGATGGATCAACAGTGCCAATTGTAGACAATAGTTCCTTTCTTTGCACAGGACAACATTGCAATACCGCTAAGGCCGACATGGCACATGGTACTTGAGCTAGGTCCTCATGAACATTACCATTCTGAGTAGCTCACGTGTTAGGATTATGCATTGTTCTACGTAGAACCCCGTTGGGGGGGTATGGTACTAAGTCTATGGTTGGTTTATCAATGTAGAGATAACCACTTGGCTGTGATTCTGATTGATCCGATGTACTAGAAGAGACATCATAAGAATCAAGTCTTGTTTGAATTATCATCTCATGATCACACATGAAGACATTGGAATTGGGATCATTGCCCCCGTTGTGAGGGGTTGGCTGGTTGCCCTTTGGAAGGGGTACCAGATTTAAAATAGTGGGTTGTTGTTGCCCACCGCATTGAAGCACCATTGGTGCATCTCTTTTCCCAGAGTTAGCATTTTGCTTACTCTTGTATCTCTTCTTCTTTTCCCTAAGGTATTTGGACTTGACTATAAGGATTTCAGAATTATGGGAAGGATTAGCAGTTTGCTTACCCTTATACTTCTTCTTCTTTCCTCTCAGGTCTATGGATGAGACTATGAGGATGTTAGAATTGTTGGAAGGATTAGTAGGTCCCTGCATTGCTTGGCCAGATTTGGGTTGCAAATTCTGAAAAAAAACTTGTCCCAAATGTGGGGTAATGTGTTCAAGATGGTTGACGGAATTCATCATACCCTTGACATGATGTCCATATGGCATCCTAGCTGGATCAAACGCAGGTCTTGCAGGTTGGTTCCAAAAAGATTGGTTATTTTCTAGAACCTGACCACTCCATTGCGGAATGGGGTTAATGGTTGGATTTCCCCCTTGCGGGGTTAGGTCCAAAAACGATTGGTTACTTTCTAGAACCTAACCACTCCATTGATGTGGTCCTTGGGTGTGATAAGAATTTCAAGGTGGGTTTCTCCTTTGCGGAGATTGACCCCAAGAAGTTTGGCTACTTCCTGAAACATGACCAATGGGTGGATTGCCTCCTTGTGGAGGTGGGGCCCAAGAAGATTGGTTACTTCTTAGATCCAAACCACACCATGGCAGTTGAAATTGGTAATGAAAATCATTCCAAGGTTGACTGCCTCCTTGCGGAGGTGGAATCCAAAAATGTTGGTTACTTCCTGAATATTGCCCAGTCCATTGTGAACTAGGTTGCATGTATGGATTGCCCCCTTGCGGAGGTATGTTCCATTGAGATTGGTTACTTGGTGGAACATTACCACTCCATTGCGGGATAGGATTAATGGGTGGATTGTCCCCTTACGGGGGTATGTTACATTGAGATTGGTTACTTGGTGGAACATTAACACTCCATTGAATGTTTCCTTGGTTTGGATAAGCGTTCCAAGGTTGATTTCCTCTTTGCGAAGGTGGGCCCCAAGAAGATTGGTTACTTCCTGAAACCTCCCCACTCCATTGCAGAATGGGGTTGATAGGTGGATTTCCCCTAGGCATTGTGCTAGGATAAGTTGGAGGATAACCCCCCAGGGAATTTCCACTAATTTGAGGAGCATAGCCCTAATTGGCATAAATGTTCCATGGTTCATTGCTTCCGCCAGGAATATTACCATTCCATGGTGAAGGGTTGCCCCCAGAAGTAGAATCTGGACAAGTGTTTTGTATACCATGAGGATTCTGGTTTACTCCTTGTGTGTTTTGACCTTGATTAGCCGAACCATATGGAAAACCAATGTTTGGTAAGGCACACCCTTCAGTAGGGATTCCTGCAAACGAAGTGGATGTACTTCCGGGATTGAAACCCGAAACTGTACCAACTGGCATTGAAGTGCTAGTTGAACTTGTGCTAATGATAGGTATACTGACTGGTGGGATTGATGTAGAGGCCAAATTGGAAGTATTGATACTTTAAACAACTATTTTGCGTTGCCATGATGTAGTCCCTTGTGCTCCTGATGAATCCACAGGGTCATGTGTTGAATTTTGCATATCATTCAAACTTTCAAAAAGAGGTTTGATATCACTAGTGACTCACGGATAGTAAGTGCAACTGGTTCTGAAAGACTCATCAAAGGTGGAATGACATGAGCATTTGTGTGATTTTTCAATGTTTCAATTTCAACTAGAGTAAGATCATCAACTATGTCTGTATTCAGTTCGTGATGTGACGATGAATGTTCAGGGTTTGTTTGATGTTGTTCTTCTCGAGTAATATTAATTGTATTTAAAATCAGCTCTGTTTCCAAGTCATTAGGATGTGGTTTTTGTATATGTCTCTGCAATGTAGTAGGGCCTTCATTTTTCAGTGACTCACCTCGTTGCTGCCGTGACTAGCAGATCGGGAGAGTAGCCACTTCTAAGAAGTTGATAAAAGGATGTGTTTAAAATTATCTTCTAAATCAAACAATCCTAAGGAAAACTAGACTCAACAAAAATAAAAAGTGACCACACAGTAAAAATGTCCTATAGATCCAAGCAAGAAAACTACTTTTCCAAAGAATTGAAGTTCAATGAAAAGATGGATTAGAGGGCCTTCTGAAACTAGTAGCTGCTAAGGGATCTGAAGCCTCAAACAATTGCTAGCACCGAAGGTATGAGAAACAATTATAATAAACTTTAATCGCCAGGGGTGCAAGTGTTGGATCCTGGCCAATCACCCTCCGAAGGAGTAAAAGTTTCAAAGTCTGTCTCAGGTATTGCAAGTGTCTCCCACTCATAATAGCCTATGTGATATCCTAGGAATAACCACTAAAGTTACCACTTCACAATTGACGGTTGGGCGGAATAGTTGTAAGTTGATGACAACTCTCATAACCAGGAACTCTAGAAACAATGATGTCACCCTGAGGACTTGTCACTGAACATAAAATCCCCTCGATAAGCTCATGTACCACTAGATAAGCAAGAGGGGGGGATTACCCTTACTTATCCAAATTGGCCTCGTGCTTGATGCATGTTTCAGAAGCGCTTTCCCGACAAGCGTTTTTTGCTACTAATGGATTTACTCTCTTTAATCAATGTTAGTTTCAAATTTTTGCAGCTTAGAAGTGTTAACTCTCCAAACCTAATCCAGGGCACTAACCTAAACTTGTTGGTGATATGAAATCAAAATTTTGTCAATTTTAGATTAAGCACCAATTTTTATTGGTAGTTTGCTTAGTTTTAGGAGTGGAAGTGAAACTGGTGGTGTTTTGACTCGAAAACAGGAAAATGAACCAAACAATGCAAAACACTCACTACTCTACCTTTCAATTCTATGAATATTCTAAATTAAGGAAGAGTTAGAGGTTCATGAGTTTCTTTCAGACATGCAAAATTTATGGTAGATTTCGTATGTTCATGCACAGTTTTTCTGAAATATGGATAATACTTGATGTTAACGACCAATGTAACCCAAACAGATATCTCAAGTGAACATGAATCTAATTCTATTACACGGGGGATCTCTGTTTCTCATTCACAATATCGCATGAAGGCCCAAGTGAAGAGGATACGCAGAGCCCTTTGGAAAGCTTATGAATTAAATTCTAAACTGTTACAAGTGAGATCCACTTTCTCATTCACAAGATCGCCATAAGGCCCCAGTGAAGAGGATACGGTGGCTCGAAAAAATGTATGCTAAAATAAAATCTACTCTGTTACACGTGAGATCCACTTTCTCATTCACAAGATAGCCATAAGGTGTGAGTGAAGAGAATACAGTGGTTCGATATAAGATGCTTTGAAAAAATCAACTCTTAAACTATTACAAGTGAGATACACTTTCTCATTCACAAGATCACCATAAGGTGGGAGTGAAGAGGATACGATGCCTCATACACAATATATTTCAAGAAAACTAAACTCTAAATGTGCAACTGTCTATAATTGTGCATGCAAATTATGAAGAAAATTCCAACTAAAAAACAAAATGTAACTAACTTAAAGTTTATTTCTGTTTTTTTGGAAAGAAATTATCTTCAACTTATCTCACAATGTGATGTTCAAGGTTTGTTTTTCAATGCAAATGTGGTTAAATGACCTTTTCAATATGGTTTTGATTGGTTTTTGGTGTGATGTTTCCAAGAAGCATGTGCATAGGGTTTTAAAGAATTTTTTTAAAAAGAGATAGCAATTTGGATCATTTTTAAAGGTTCTTGGAAGTTCTTTCCAATGGAAAAGATTTTAATCCAATTTGAGCAAAACTTTTCAAAAGGAATAATAAACTAATTCTTTTTAAACCAAATGACAAAGATTTTAATCCAACTATGCACAACTTTTGCAAAAAAGAATTAATTCTTTTTAATCCAAAGAAAAAGATTTGAATCCGAACTATGTAAAACTGTTGCAATTTTTTTTTGAATTTTTTTGAATCTTTTGAATTCATTTCATTAGGTGTATCAAGCCAAATGGAATACGACTTCCAGGTGTCTTTGAGCAAAGACGTGACTTGCAGCAGTTGCACTGTCATGGATGGGTTACTAACGCATTTCAAAAACGCAGTCTGCAGGGAGAATGGGGTCGGGGTCATATGTTTAAAGATCTTTCATGCAAAGTTTGAGAAAATACGCAGAGATACTAACGTTCAAGAGTTTCAGGATTTTGATATCGCCATTCACCAATGTTGGAACGAATTGAAGGGGATTCAATTTGGTAAACTCTTCACCAAGTTGCTCTCTTTAAACAAGATTCACGGATTTGTACTCATACGGTGACCCTTTCAAATTGAGTGCAATCCTGACTCGTCAAGAACGTGAACTGCGCCAGTAAGAGTACAGCTTCAAACTAGCAGAGGTATAGTTGGTCCCACAGTTTTTGATGTCGACATTGAAATGTTTTGAAGATCTTTCACACATTTTTAACGCTATTAATGTGACAAAGATTCTAGGGAGGCTAGCTAAAAGACACAGAGAGGTAACCGATATGCATTCAATTCTTTACAAAGATGCATTCAATGCTGAGATTTACAAACCAACAACGCTTCACGCAGAGTTGTAAGATCGTAGCGGAGTTTAATAGCTGGGCAGTGTTTCATAACCACGCAGAGCCTAAGAAAATTCAAACCAGGGATATGGAGACAGTGTCATAGTTTTAAAAAATAAAAAACCTCATACCATGGAGATCTACACGCAGAGCTTTAAAATTCAGGCATAATTTAAAGAATTTAAATCTTCACCTCTTCAAAGTTAGAGATCTTCAAAGTTTAAAACACGCAGAGCTTTAAAATTCATGCATAATTTAAATCTTCACCATTTCAAAGTTACAGATCTTCAAAGTTTAAAACACGTAGAGCTTTAAAATTCAAGTAGAATTTAAAGAATTTAAATCTTCACCGCTTCAAAGTTAGAGATCTTCAAAGTTTAAAACACACAGAGCTTTAAAATTCAAGCAAAATTTAAAGAATTTAAATCTTCATTGCTTCAAAGTTAGAGATCTTCAAAGTTTAAAACACGTAGAGCTTTAAAATTCAAGCAGAGCATTAAAATTTAGGCAGAATTTAAAGACATCTACATGCAAGGATGTGTCTACATGCAGAGATGTGTCTACACACCGATATATTCAAACTTTTACACCTTCAAATAACACGCAGAGGTTTGCAATTGAAGGGTTTAAAGATTGTAGCAGAGATGCATTCACACAACTCAAAATTCAAGAAACTTAGATCTGAAGGCAATTTGAGGTGGTTTGATGAATTAGGGGTGTAGTTAGGCCGGTCTTAAGCTTCTCAAGCTGGATCTAAGGTTCTTTTAGTGATCTTTAAGCCACAAAGGAGTATATCTGAAGAAAGAACACCAAAAAAATGAATAACAATCAAGAAATTTCAAGAAAGTTCAACAAGCAGTATGGTCGCCATTCTGATAACAACAAATAGTGTAGGGACTTGTCTACTCTATAAATGTTATTTTACTAGGAAGTGGTGAGCTTCTATGTCAGCAAATGAAAATGATTATCACAAGTTATTAATCAGATCTACATTCATTCATCAATTAAGATAAATAAAGCTAAGATCTAATACCATTTAAAAATCTAAATCACACAAGATAATCCACATTCAAACATTCAAATGGAACAAACTTGAATCATTTCATATTAAAACAATGAAGAGATACATCCCTACCATGGATCTTGGTGTGAATTCCTCCTCCATTGCCATGAGCTTTCCTTTCTCCACCCTTGCTTTTGAAGAAATTGAGTCTTTCCTCCTCCTTCAGAATCTTTTCAGCATGCTTTTACTCTTCCTTTGTGTACCTTATAATGCCCCAAATGCATTTCTTATATAGCATTGGGAAATGGGCCTTCAAGCTTTTCTTCTTAATGTGGGATTGCTTCTTTTCATTATTTTAGATCATTTTCACTCAAAAACCCACTTTTCCATAGTTTTTGGGCTTTTTGCACAACTTAGCATACTTTAAGCACAATTAATGCATTTTAATGCATTTCTCTTCACTTTTTGATTGGTGTAGCTTAGTTTTGGACCTTTTTTGAGTGGTTCAATTACTGAACTTAGCCTCTTTAGGTTCTTACTTTCTTAACCTAATCCTTCCATTTATGGGAGAAGTGATTAGATCAGAGAGGATTTGTCTCTGAATGTACTTGTGTTCTGTCTTCATGTTGCGGGCGCATAGTAGAAATGTGCTTCTTCTGTCACATGACTAGGGGTGCTAATTTGATTGTTAACAGGAAATTAATTTGAAATTTGATTGTTTTATTATTATTATTTTTTTAACAAAGTTATATATATGAATAATGAAACTACAAGTCAAATATTTATAAATCGAATATACATACTTACTTAAATATTTACTTTACTTTAGGGTTTTGATTTTATAGTTTTTTTTTAAAGATTATTGGAAACAAAAGTCATGGGAATGTCAGATTCAAAATAGGGATCTGCATAAAGGGAAAACCCTCTATGTCCCAATTTTCTCAAAATGGAGAGAAATGTACTCTACTTAATTTTTTGGTTTTGGAAACATGGGAATTTTGGGGGTATGATTTTCATTGAAGATAATTTTTTGGTTTTGGAAACATGGGAATTTTGGGGATATGATTTTCAGTGAAGATAACGTTTGCCCTTATAACATTTGTTTTACATAGATGCATGGGAATTATTTTTATAATTTGGGGAACATGTTTCCTCATGTCTCATGTTGGGGAACTAGGAGTTGGAATGGTTTGACTATTGTGGAACTAGGAGTTGGAATGGTTTGAATATTGTGTAACAACTAATTTTTAATATTGGTTATTTTTTTCTTCTTTATTCACTCTCTCCTTGGAGCATGTCATGAACCCATAATGTGACTTTTTGATAGTTAAAACACATGGTGATTTTTTTTTACTTTTTGATAGTTGAAACACAGAGATTTATTTTTTCTAGTATTTGAATGGTTGGTGACTTAACAAAAATTGTGTAACAACTAACTATAACTATGATATTAGTTTATCAAATTGAATTTTGAAATTTCAATATAGAGTGGTTGTGAATAGTAGATTAGAGTAGATGTGAATGGCATGATATTGTTTTAATATTTTTTGAATAATAGATGTCATTATGATTTTTTATATTTAAATTTTAAACTATAAAATTACATTTTGTTTTAAAAGAAATAAAATTTGTTTTCATATATATATATTTTAGTAATTGATAAAAATTAAAAAATATATTTACTCACTTTAAGTAAATATGTGCAATATAGACTTTTAATGTTTCAATATTTATTTCATCCAGAATAGTGAGGTGTATTACCCCCTAGTATGAGGGAGATGATGTAAGTGTTTTACCTCTTAGTTTGGGGGAGATCATGTAATTCACAAAGTTCTTAATATAAGTGACAACAAAAATTAAATAAATAAAGTTATTTGCTTCAATTTTAAATTTTATATAAAGACTCAAAATAAAACTAATATAGATTCATTTTAAATATACATTTGAGTATCCAAAAAACCCAATTTGTTTTAGAAGTAATAGACTAGGAAGATGATATCTTGATGATATATATGTTATAAATGTATTCTTTTTGTACTCTAGCATAATATGTCGCGAGCTAGATTTGAATGTGGGTAGGGAGTGTCACAACCAAAGCTCCCAACCACCCAATCCAGGCTTTGTTATAAATGTACTCTCTTATAGACACAAAGATGTGCTTGTTATAAATGAATAATAAATAATAAGTTAATGATACATTTGAATAATTTGATTTTTTTTATATATTATATAAATTTGATTGTAATGAATGGTTAAAGGATATGTAATAATAGTAATAATTATACTATTATTTATTAATGACAAATATTATTAGATATATAATATTTTTTCTTTTCAAATATGTTTTATCTTCAAAGTATTAGTACATGTTGATGTAAGTGTTTCCATTCATATAATATGGACTTTTATATAACCAATATTCTTACCTTTTTATTTTGGAGGATATATTCTTGACATTATCATGGGTTGAGGAAACGACATCATAGATTTTAAAGTTTTAAGCAAAATTGTTGCATTGAGAAAGGACTAATTCATCATAAGTTAATTATTTTTGGACCATTTGTTGATATGATTTTAAAATTGAATTTACTTTGGCTATGACTCCAGGGGATATTGGAAATTTGATTCTTTGGATGTAGGGAATTGTTGTCAATGTTCATAGTAATCTTGACATCGGTAAGTTGATTAACTAACATGATAACTCTTGTGATTAGGATGACAAAAAGTGATATTTGTAACTCGCTTTTTTATCTCGATATCGGGACTCTTCATATCTGTTGTGTATTCAAATCTTTTGTTAGTCAATAATATTTTGTCAACAACGACATTTTTATTTTTAATTTCAATTGATTCTATAAGTGTCTCTTTATTTGTAGTTTTGACTTCTAAAAACATACTAGTAGTTTTGACTTTTAAAAACATGCTAGTTTCAATTGAATTAGTGGATGTTTCTTTGTGGAATTTCAGAATTGATATTTTGTTACATTGTAATACTTCACTTTTTGTGAGGTTTGATTGTGACATTTTAAATAGAAGACAACTTTGTTTTTGTTTAATAAAATTATGTCAAAGTATTCAGCATTGTCTTTTTGAAATATATGTTTTTGTTTACTAGTGAAATTCCTCGTCACATTGGAATGCAACATTTATAAAATTGGGACTTGCTCTTTCACTCACATATTATAAATCATTTTGTATAAAGCTTTATTTTCTCTACTTGAACTTCATTTATTATTTAATGATTTATATTTTCCCATTTTAAATAATTTGTTTTCATTTGTGAGATTTTAGTTTTCATCTTGAAGTTTTTCCTTTTTTAAAGAAAAACACATCTTTTATTCCAGTTGAGAATGAAAAACATGCTCTTCAAGGGATTACTGCACATAACAAAATATTTGGAGCTTATTCAAGGGCTTATTGCACATAGCAAAATATTTGGAGCTTATGCCCTTAAAATCCATCAAGGCAAGAGTTCTCCAATAGTTAGTAAAAAACATAAGGAAGTTATCCCAACATTAGCAAAACTCTATTATAGCTTCTGCAAATAGTAAATAGTTTAAGAGTGTATAAACTAACATACTATAGGGTTCCAAAAGATAACATCTATACTTCATCAACTTGAAAGTTGTTACCTTATTATATCATAATATTTTGTTTAATTTCATAAACCTGGGCATCTAGAACTTCCTCCAAAAGTAATTGACTTACAAGAAGATGTATGCTTGCTTTAGGTAGGGTGTTAGCTATAGTATTTAATGATTTATACAAATGAGTAAGAGAGATCAAATGAAAATAGCTTGTGTTCTCCTTAACTTGCCAAATAAGAGGAAGTAAAGCATTATTATGGACTTGAAGCAGATTATTCATCAAGAGATAATGAAGAGATAATGAGCAACAATGAATCACCAAATACTTGGAGCTCGATTAGTCCTTTATCCAATGTTGTCTTCATTAGGTATTGAAGTGCCATAAATGGTTCATGGTTGTTGGTACCCCTACCCAAATTTGCTTTGAATTGAGTCTAAGGTGTATAAGATACTAATTAGAGGAATTTTAAGTTGAAAATGGGCCTCAAAACAAAAAAAATGTATTATCAAAATCAACTTTATAAGAACCAATAGGATTTAAGATGATGATGTCAAGCATAAGGGTGAACAATTTCAAAGGGAAAGGGAATTGTTTTTTACCATATTTTCAACTTATCTCTTTGTAGGTTTATTCAAATTTCGATTGTGAGCACTCGTTGGATGCATAATTAAATTTCTCGTTGGATGCACTCCTTGAAACAAAATATGTTTTTTAATTTATTTTGAGTTTTTTCCTCCCGGAGGTCTGTTAAAAGTATGTCGAATGGGCACTAGCTGGATGTGGAATTTAATTTTGCATCCAATGAGTGCTTACACTTGAAATTTGAGTAAAGCCACACAGAGATAAGTTAAAAATATGATAGAATGTAGTTTTTTCCTTTCCTTTAAAAACTTTTAACTCTTATTTTATTATTTTCTTTTGGAGACCCATTTAGACCTAAAAATTACTCTAATAGTTAAGTATACTACCCAAACTGCATATAGAATCAAGACCTTGACAAGATCCATCAAAATACCCCCAGGATAATGACTTGTCCACTATTACTTCTGTGAATTGTTTGAAAGTCACAAGTTTCTATGGAGTTTGACATTGTTGACAAATCACACATTCATGTGTAGAGCCATAGAAAGTTGGAATTGTTCTATCTTAAAACACAATAGTATTACTAGCAATCCAAATACCCCGCATAACTAGAAAGGGAACGGTACTATAATTTTTCAAATCATACCTGTCATAATAGATCTTCAAGCAGTCATCAACATAGTCTTCTTTCCAAATAAAAATGGACACTTAATAAAAATGTGTGTTGTAGTTTATACTTCCTTCCCACTGAGGAGATAGAAACAAGGACCTTCCTTGTTCCTTTTCTGAATCATCTCCTAAGTAATAACATGTTCAAAGATAGCCACACAAAGAGTTTTTCCTTCATAGGGGCTTTGTTCTTCCAAATTTTGGACCTCCACCATTTAACCCATTGGTGATCATTGTCGTGTACTGTACCATACTTCAATTGAGTTTTATAACTTCAGTGGGCATCATAGTTAAGAGCATGGTTTTCCTCCTGGGAGGTTACAAGTTGAAATCCAGAGGGAGATAGGGTATGTACACCTTCGTAGACATTAGTTTTCAACTCATTGCATGGAGAGGGTCCCTTGTCCCACAAACAAGGGGGTCTCATATACCAATTTGGTGTTTGGCTTGATTGTGACCTTGAAATTAGATTATTATTAGTAGTAGTAATATAATATACTCCATCCTTATTCTTTGTGCATATCAATTCATCAAGTTCAACCTTCTATGCAACTCAATGTAAAATATTTCCCATGAATGAAATATGTATCTTGTCGACCCTAAGTCATGTGCAAACAACCACCCCTTGCGATAAAGGTTAGTTGTATTGGGATTCCCTAACTAATTCATAATGCACCTATCAATATATTGTAGATATTGTATCAATTCATATGGAAGAAAAATGTTGTTTCCACATCCCATTATTGCATTAGCTCCAAGCCTAACCTATATTCCATGGCCAACTTTCTAGCCAGGTAAGCTTTAATTATGGGAAAAAACAAAGTCAATGACTTCCATTTGTTGATGTATATGTAACTTCGGAATGTATTTCACCCATGTATTTCATATATGTATTTTATATTCCTATAGAGATGTTATTATTCCTCTATACGGAAGTGTCGTCATTTATATCGTAAGTGTCGTAACTTATACTTGATGGGTTATTAGACCACCTTGTTGGGGTCAGCCCTGTATAAGTCATGTGGGTCAAAGGGTTATTAGACCAACCTATTGGGTGTCGGCCTAGTTAGCATTGTGTTATGTGGTTAAGTTAAGGCCGACCTAGTAAAGGTTATTAGGCAAGTCAAGTCTAGTATAAATAGAGATCGGGAGATCTCTATTTGATCATTCTATTCTCTCACTCACACTTGGGAGAGTGGCGCACTTGTGGAGGAGGAGGCTCTGCTGCTAGGAGAAGACTATCTCTTGTATTCTGGTTGTATCATTGCTCTATCTATCTCTGAGGAAGTTATTGGGGTTTTTCACCTTTATGGTTTTCCCCAAGTAAACTTTGTGTCTCTTGTGTGCTTGCATTATTGTGTCCATGATTGATATGCTGTAGGATTTGTTGTACATGTTGTTCTCTTAGTTAAGATCCTAGATCAGATTGAAGTAAATTCTGAAAATTTAACACCATTGAGTGGAGACATTATGAATGCTCTTGCTATCCTATCTATTCCAATCTATTAGAGTCTCTAGAGCTATATACGTTTTTGAAATGATCATCTTCCAAAGACTCTCTTTGGTGATCAAATTCTAGAGTGATTTTGTTGCTAGTGAGATGCCAAAAACATGATATTCTTAAGCCCTCAACCTCCCTCTTTGTTTAGACTAGCTATAGACTATCATTTAGTTAAGTGTGTACCCAACTTATCATCATCCCCCTTCATAGGAATTTTAAGTAGATATTACTAATTTTTTCCAATCTTCCCTTTGGGATATGTGCTATTGAGTGTTAGTACATTGAAATTGCCTCAAGGATAACAAATCTACCTCCTCTTGCAAGCCATATGTGACAATAAAATAATATTCTCTTCTCACTCTTATAAATTTACCAAGTCCAATAATTCTTTCCATATCCATTAGGTTTGAGTTTGAAGCTTTGATTTTTATCCCTTCCTAAGAATCAAAGTGTTTGTAAGAGAAGAATTCCTTCATTGTTTGAACCAACTCTTCATTAAGTTATTTAAAGATCACAATGACCCGTGAATATTGATTTCCATTCATATATAAATGTTGTATAACTAGAGTATCTCTCTATAATGTATTCCCTCTTCCACATAACCATAGCAAAAAAAGAGTACATCATCCATAAATAATAAGTCTGTGAGTGATTCATTCCCTCCAATCCTAATCCCCTGTGTTAAATCTCAATGGTTTGGCCTCTATAATGAATGTGCTCAAACCTTCCATTACTAATGGAAATAAGAAAGGTGACAAGTGGCACCCTTGTCTTAATCCACGAGTAGGCTTAATGAATCTAGATGTTGATCCATTGATAAGTACATATACACAAGTAAATATGAATTAATTACGCCATAGGCATTTCACAGTGGAGAAGCATAACCATCCACGTCAGTTAGATTCCTCGCTCATAGAACGAATGGAATCTTGCCACGTGGATAGTTAGATTCCTCGCTCATAGAACGAATGAAATCTTGCCACGTGGATGGTTATGCCTCCTGCGGCGGCGAGCTCCCTGCCCCCTGCTGCAGCCGCTGTCTCCGTCGCCTGCTGCCTCCTCCGGCCGCCCACCTTGTCGACCTCCTCCTCCTCTCTGCCTCCTCTCTGCGCAAGCTCCCTCCTGCCCTGCTCTCTCCCACGACCTCCCTCCTGCCTCTCGCCTCCCCTGTCACCTGCTACCTCCTCCCTCCTTATTATTCTTTTGTTCCTCCTGCAACGAAGGCTTGAGATTGTCCAGCAGCAAAGCTGCTGGATTGTATGACGATTCGCCACTCTCATCACAGGACTAACCTAAAAGAAAACATACTAATAATTTGTGGATCCGACAACTAAAGAAATCTTGAACCTATTGAACCTATTCACATTTGTAAATTTGTTTCAGGGAACTCCACGTATCTCCGATTGCTTATTTAGAATTTACCCAAACTATAAGCGATGTCGTAGCAACTATTTGGCACTGTTTGGCACGATGCTAATTAGGTTTTTGGATAGGAATGGCCATATTAGCTCCAGCATTGACTTGATGAGCTTCAGCTCCCTTACTCATTGGCTGGTTAGAGCTAGTCCACCTCGATTTGATATGTAGAATTGGAAAGCACTTCCGAGCAATTTTTATCAGTTGAGATCATGCTATCCTTCAATTTTCCCCACAGAACAACATAGAGCCCTATTGCGATCATAACTCCACCCAACAAACCTGAACAAAAACACGAGCTATTTCCTTGGTGGAAAGAAAGAAAGGCAAACTTTCAGAGTAGACTGCAGTGAGAAGGTTGATGTCCCATCCTAATGCCCACTGGGAAGTGTCACGTACGACAGCTACGCTGAGAACGGCAGCCTGTAATGTTCCCAGAAAACATATTAAAGTGGCAAGGGATTGAGCAGAATATTTCTTCAGAACTGCAGTATGCACATTCAAAATCATTCCTTTGTATAATGTCATTAGCATTGCTCTAGCTACGCACACGATCGTTCCCACTATGTTGGCTTGACTGCGTAACTTTTTGATATTCACGCTCTCCATCCTACACAAATGCAGTTTTCAGATTAAGATCTCTGATTAAGGCCATAAAGAAAGAGTTGATAGACAACAAGTGTCCTCTATGATATATGATTTGGAGATAACAATGTGATTTGATTACCTGAAGAGGAGAGCCATCACGAAAGTCATAGCAGGGAGAACATTGCTCAATGCACACGCATATGTCAGAGAAGTTAATTTCAAACCCAGGTAGTAGAAATTCTGGTTGATTACAAGACTGCAAACATGCATTCAGAATATTTCATATTTAAATTCAAATAATCGCCAACCATTTTCATTGACGCGATCAGATATAGAATGGAAGGGATGAGACTGTGAAGAGAAGCAGTAGGCATGAAATAAGACATACCCTAACAAACCCAGTACAAAAATCTGGCAGAATACGAAAAGAGTGAGCTTGGGCCGTACCTTCCTACAATGCATTGTAAGTTAGTTAACACATGAGCTCATTACCCGAAGGCTGAATGCATAGATTGCTAGGAGAGAATAGCTTTACCTTTCAATGAAAAGGCAAAAGGAGCAGGCACAATCGTAGCAACGGCGTGCCTGTACACTACAAGCACAAAGTGGTTCATCCCTCAAAACTTCAACCACCAGGATGGAACAACACATACCTGTGCAAGATAAAGTTACAGGATTAATGATACCATTGGTACACAGCTCGGTAGGCTACAGTTTCTTTAGTCAAGCGCATCATACAAAATCTCCTTCTGATATTTGGAAATGACATTAGCTCGCAATTATACTAGACAGTGTTCTTTAACGCTCTGCTCCAGAAATAGACCGGGGAGTGCACTACCGCCTTGAGAGCCCTATGGAGCGTCCTTCAACCACGGCTCAGGGAATTCCCCTTCTGGAGGAAGCATATCTTTTTGTCCTCCGTGAACTTCTTCCCTCTCTCTCTACTATGCCCACACGCAGAGAGAGCACAGAATATGAAACTAACAACCCTGTCGATGCTCCGTTTACCTTGGGCTGCTTTGCAAGCCACCTGAAATCTCCCAGATTAAGAATTTTCCCCTTATTCAAAAGTAGTTCCACCATTTCGTCCAATTCCCTGAACATCATAGCAAGATGGACAACCCTGTCGATGCTCCATCTACCTTGGGCTGCTCTGCAAGCCACCTGAAATCTCCCACGTTAAGAATTTTTCCCTTATTCAAACGTAGTTCCACCATTTCGTCCAATTCCCTGAACATCATAGCAAGGTGATCTTCATCTTTTTTTTCCTGAAGAGAATGCAGATATCTCTGGTTAAATGGGAAGGCTTTGAAGCTGCCCTGGGGTTTCACCTTTTTCTATTCTCTGCACAAATTATTCTCTGCGCTGAGAAATATTACGGCATCTCTCCAGTCAACCAGGTTTGATCCCGAAGGGCCTTCACGCGCGCAGGGGGCTGAACTGCTCTTGTAGGAAGGCGCCCTGAGGATTGACGGTGGGGAGAGGGCCTGCATGCAGCCCGCGTGGCTAGCATGCAGCCCAGGGCCCTCGTGATTCCCTTCCAGCCGGGTGAATTAAATTAGATTAAGTGGAAAGAAGGAATCCTTATAAGCGACAGTTGTCCGGCTACATATCATTCCAGATGTGTTGGTGTTTCAAAAGCCCATTTACCTGAAGGGGATTGGTATTGTCCCGGGTGTGTTGTGAAACAAAGCAGCAAAGGACTTGAGGCATTGAGTGGTTTACAAGGAGCCGAGATATTGGGTTTTGATCCACATGGACGTGTATACTTCTCTGCCTGCGGTTACTTGTTAGTGTAAGTTAAACTTCGGATGGCTTGAATTACTGGTCTTCTGATACTTTTTTTGTATGCATATTTCACTGACGTTCTTTATGATTATAATGCCTTTATATTATTAGACTGCTTTCACGGAAGAAACTAATTGTATAAAAATACATCATTCATACATGGTGGTTGATGGGGTGATGACTTATTTCCGAATGACAGGATTCAATTATTTCTGGAGCAGATTCTGTGCGATCGTAGACCCCAGAATCATTTGTATCGTGGCATTAGTAGTCCAGTTTGATAAACCAGCCGACGTAAGCAACTTTTTACTGTGTGCTCTTCCCAATACTTTTGTAAACCTGCATAAATATAAAATAAATCATGAGCAATTCATTCAAACTAATTAATAAGACTTATAAAAGTAAAAATAATGAAAACTAGAGGAGCGTTGTAAAAGATAAAAGGATTGGAAAATTAAGCAAATGAATCTCCCTTCTGGTTAATGAAACGTCTTTTGATCTGTCGTTGTAGATTTGCCCACGATTTCTGACAACCCGGTGAGATCCATTTCCTTCGCAGTTGTATATTCATCATCTCACAAAGAATCGAGACCTAGTGTTGCTGTTGAATTAGCCAGGGCTCAAATTACTTCACATTACGTAGGATCTTCCTCAAAAAGCGATGAACTGGTGCGTTTTTTTGCTCGACAATCTGTTGAAAATTCGGAGATATGGGATCTGAATAGTAAATATTATCCAGCGGATGAATGAAACACACTCCACAGTGGATGAATGAAACACACTCCACACCCCACGATCCCACGATCCGGTTGTGATCGATCTGGCAAGTTACGGCTTCTTTGAATATCACGATATGGTGAGTTGCTCCTTGGAATGATGTGCAGGTTAACAGAAGAGAATCCTTATTTTTCTGAGTCTCTACGAAGCATCCTCAATTTTCTTGATGGAATCCCGGTTCTAAAACCATCTTTCACGAGATGATCTGACTGTGAAGCAACACCGAGCCAGATTACTCCTTCCTTTCAATTTATTATCGTGGCAGCATTATCCTATGACAGTTTGGGCTTATATGATCTTATGACCTTGTATAGATCTGAGGCTTAATTCTATCCTTCGGTCTCGCATGTTTTCACATTTGTCATAAGAAGCTATCCACGTGAACGTCAATCTGCAAAAATTACAAAATATCATAACATTGTTTAATTAAGACAATGCCAAATGTCGATGTGATCGGTGGAATAATGCTCTTGGTTGGCAATCTTATTCAACGCTTCAATGGCATTATTTATGTGTATTCTGCATACACTTTTCTCCCATGTTGACTTCCGTGGAATTCTGCTAATATGACCGTAATCTCAGATTATCCTGCCGTGCAATATCCCAATGACATTGTTTGCAAATGCCAATTATATATCTTTCCCTTTATCAGGACATTAGAGACATTTCAATATTCCACATTCGTAGCAATCTTCTGGTTCTGAATGGAAGCTTTCAATGGAACCAATAATTTATAGCTTGCCAGGCTGGATGGTTTCATTCCTTAAATTGTATGCACTTTCTTTTGGTTTGATAGAGTTAAATTTTCGTTTTAGTATAGTTCTAAGGATGGATGTTTTACTTAAAGATGCCTTTTGGGCACATCATGTTTGGAGCGAGTTGTAGGCTTGTCACATTTTAGGATAAGAATCTTTATATCATTTTTTTCTATTCTTAATGATGCATAAGAAAGTAGATTCAGATTTATAGTGATTTTGAGACCAATTTATATTGGATTTTATTTAATTCAAGGTATGTCTTTCAACTATATGTTACGGGTCAGATTCTTCCTTTGATTGAACTACAACTCACAAGTATTACAATAGAAATGATACATTGAAAGTTTTGAAGATATTCGACTCCTCAGCTCCTCTAGATATGATAATATATAAAATGCTATAGTACAATGTCGGGATATGCCAATCTGTTATGGTGATGCGCCAAAGCATCAAATGGGCACAATGGATCCATCATGGCTTACAAAAGCAGATAATTCTTCTGATAAATGTTCATCAGAATTATCTACTATATCTGTCTCGAAGTCTTTTGTTCAACAGGATCAGAAGAAGGGATGCCCCCAGGAGGATGTAAGCTTAAAAAAAGTGCCATCTCGGAAATTTGAGGCTCTCCAGCGTCATGATGCAGCGGGACAGAAAGAAGATTATGAAATGCTTGTCATGGATCAGAGTAATGATAATACTCAGTTAGCAAGTTCTGAAGGTTCTTTGGAAATAACATCATTCAATGATGTAAAAGGACATCAGAAAGGTCCAGGTGCTCATTGTAGTCTTGGATTTACTAAAAGCAATGCATTACAATAAGAACTAATTACTGAAACGGATGCTGGTAGTGCAACTGTCCAAGTGAAACAAGTAAAGCAATCTAATATGGGCACTAGCTTTAAAGTTGACCGAAAGCATTTTAATAGCAATCCTTCAAATAGGGAAGTGACCTTCCATCCAAATGCATATATCAATCAGTATGTTTTAGGTGAGATGGCTGCATCAGCAGCTACAAATTTAGTAGTCAAAGGTGCTCAACTTCTAGTCAATGTACGGGAATCTTTGAAGAAATCTTCATCAGTAGCACTTGCGGAACAAGTACAAATATTTTCCAGAGAAGCTGTGCAATTCTGATGGCCATGTTTTACAAAGAAAGTTATGGAAGTGCTAAAGGAAGGATGTGGGTAGTGCTTTGTGTGCAAGACATCTCTAGGTAGTCGCAACCATTGTTGATTGAATATAGTTGTTGGAAATATTATGACAGGAGCTGCACGAATGGTAGGTGGCCTTCGTCCAACAAAGAATGGTGATGGTCATTTTCCAGCCATTGTAGCATATATACTGTACATGGAGGGCCAATTGCATGGCCTTTTGGAGGGTCCATGGGAGAATCTATCCTACAAAAAATATTGGTGCAAGTCTATTGAACAAGCTTCAACTGTTGTAGAAGTCAAATATTATCTTTTGGAGGTAAGAATTTATGAGATTGCTTTTTTTTTGCAGTGTAGATTGTTCGAGAATTTCCATAATATCTTGTTTGATCCTGTTTAGATTGTTTTCAAATTGTAATGTTGTTTTCATTGATATTATTGCAGAATTTTCTTTTCCAATTGCTTATATATTCCAGATATAGTAGTAATCTATAGTGTTGAGATTACTACTATGGAGATTGTGAGAAAATTAATTGTAGTTGGCTCACTGTGTTGATGAACTTAACATTATTTTTTGTTATGGGTTGAATTCTTATGTCTTTATAATATGAGATTGTTACAAACTTTGCTCTTTTCTTCTGCCTATGTCTATTTTTTGTTCCTTTTAACTTTCCTCTTTTCCTACCGACGTTCATTTTTGCTCCTCTAGAGGCAAATACTAGTAATAACTTCAAATAAATCTAACACACCCTGTCATAAACTTTAGATATGTCCAATTTAATCACCATTATATAAATATGATTATATTTTATTATATGTAAACCCTTAAATGAGTTAAAACTATTGCTTCATGAATTTGACAACTCTCTAGAAACTCAAATTGTTCAGGATAAATTAAATGTGTGAGTAATTTCTTCAATTTGATAACTGACATCTTTGCATAGAGCAATAGTTGTAAAACCATCAAAACTTTTAGGACAATCTACCTTTGAAGTAAGTGCTACAAAAATGGCATTAAAGGTGATTGAGACATTACGATAGGTTCTAACCTCTTCCACCACTCTAAGTAAATCCAAAATAACGGTGTAATCCACCTCTCGAGCCCATGACTCTTATCTTTATGAAAGGACGAGAGAACATTGAATAATTCATCTTTGGTGCATTTTCAAACATACACCAATTATCTCCATATATAACTAACTTGGGAAAGTAATAACCAACTTTGACAATCTTTCAATGTACTTACGTCATTTAAAAATTTGTTTTCAAAATTTCATTCAATGTTTTTCCAATTTTTTCTTCATTCAAATACATTATTTACAAGCAATATTCATTTCAATTGAAATGATTGTGATAAAATTTATTTTAACATTTTTGTTTAATAATATTCTTTTTATTTTTCTATACTTTATAATCTTTGATACTATCTAGGCATCAATTGCAAGTGTCCTACTAAAATCAATGATATGATTTCTATCACGTTGAATTAGGGGATTTGAAAGTAATTTAAAATATTATTTAATATACATATTACTTAATATAAAATATTAAGTCTATTCATTAGAGGCAAGGTTATTTGTCTCTTGAAATGGTAAATAGTGGTGTTTAAATAGTAGGTTTGAAATTTTTTTTGTTTTTATAATCATAGATATAGAGAAATGGTAGGTTATATGATTTGATTATTTGTATTGTTTATATCTTAGTTTAAATAATTAATATATTTACCAAGATAGAGTTGTAGAGGTGTGGAATAGTTAAGTCATTATTAATGTTGATATAAAAAGTAATAGAGAATTCAATGTATCCACTAAAATTTGTGTACATGACGAAAAATAAGTTTAGAATGTGAAGTAGGGAAATTTCATATGAGAAATTGAGGGAAAATGAAGATGGGATGGTTGACGGTTTAGAGCCTAGGGTTTAGTGCTTGAGGGAATTCTCATGGTGGGATCCTACTAGGCTTTGTATTTTGGGTCCTTGGGTTTTTCTTCAGGTTTGTAGTTGTTTTATTTACGTATATTTTTTCTTCTTTTGGTTGGGGTTGGTCTTGATTTTTTAGGGGTTGTTTACCGTTTTTTTTGGTTTCGATGTGTTTTCTAGATTCAATCATTATTGCAACAATATCTAGACTTGACGGCCCTTCTTAACAGACCCTTAATGATTATCCCTTTCCCAAGGTACTAACTTAGGTTGTCCCATCTTCCCTTTGCTGGTGGGCCTTCTGGGCAGGGCTTAGAGACCACATGGTTCTTGAAGCCTCTTTTAAATATTTCCATGGTAGTTCAATGCAACCTTCTCTATCTTTTGGTTTTTCCACGGGCTCTTAACTTGTCTCATAGTTTGTTCTTGCCTTATCCTCTGGTGAGGATAACTCAATTCTTGTTTCTAACATTTCTACTTTAAAGTTTCCAAACCTGACTAAGGATCCTCTAAGCTCTCCATTTGTGGAACGCTCGTCATGATTTATAAGTGGTAAGTGTCCAGTTGGCTTTACAGTTGAGGGGAAAAAACAGCGCCTGCAAGAGTTATAGTGTAGACAATGTATTTGGAAGAGGATCCCCTAGAATTTTCTTGCCTTGGGGGATGATGTTATTATGCGTGAAGTATTAGACTTATCTGGTAAATCCCTTGTTGGATGCTTCATAGGTCAGAATATGGGTTTGAATTCCTTTCATCGTTGGGGAGAGGAAAACTAGTTGGGGTTTTTGGAAAATAAGCCTAGACTCCTCTCCCTGGCTAAAGGTTAGAAGGGTGCCATTTTTAGCTCAACATAGGACACATCCACGATATTGGCTTGTGTTTGGAGCTAGGGTGCCGCACTGTTTCAGCTAAAGAGGTGGAATCCACTATTTGATGCTCGTTGTGAACATTTTTTTTCGCAACCTTTGTGGGTCAAGCCTCCGTATATGCCATTGGATTTATGGATGACTGACTCTTTTAAGGCCATTGCGGAGGCTCTTGGGGTTTTCATCACTTCGGATTATAGTTTCATGCACTCAGGTATCATGACTTTGGCTCATATCCAGGTGGACATAGACCTTTATGATGGTTTGCACGCGGACTTGGTTATTACAATTGGAGATTCTACTTACACGCAAGTTTTTGACTACTCAGCAGTACCCTTCCATTTTAACCATTGTCACGACCACTGTCATTTGGCCAAACAATGTCAGAGGCATTTCAAGCATTAATTTAGGCATCCCATCCCGAAGTTGAGCAAGGATGTTTCTCTGTCTTTGAATAGGGATGCTCCTGTCTTGTGTAAGGTGACAAAGCCTCTTGTGGAGCGTTTTATTTCTAGGTATTTTATAATTGCACATCCCCTACCTTTAGATCCGATGGGAGAGGATGGATGTCTCTTTAAGGGGTCGAAACAAATTCTCAATGACTCTCTTCCGCCCACCTGCTCTTCACTATTATCAACTGAGGTAGTTTTTTTCCTAACTCGACTTACATGGACTCTAGTGAACAAAGGTTGGCCTCATCACGGCTATGGTTCCTAATAAGCAAAACCATTCTTATCTCTCATCTATTTGTAGAGATTCATTGTTACTAGGTCTTGTTTATATCGATAGTGGATTGGAGGAACTGTTTGATAGTCTTTTGGTGGGGAACTCTGATTTCAATTCAAAGTCTCTGGTTGACCTTTTGCTTATTGGGAAATCCTTTGTGTTTCTTGATTCGGGTTTGGATTTAGAGGGGGCTTAAAATTATGCATCCCTAATGCCTCTTGTTCTGGCCTTGGGTTCTATTATGCATATGGATTGTTCTGGTTGATGTCTAAACCAGATGGTTTGAGACTCCAAAATTCTAACTTAGGTATATGTGCAATTCCTGGTGGTTCCAGATATTATCTATGGCCCTTAATCCTGAGTGTTCCAAGAAAATTTTCTGGTAGAGGTATCTATCAGGACCCTTATTAGTCTTCCTCTAGGTTGAGGGGTTGTAGATCGACCTTGGTATCAGCTAAGGAGAAGGCCCATAGGAATGTTAGGGCTGGGCGTCAAAAATATCTCAAAGGGACTCTTAGAGTGAGTATATCCTAGACAGTGGTTACTTAATGCTTGTCCTCTCCCTCAACTATAGAGGATTGGGCCTACCCTCGAGGAAATTATACCTTAAGAGATTGGTGGAGCTACAGAAACCATAAATTATTTTCTTGCAAGATTTGATTGTTGTTGGCAATGCTATACTGGTGGATCTAAAATATTTACTTACAGGTTGGGACTTTATTTGTTCAGATGTGCAAGGCAGATTAGGTGGAATTATCACTAGTTGGATTTTGAGATCCTTCCTACTCACAAATAGTTGGGCCATCCCTTCTGGCCTTGGTTCAACCCTATTCTCTATGGAATTTGGGAGGGATTTTACTTTCCTCAATATATATGGGCCATATCAAAACATGCCTCCCTTTTGGGAGATATTGTTTCAATCGGGTCTTTTATTAGGAAAGGGTCATTCTAGGAGGCGATTTAAATTTTACCCTTGGTGATGTTGAAATATGGGGAAGGAATGCTCATAGAGATTCATTATTTAATTATTTCATTAGGAAATTGGAGGAAAATTCATTGTTTGATATCATTCCATATCGTATTAGACCCACTTGGCATAATATGCATAAAGGAGATGGCATCATTGCAAAAAGGTTAGACATATTTTTAGTAAATGAAGGTACCATTGGAGCGGCTTCTAGCATCTCTCAATGGGTCGGTTCTGGAGGAGATTTTGACCCTTTTTCAATCTTTTTGGATATTTGTTTGGGATAGCCAAATCCACCCATCCCTTTTAAATTTTTCTCTACTTGGATGGAAGATGATAGTTATATTCAGATGATCAATCATTTGTGGGTCCCTTTTAATGGGTCTAGTAGAGCCTCTGCATCTGAATTCAGTTTTTGCAAAATCTAAAGAGCATCAAAGAAACCACTTCAAAATGGGTTATTGAGCGTAGAAAACTCCTACATTTTGAATTGAGGAATATTGAAGTGGTGTTGGATACTTTTTACTCTTCAATTTTGGTAGGATTTAGTTCTTTTGCATAAGAAAAGGATATAGGAAATTTGGAGGTTAAGAAAAGACGAATTCTTGTAGAAAATGAGGTAGTTTGGAGGCTCAAAAGCAAAGCCCTTTGGATTAAATAAGGAGATGACAATTCAAAGTTCTTCCATAATTTTGTTAATCACAGAAAGCAATCAAATTCCATTTGGCATATGGAAAATGAACAAGGGGAAAATGTTTCTAGGTTTCATAACTTGGTAGAGGTCAACGTTAACCATTTTAGTGGTCTATTTAAAGAAAATGCTTGTGCTTCTATTGATTAAATGACGTGAGTTACTACTTTATACCCTTTCTTTGTAGATGAGCGACATAATAATGAGCTTAAGGAAGAAGTATCCCTGGATGAACTCAAGGAAGAAGTCCATAGTTTATAGAAGGATAAAATCCCTGGGCCTAATGATTTGTGTGTTGAGTTTTTTACTGCTTTTATGGATTTATTCGAACTGGATCTTCTTAGGGTTGTAGAGGAATCTAGAGTCAAAGGTACCATTCTGGATATATTCAACACTACCTTTATCACACTTATTCCAAAATCGGACAAAGCTGATAATCTAGAGGACTACAGACTAGTTTCATTGTGCAATTTTATTTACAAAGACATTGCAAAAATCATAGCTGGTAGAATCAAGGGGATCGTAACATCTACTCTATCTCAAGAACAATTTTCCTTTTTAATTGGATGTCAAATCCATGATGCAATTGGTATAGCACAAGAAGTTTTTAATTCTACAAAAGCAAATAGGTCACTATCCATGGTCGTCAAGGTTGATCTTTCCAAGGCTTTTGATAGATTCAATTGGCTCTATCTGAGACTTGGCTTGTTGTAAGTTGGTTTTGATTTGCAGGTGGTTAATTGGATAATGTATTGTGTATATTCAATTTATTTTGTTGTTTTTCTCAATGGTTCAACTAATCCATACTTTAGACTGGGAAGGGGTCTTCACTCAGGCTATCAACTAGCCCCTCTCCTCTTTATTTTGGTGGTGGAGGGTTTGAGTTGCATAATTCATAATTCTAAATTGAATGGCTCTTTTAAGGGTATTCTTGAACGGGGGTATGTTAATATTACTTGCTTATTCTTCATCAATGACATATTGATATTTTCCAAAGGCTCTCATAGGGAAGTTCTCTTACTATACGGTCTTCTGAAGCTCTTTGCAGATTCCTCAGGTATGGTATATAACATTAGAAAGTCATCAGTTTTTTTTCTAAATTTTCCCCAAGTGGATATTGATTGGGTATGTGGAAAACTTGAGTTCCCTTTGGCCGATGCTGAGAATGGTCTTCGTTACTTGTTTTTTTTTTTTAAAACCAAATGCATATCAGAAGCATGAATGGGCTTGGCTTGTTGTAAAGATTGAGAAAATGATCCTTTTATAGTGCAATAACTGGATTAGTCGTGGTGGTAGATTGATCTTAGTAAAGTCTTTTAAGGAATCTATACATGTATTTTGGGCTTCTTGAGCATATGTACCTTTGGGCATTTTGGATCAAATTTGTAATCTATGCTATAATTTCATTTGGAAAGGCTCAAATGAAGGTCACACTTTTCATTGGGAAGTTTGGAACCTCATTGCTTGGTCAAAGGAGATGGGGGGTTGGGGTTTAAAGAATCCTATTTGTTTAGCCAAATCCCTTGCAGCTAAAGGAGTCTAGATAATTTTAAAGGGGGAGGGTTTATGGGTCAATGTGTTTACGCATAAATATACTGCTCCTCTATCTATGGAAGAATGGCTTAGATGCAAAGATAGGTCATTCAAGAATGCATATATTTTTTGGAAAGATTTCCTTAGCGCATTCTCAGTAGTGGGTGACTTGTTAGAATGAAAGATTGGAAATGGTAAGAAACTCAGAGTTGGTTTGGATTCTTTAATTGGCTACGGTGGTGAATATAGGATTCCTCCAAGCATCGTGAATGGGTTGCATGATTAGGGAATAATCTATTTGTTTCAGGTGAGTGATCCCATAAACTCCTCCATTTTCACTCAAGAATGGCTCTCCGCTGATGCCTTAGATACTTAGGTCGAGGAGTACACCATAGGTATATTAATATTCTTAAGGTGATCCATGTTAAACTCACTGATAAGGAAGATGCACTTATTTGGTTTGGGAAACTCGAAGGGGGATCTTATACTCCTAACCTCGGTTACCCGCTCCTCAAAGAAGAGGAACACAAACATGATCTTCTTTGGTGTCATAACTCTATCTAGCAGTTTAAATGCCCACTCAAATAAAAAAAATTATGGTTGGATTTGTCAAACAAGATCCTTGTATGGAACTCTCTACTCATAAAATTTTGGAAAGGCCCCAGTCAATGTCCATTGTGAAAAGCTGATGAAGAGAGTGTGGAGCATTTGTTTATCTCTTTCTCTTTCATTAAACATATGTGGGATCACACTATCCATTTATGCAACATTCCTTTCAAGTGGGAAGGCCTTTCTCTAACTCTTTCTTTGGAAGATTGGATCAACAATAGGATTTATAAGAAATATTTGGCTTTTCCTTTAATCTTCTGTTGGGGTGCCTATACATATAGGAATAGGTCCATTTTTGAAGATATTTATATTCACCCCTATATCTTCTCTACTCAATCTCTGGTAGCATTGAGACAGTTCCCTCAAGTGGACCCCCCAAAAAAGATCAGATCCATTGAAGCAAAGGTGATTGACCATTTTGTGCCTTGGATTTATTTTGATTCATTCCATGCTTCCATAACTACATGAGTAGAATTTTCCCACCAACCTTATAGATGCATTCAATAATTGGATTTAATAAATCAAAATGAAGTAATTGTCTCATTTAAGGTGCATGAAAGCAAAAGGATGAGTTCTAAGGTTGACAATTGGAAATAGAGGATTTAATATCCCATAGGCCCCCTTTCCTATTTCCCTCTAGTGGAATCATGGCCCCTCTAGTGCTCTTTACATAGTCATCATGGATCATTTTTATCATTTTCTAACATAGCATTTACCTATATTTTACAACATCTTGAGAGGCCAACCAGATGCTCCATACATACATACATACATACATACATACATACATACATACATACATACATACATACATATATATATATATATCATACATGCCAATCCATTCACTAGTCAGGTCTTGGCCTTAAGCTCCACACTACAAATCCATACTAGCATATTGACATAATTTTACATAATCTGACTTCATACATCGTATGGCTTGGAAATGTGGATATTAAATTCCCCTTTGGAATAACACCATCCTCGGTGTTCTTTTTCTTTCAAAAATATTCTATGTCCTTTTTAGCTACTTTTTCAATGCCTTTCTCTTCAATACCACTTTGTCTTGTTGCCAACTATCTTTGACAACAATGCTCTGTTATTCGTTTGTACTACCTTGTGTTAGATTTTTAAATGCAATAACAATAAGGATCACTGAAAGATAAACAAGCACAACATAGACAATAGTACACAATAATTTTATCATGGGAAAACCCTATGAGGGTAGAAAAACCAAGCAAACTTCTTCTATATAGATTCGTCAGAGTGTACAATAGTATTCCTTGTGCAAAGACCCAAAAACAAGAAGAATACAAAAGCATCTATTCACTTGAATCTACCTCTCCTACTCATGAGAGCTCAATGAGTGAATGAGGTGACCAGATGAGGAGGTCGAAATCTCATTTACACTAATCAATCGACTTGCCCTTTTTACCAAGCATGGCCGACTTGACTCTCCTAACTGGGCCGACTTGTACAATTCACAATAAAATATTATTTTCTAGATCTTTCTAATATGACCTAACATTTAGGGTTTACATTGACTCTTTCAATGAATTTTACATGATCAATTACATCAATAATAATTCCCCAAGAAAGTACAATACAAATAATACAAATAATGCAAATAAGAATATATTCCGAAGTTACATTCTTCAACACTCCCTCTTAACAAGGAAGGTATTCTGCTGACATCGTCACCATCATCTTCTAGTTGCTGCACTTCTTGTACTCTAACTATTGACATTTGACATCTCCTGAATATATATATATATATCATAAGAATTTTCATAGAGCCATCCCTTTTTCATGTTGGATGTGCCTTGTAGTGCCATCCCTTTTTCATGCTGGATGCAACTCTCCACGGAGTCAACCCTTTTTCATGTTGGATGCAACTCTTCGCGGAACCCTTTTTCATGCTGGATGTGGCCTAGATTAAATCTACAACTTCATCATCCACGTTGGTGTCTCCCTTGGTGATACGACCAGTCATATTGGGATCCACCCTTAGAGATACAACTAACCACACTGGGATATACCTTTGGAGATACAACCAACCATATTGGGATCTTCCCTTAGTGATACTACCAGTCAAACATGCACTTGCTCAATCTAGTCCTTCGAAGAGCCTACTGCACCAGTTCAACCCAGTCTATCGGGGAACCTACATTTAACACTAGGATCTCCCTCAGTGATACCACTAACCATGTTGGGATCTACCCTTGGAGATACAACCAATAACTCGGAGACACAACCAACCAAGCTAGGATCATCCTGTACAATGACCAATCCTTTTTCATACTGGGTGTACACCACTACAGAGACAACACTTTTTCATACGGGATGTAGATATCTTGCAGAGCCAACCCTATTTCATATTGGATGCACACCACTACAGATCCAAAACCTATCTCATACTAGATGTAGATATCCTGCAGAGCTGGTCCTTTATCATACCAGATGCAACTGTCCTCTTCCACGAACCGAGCAAGCCATCCGATGGGTTCAACCCATGAGCTCCATTACGTTGCACACCACAACTACTTGCGTTACCTCACCACTCGTCCAGATCCTCTCGTAGCCTAGGAGACTCAATTATGTCACATGACCCGTGACTACTTGCTACCTCATTCAAGCTCATCACTCCCTCTTGATCTGGACCACTCCAAGCTTGTCCCTGAAGTACTCAAACTTAACTCTTAAGAGAGGCTTGGTCAACACATCGGTTATCTGCTCCTTTGTTTCTATATATTGGAGCTTCATTGCTCCCTTCTATATCGTATCTTGGATATAATGATACCTAATATCGATGTGCTTCAACTTGTCATGAAACACAGGGTTCTCAGACAACTTCACACAACTTTGGTTGTCACAAAAGGCACAAGTCACCTCTAAATCAAGATCAAACAATCCTGATAGCAAATTTCAAAGACACGCTGCCTTGTAGCTTTCCAAACAAGCTTCCATATACTCAACTTCAGCTATACTGAGTGCCACACTCGTCTGCTTCCTACCTATGAGATCATACCTGATCCCAAACTGAAGCAACACCCTAATGTACTCTTTCTATCCGTGATACTCCCGACCCAATCTGCATCCACAGAACCCTATAGGTTAATCTTATTATCTGATGCATATCTGAGCCCATAATCAACCATACCCTTTAGGTACCTCAGCACACGCTTTTCCATATCCAGGTGAACATGTCTCGGCTCTACCATATACTAACTCAAAGTGTTCACCACAAAGCATAAATCTGGGCCTCTGGCCTCGTGTTCATCAATGAACTAATCATCTTCCTACATACTGTGGCATCCACCATGTTGGTTGTGGAGCCTGATCTTCCAATCTCATAGATGATGATTCAATCGTGTTTGTACCCCAGGTTTGGTTATGATCTCGGCATGATCCGCAGGGGGTTCGGGGGTGAAGCCCCCGAGAAATGTTTTTGGGTTGTTTTACCAACACATTTTGGGCCCATGGTTTTGGGTATCTCGTGGTATTTTCCCATTGTATTTCCCCTATAAAAGAAAGAAATTGTAATATGGCTAGGGCAAGAAATGTATTAGGTTTTATGCATTGTAAAGAAGTCTAAGATCGAAAAGAGAGACCGTGAGTGAATGTGAAGAGGAAGTGCAGTGGCTGTACTGCAGGTTGTATCCCTTCACTTTGCGGATGGTATAATAATAAGGATTGGCAATTTCAGTGTGGATGTAGCCCATCTTGGGTGAACAACGATATATTGGTATCTCTCTTTGAATGTGTATGTGTGATTATATTTTCATTTATGTTTATTGTTATTGCTCTGCGATCCTGTTTTTCTAACACACCAGTCCTGAAGAAGTATCACTCAACAACTTTAGATTCGATGCCATAGGTGTTGCCATGGATTTACAATCCATCATCCCGAATCTCTTCAGGATCTCTACTGCATACTTTCCCTGACTTAGGAAAATTTCCTTTGGATTCTGTTACACCTCAAGACCTAAGAAATAATGCATCATACCCACGTATTTCATCTCAAACTCTGCAGCAAGCTTCTTCTTTGTTTCTTCTACGAGCTTCTCTTCACCTGTAAAGAACAAGTCATCTACATATAACGATAGAATCACATGATTTCCTTCTTCAACCTTGTAGTAAAGGTTGGAATCTGCTTTACTCTTGGTAAATCCCAAGCTCATCAAGAACCCATCAATCATGTCGTACCATGTCCTGGGTGCCCGTTTCAATCCATACAAGGCCTTCTTCATTCTACACATGAGTCTTCCTGTCATGTGTCTCACCTCTACTACAACATTCAAGAAAGTTGTTTGCACATCCATTTGGTGTACCTTCCACTTCATCACTGTAACTATCACAAGTATTGCTCTAATCGAAGTGTATCTTGCTACAGGATCACACGTCTCATCATCTCCCTCTTTTTGAGAGAAACCATGAACCTTGCCTTGTACTTCTGTAGTATGCTTTATTTTGTAAATTTGCTTGAAACTTCATCACTTGTTCTTTGGAACAAGTCTTATCATCCTTCACTTATAGTTCATAGCACACGATCTTTTCTTCAAGTCCAATTTAGTCATATGATTAGTAACCTTCTATGTAATGACAAATTCTTATGCATAATGTACATAGTCATGTAACTAATGCATCTTAGCCAATGCTTCCGTAGCACACTCATCCATATCCCTTATACACACGGTAACTATCTAGATTCCTTCCATCTCTACCAAAACATACTATTAAGAGCATGCACTGCTATTAACATGTTAGCAAAGAGGTTTCATCCTAGACTAGCTCCAGCTAGGGCTCCTGATATGTTGTGTAGCACTATAGGCCACTTACCCATAACATTCATTGCATGAGCCTACTGCTAGTCAATCTTAGTCATATATAGGAGCATAAAAGAAAACTGTATCATAGATATACATGTAATTGCTATGAGCAATATACTTCAAAATAATCAGGAATTCAAATGATAGTAAATACTTATATTTTATGTGTGTTTTGTAGACTCCCTCTTGTTTTTTGCCTCCTTGAAGAAGTTATTAGAGTTTCTGGAAGCGTACTCTGCTCCATCATCTGATTCTTAAGACCTTGATATTCTTCTTCGTTTAGTCTAGAACTTTTTGAAGTCTTCATCCTTGGTCCTCATGTACTGGATTCAAAGTATCCTTTGCTTTGTTATCAATTCTTGAAAACGAACTCTTCACGTTCTTACCTTGTGCACATCCTTTGCATATGCCTTCATGTTTTTTCTAGATCTCGGGTAGATCGGTCGCCATTTTTCTTATGATTGGTAAAGCCTAGTATATATGCAAACCTTCTGAGCCATAGTTCACTTGGTTCCATAGTGTCATGAACCAATTCTTGATTTGAGCAAGCCTCCCTCTTGCTCTTCAAAAGTTCAAGACATATTCTTAATCACTTGAGTAATATTCCCTTGCTTTCTTCTTTGTTGGTTTATCATCCTCTGCAGTATGAACATGATGTATTTTATTGCTTCCTTTCTTCTTGGGACACTTTCTTGCAATGTGTCCCATCTCATCACAATTGTAGCATCTGATATTTGAATATTCTTTGGGAGGTCTTTTTCCCTTGTGAGATCTATTAGATTTGTGATGATGATCTTCTTTCTTGATTCTCTTGGCATGAGCTTCCAGAGCTTGATGATATTCGTCTCCTAACTTTTCTTCTCTGGCTTCAATCCTTGCTTTCTCCTGGGTGCATGATTCTAAAAATGCACTGAACATAATAAGCTTCTTCCTAGAACATATTCCTTGGATATATGACTCCCATGATCTTGGAAGACCATTTAAGGTAGTCATCACTAGTTCTACATTTCAACTTCGTCTCCAATGGAACTTAATTGATCTATGATGTTGGAGACCCTTGTGAAGTAAGACTGGATACTTTCATTGTTTTTCATATTCATAGCCTTGAGTTGAGTCGTCAAGGTCATCTTCCTATTGATATTGGTTCCTTCAAATAGTCCCTTCAGTGCATCAAAAATAAGTCTTTCAGAGTCTTCAAGGAATAGATGTGTGGGATCAAGTGACCCTTGATGGAGTCAAATATGATCCTCTTGGCCTTGATAAGGTTCTTCTTGTGCTTTGCTTTGTCCTCATCTCCCTCTGGATCCATAACTACTTCTGTGACATGCTTGTGCAATTCATGATCTTCTAGGATAAGCCTCACCCTATACTTCCGTGCTCAGAAGTTCACAACCCATTCAAGCTTATCCTCAAGCTTGATATGATTTGTCATTTTTATAAACTCAATAAATGAGAACCTAAAATGGAAATAGAGAGAATATGGATTACCAAATGAGATGCTCCAACCAAAAGTTGATTTTTGTTATTTGGCTTCAAGAGGTCCTATGGTTTGTAAGAGAACTAATTTCTCAACTTTTGGATCTTGAAAATATGAGAGGAGGAAAATATGCACCTCCTCAAAGCGAGCTGAGAAATGGTACTTTTTCTCCGATTCTGTGGACAGATTCTCCAAAAACTTGATGCCCTAGTTTCTCAAGCTGCATTAGTGGGCCAAAAAATGAAAAATTATCAGATTGAGATTCGGCTTCGACAGAAAGATGCACCCTACTATTAGGGGAATTTTGAGGTCTAAAATGGGTCTCCTAAGAAATATAATAAAATATTACAAGTTAGACATTTTGTGGGGGAAGTATATTCACAACTCACCTTTTACACTACAATCAATGTAACTATGGTTAAGTTTAATTGAAAAGATATCTAAAATGAAATCAATAAAAAAATCATTCTTTGATGTGACTAAAAGTATTAATCTTGAATACATAAATTGATTTTGAATATAATATGATGAATGTACTTATAAAGTAAAAAGTAATGTACTCATACAATAAAAAGTAAAAAGTAATGTACTCATAAAGTAAAAAGTAATGTACTCATAAAATAAAATAGAGTGTATTATTTTGAATTTTGAAATATAATTTATTCCATATTCAAAATATGATTATAATAACATGTATAATTTTGAATTTTGAATTTTAAACATAAATTAAATTTATATGAATAAATTGTTTTTTTTAATATATATTACTTATATAAATTCAACTTATATTTATTAAAAATAGAAATCAGTCATATAAATCCAACTTATATTTCAATATTTATAAAATATGTTAACTAACTATTAAATAAATTTAATTAAATTTATTAAAACTAAAACTTAATCATTTATTTATATAAATATTAACATTATTTAAATACAAATAATATATTTACATAAATATCTACATTAATTAAATATTTTTTTTTTATAAAACACTTAATTATCTTATATATTTATATTGATATTACACATTATAATTTAGATAACCAATTATTTATTTCATGTATTCATTTAATAATCAACATAGTTATTTTTCATTTGTTTTCATTTATACCTTATACAAATTTATTTTTATTATTATCTTGTATCTCATAAAACTTATCACATTTATATTAATATTCTTAAATTAAAAATTATAATATAAATAGTAATTATTCTACATATATCACATATTTATGGATTTAAAATTATATATCATATATTAAAATAAAATAATATATTTATGGATTAGGTCTTCATAAGAATCTCGTTTCCATAACATAAGGTTTTAAAAGTTTAAATCCCAAAGGTTTTAAAATTTTAAATATTCTATCAATTATGCCAAACATTAACGTAAAATAGTACGTATTCAATAAAGTTTTTAAAGTTTAAAATAATTTTAAATTATATATTATATACATATTTTGATATTAGTTGAATAGTACGCATTTTTACATATGGTTTTAAAACTTCATCAATATATTATAAATTATTATAAATTATACACTATCATTATATTGTAAATTTATCTATATATTATAATTTATTTAGATAAAGTTTTTAAATTATATATTATATAATGTGAATTATTTATATGGTTTTGAATAGATTTTTTTTTAGTATTAATAATTTATTATTTAAAGATATATGTTATATATTGAAAAGTAATTTTGTACTTTTGATTTTGAATAGAGCATTCACTTTTTGGTATTTGTAATTTATTTATTTTATATTAAAACATAAAGAGTATTTTTTTTTTCTAATTACTTTAAGGTACTTTAGTACATTTATATTATATTTAAAAGTAATCTAAGAGTACTCTTTTCATTACGAGTACTTTACTTACAACATTGATATGGTTAACTATGGGTTTTAATTCACTATTTAGAATTTGACAAATAAACATATTTAACTCAAGCAATGCCACCTCAACTATTATAGATGATGGCATCCTCTAGAATGTGATTGATTTTTTAAAAATTGATTTTGATAGTACATTTTTTGTTTTGAGGCCCATTTTTTACCTCAAAATTCCCCTAATAGTGAGGCGAGTTTCTTGGACCCTCTTTTTCAGCTGATCTGTGGAGAGCACTCCCAGAAATAGAAACCCTAGTTTCTGCAGTTGCAACAACTGCACAATGTTTTCTTTCAGGCCAGCTCTGAAACCATGTTATATTTTTAAATGCAATAACAATAAGGATCATGGGAAAATCAACAAGCACATCATAGACAATAGTATGCAATAATTTTATCATGGGAAAACCCTCTCGGGGAAAAAACCCAACAAACTTCTTCTATATAGATTCATAAGAGTGTACAATAGTATTCCTTGTGCAAAGACCCAAAAGCAAGAAAACTCCAAAATCAACTATTCACTTGACTATATATCTCCTACTCATGTGAGCTAAATGAGTGAATGAGGTGACTAAATGAGGAGTTTGAGGACTAAATGAGGAGTTTGAACTCCTCAAACTCCTCATTTATACTAATCAACTGATTTCCCCTTTTTACCAAACAGGGTCGACTTGACTCTCCTAACTGGGCCGACATGTACAATTCACAACAAAATATTCTTTTCTAGATCTTTCCAAGCCAACCTAACAGTTAGGATTTACACTGACTCTATCAATTACTTTTACATGATCAATTACATCAATAATAATTCCCGAAAGAAGTACAATACAAATAGTACAAATGATACAAATAAGAATATCTTCTGAAGTTACATTCTTCAACACCTTGAAATACCTCCAAGTCCTTTAGCATTTCAACAGATTCCTATTACAATCATCAAAAGAAAAACATGCTTGTCATAGCCATTTTAAGAAACACTTGATCCATTAACAAGGATTCAAGTTTCATAACCAAAGCATATATATTCAAAATGAAAAAAAAAAGAATGTAATAATCCCAATACTTATCTATATGAATATATATTTTCTCTACAAGGCTTCCATGGACGAGATTCAACTTATTATCTTCTCTAACACACCCAAGGTATATGTGTGTGTGTGTGTGTGTGTACACACACACACACACTTCCTTCTTGATCCCAACTAGTATATAACACACACACACACACACTTCCTTCTTGATCCCAACTAGTATATAACATGAGTCTCTCTCAAAATAGACTCATTCAAGTTGCCTCTTCTTTGTAGTCACTTTGAAGTGAACCCAATGGGTCACTTCACTAGAGAATCCATTATGACTAGGATAAATCCATATAATTTCTCAAGGGATAAATACTTATTATTTATTAGTAACTCAATGACTCAAACATGTCTTGTGATACAATGGAAATGTATATAAATACATGTAAAAGATGATAAGTCATGTCCTTCGAGAAAATGTAACTATCATTAATTACAATATAATAATTATCGAATATTACCCTAAATGACTACTATTATAATATAAATGTTTATATATTATTAAATATATGTAATATACTTTAGGTATATTACAAGTCTCCCCCCACCCCCCCTTAAAAATGATTTCTCCTCAAAGGATGGTCAAGGAAGCTTTTGTTCATAGAATGAACGTTTTGTTTGTAGTTGTCATTGATCAGATAAGGTTGAGGACATGAGCTAATATGATGTTCGAAGTCTTGAATAATAGTGTCACATAGAAAAAGGATCAATCCATCCTATATGGATTCTTTCTGGAACTTCTCGACGATAAGATTCTTGATATGATCTTCTTCGTTGTTGGATTTGAGTTGTATTGGTCCTCAGATGCTTCGATATGTAAGTATAATAATGAATTTGGGTAGGTACCATTGCATATTGGTACAATGGTTCTTGTGTGCTACAAATTCTAAGATTTGCTTGTCGATATGGTAACCTACTAAGTTGAAGCATGTAGGTGAAACATTGAAAAGTTTCTCCTGTATGAAGAATTTTCAAAGCTAGTAGAATATCGAATTAAAATGAAAATGAATCAACAAGTTTAAAATTCTAAAAGGCATGCTCAGTTAATAAGACTTGCAATTACCATCGTTGTTATCAATATTAACCCTCCTTTTTTCACATTGATATCTTTTGAATTGATGCTAGTTTATATTTTCCACTTATACGATAAGGATAGTTTTGAATTATAATTTCATTGCTCTAGTATGGTTATGCATAAGGATCAAATGTGGTGAGTTTTCCAATTATATCAACTGAAGATGAAATATCTTCACATTATACCGGATGATTTCCCATCAACTCACTATGTCAGACATATGATTTTGTAGATGAATACTTGTCAACACACTTTCAGTTGGACCATGAGCACTACTTCTCACTAAACCGCACCATTCAAGATGTTTACAAGAATATTGTCCCATATGATATCAAAAGATACATGGAATTAAATTTTATGCGGATCCAATGCGGGAATCAAGGCCTAGAGCATTGCATCAATTTCAAAACAACAAAAGGGAATCCATTTAAATGGCTCATCGAAACAAATGATGTTTGGAACACTGTTGTGCATTTGCTCTGATGGATTTCAAAACCATACATGGGGAGTTTTCAAGGAGTGAGATAGAAAGAGCCATGGAAAGAGAATCATTGTTTTGCTGCTAATTCCCAGCAATGACAGTACGACTGAGAGTTTAGAAAAGCACAAATCTTATAAAAAGATCAAATCAAAACCTACTTTGAAGACCACTTCAAACACAGACCTGGAAGTAATATATGCAAGTTGATCATACATCCTCTACACAATGCTTTTCTATTATATGCTATGCCAGAAATTAACCATAGGGACTTTCCTTTGACTTGTGCCCAAAAAAACCATATTAATAACTATATGATAATATTTGAAACAATAGATATCAAACTATGGGTAACTTTCCTTTGAATTATGCGATGCAAGAACTCCAAGTTAGTGCTCTTGCAGTGACCATGCATCATTTGAACCTTTTTACCCCAAAATGCATCTTGGATCTACTTCTCAAATTCCCATCACTTGAAATGTTAAGAAAACCATGATTCAAAGAACTTGTAGAAAAAGCCATGACCCATTGTGAAGATTATACTAGAAATAATTCCCCTAAAACCATGGATTGCATGGTGAATTGTTCATGTGAAGATTGTACTAGAAATAATTCATCTAAATCCATGGATTGTATGGGAAAAATCGTTCATGTATAACCCTAATAATAGGAAACAAAAGAGAAATAATTCCCCCAAAAAACCCATTCAATAAAATCTTGGCGAACTACTAAAAAAATATTGATTCCAATGAATTGCGGCAAAATGGAGGATCCATCGCAAATTTCGAAGGGTGAAATTCTATTATTACAAATTCGCTTTATATTTTTGGATGGAAGAACAATTTACATATTAAAAAAATTATTTAATTTTAGGGCGAACCCTTTTAAAATATTTTAATACAATAATGTATAAAAATTTGCCAGCTCAAAATTTAAAACTTTGTTATTTCGCCCAAGGACAAAAATTTTCCCCTAAAACTTTCATTGCTCCCATTTTAGGTGTCCCTATCACAAGCTTGTTCTCGTCTACTTTGGGAGTATCAAGTGGAAGGGTTTTCTCTACTAATAACCCCTATTACTGGAATTGGAACCTTAGCTTTCACTCCTCATAGTAGTGGCTCCTCATAGAATGGCATATGTTGTTTTCAATACACTACCCGTCTTTCCTAATGTTAAAATGTATGCGGGAAGTTATTATACTCCCTTTCTTGATTTTCCATTTGGAGGACATATCCCCACATCTATTCCATTTGTTGGAAGTGGAGATACTCCAACTTCTAGCATGCCTCTAGGAAGTTTACCCCTTGCTAGAATATTAAGTATGATGAATGGTGAATTCCTGGAATATGTTCATATTTTGATAATATTATCTCAAAACCATTATTCTGAAATGAACTCTTCATTTGTGCCAGGTATTGGTTATACTCTTGGTTATTCTTTTGTGAATACAACCAAATGTTGGGTCATGCTCCTAGAAATTGAAATTCTTTCCCTCAAACAAAATTTTCATTTCTAGTGACATTGAATATGATATATTTAACAAAACTAACCAATGACCCAGTGATGCACATTTCCAATTGATCTCCCATTCCTACTGAATTTCCTTTAGACATCCCGAAGTTTGAGGCAAAATTTGGAGAAGACCCTGCTAACCATGTGATGATGTTCCATCTTTGGTGTTATTCAAACTCACTGATGGACGATAGCATTAGGATTAGAATTTTTCAATGAACTTTGAATGGAGTAACTACAAAGTGGTATATTGAACTCCCATGAGAATCATTTCACAACTTCAATAGCACTAATATTCTTGAACCAAATCTAATTGCTCTTCGGCTACGAGACAAGGAAAAAGATTTTGACTTCAATCCAACAAGACAAATCCACATACATTTTCGACCACATCCATGAGTGACAAGTGAGACACTAGTTGATTAAGGCCCAAATCCTTGATGAATTCGTAGTAGGCTAGTTTGTGAAATTTGTGTTTCCTTATATCACTACAAATGTTTCCTTCTTAGGGGTTACAACTAGAGAACAAACCATAATTAGAGCCCATCAATTAGTACTAGTATACTCTCAATATAGCGTGGTCTATGATATTTTACCCACTAAACCAAGGAAAAATGGATCCAACCAAAACCAAACCTATATCACATGTCGATGGTGTGATCAATTCTATGGAAAATGCCACAACTAATAAAGTCTCGAGTTAAATGGGACATCCATCCTTGTGTTCTAATATTCCTACGATTGCAAAAGTAGTACTAATACCTCTATCCCTACCCAAACATTTGATGTAATATTTGTGCAAACATCTAACCCAAAGGGAAACCAACAACCTGGAGGAAAGAATAAGGGTAAGAATAAAAATCAAGGGACTGGAGGAAATAATGCAAACAATACAAATGATGGTGAGGGTAAGAAGGAGAATAAGAAAGTTAAATTTCCATGCAATCTTTGTGCAAAAGACCGCCTGACTCACCTTTTACCCAATATGGAGTAAGCCTAATGATTGTTGGCACATTGGAATGCTCATCAACAACCCACCATTTTGACAAACCCATTTTCTCCCCAAGGCTAGTAGATAGTTGTTCAAGTTCCTAATAACCTTGCACCTTCACAAGGTGGCAACCAGGGTGCCCCTTCATAAGGGGTAAACCCACCAAATGCTAATGTATGCATGTTTGAAAGGGAAATAAACGTTTAGACCAAAGCTTGTAATTACTACACCCCTAAGTCTGGATATAAAGGTAAAGAAGTGTCAATGTTTGAGTTTCCAAACTCTCTCCATATAGAGAAACAGATAATTAGTGAAATGATATGCCTTCCAAATGTGTGTTGAAGAGATTTCCGCATAACCCTAATGCTTGGGCTACTCAAAATTATAGCATAATTGAATATCTAAACCAAAATCCTTGCATGATGTTTTCTTTGAAGGTTTTCCAGAGCTACTCTATATAATGTAAAGCATTATTATCGGCTATTGGTACATTTGACCCTCTAGATTATAAGCTTATAAAATTTGACCAAGACAATTAGAAGCCATGACTTCCCCACTGGGTTTATTTATAGATTCAAGTCTCATCTAGAGCAATGAATATCTTTCGAACTATAATGGATGAAGGGGCTTCCACATGTGTAATTTTTTGTCATGGTGTTGAGCGATTGGCTCCCTTGAGATTGCCATATTTCCAACCATATTGGAATATTTTGATGGGAATTCATTTAGACCTCATGGGATTATCCTTCCTTTCCTTATTGAATTAGAAGACATGAATTTGTTTGTAGAGGTTCAAGTTGTCGACTCTCCTTTAGATTACAACCTCCTCTTAGGATGTAGTTGGAATCACGCTATGATGGTTTTTGTGTCTTCAGTTTTTCATGTTATCTATTCCCCTTATCAGGGAAATATTATTATGATAGAAAAATTGCATTTTTGTAGTCCTAAACTAGCTACTTCAACAGGACCCAATCTTTGATTAGTGGATAATTCTACATGGGCATGTGAGAGTGTAGGTGTTGGGATGCACCCTAACATGATGGGATCCTTTAACCCCCTTCCACCCATTTCGTATATTGACTCTTCTCTTGTGTAGGTGATCTTTTCAATCACCATGAACTCCATGGATATAGTGTGTTTTTTGAAAATGTCATGTTTTGAAGATCTATGGATAGTGCCAAAACCCTCTATTTTGATAGAACAAAATGGATACAAAGGAATGTCCATGCCTTTTTCTATGGCAAAAATTTATTATCAATATATTCATTCAACCTCTATGGATCCTAATCATACTTCTTTGTTAGTGGATGAGTATGATTAGCTCACATTTCCTATATGGGATATGAACTCTCCTTTTAACTAGGATTTATTAGCTACGATTTACATTCAAATGACTTTATTTTAGAAGACATGACTGATACTTAGAAAAATTGGAAAGATAAGCACCATAGATCATATTTTCTTCTTGAGGCAAGTAGAATGGATGTTGATAATTAGGGTATTATCGGACCTAGATATGATGATAAGTATGCTAGTCCCCTCTTGAAACATGATGTTTATGTAGAAGTTGGAAACACAGAAAGCATTTCAAAGAACATATCAATTAACATTTCTAGGAAACCTAATGTCATAGAGATTGTTTTGATTGGAGCAGACTATTCACCCAAAGAAATTGAAATCTAGATTGCTCTTTTCAAAAAGTATCATGATATTTTTGCTTGGACTTACAAGGAGATGCTAGGAAAATATCCTAATATTGTTGAACATGGAATTAAAACATATGAAAATGTGAAACGTGCTCGACAAAAGTTACAACCAGTTCATCCCCAAAAGGAATTTTCCATTAAGGAAGAGGTATAAAAGTTGGTCAAGGATGGTTTGATCTATCTAGTTTCCATGATTGAATGGGTATCCGACCCAGTACTCATTGACAAAAAAAGGGATTTTTCACGTTTGTACTGAATTTAGGGACTTGAATAAAGCTTTTCCTAAGGACAATTACTCTACCCAATTTAGTGATTAGATAATCAATGCATGCATAAAAATGAGATATTTTCATTCATAAATGGTTTTTCTAGTTACAATCAGATTCAAATCCGACATGAGTATTTGAACACAAAATTGTGATTATCTATCCTTGGGGCACATTTTCTTATAAGAATATTCCCTTTGGCCTAAAAATTATGGACCTACTTTTCAATAGGCAATGTTGTATGCATTTCATGATATTAAACACATTGTTGAATCTTATCTTGATGTTTTGACCGCTCAATCTCAAAAGAGAACATATACTCTTGATCATCTTCATATAGTGTTTGATAGATATTGATATTATAGGATTTGCCTTAATCCTCATAAATTCATTTTCTATGTTGTATCTCAAAGATTACTTACCTTTATTGTATCTAATTATGGGATGACATGGTAGACCCGTTCAAGGTTGAGGAAATAGTTCAGTTGCCTCCCCTACGAAACATTAATCAATTGCAGATATTTCAAGTGAAAGTGAATTTCTTACAAATATTCAACACCAAATATGTTGAAGAAACAAAAATTTTCATATGCCTTGTGAAGAAGGGGGTTCCATTTATATGGGATGAGTTTGCGCATCAATATTTTGATTCCTTGAAAAGGGATCTACTAGTTGACCCATTGCTAAGTCCTCCAAACTATAGAAAATATATGTTGCTATACTTATAGGCATCTTACTCAACCATTGGTGTTGTCTTGGCTCAATAAGACGGCCCGCATTAGGATAATGTAGTGTATTATGTGAGCAAGAGCTTTTCCAGGCCAAAGTTAAGGTATTCTCATGTTGAAAAATTGGCTTTAGTAGTAGTCCATGTTGTTTAATGCCTTTGATATTATATTATTCTTCAATGAACTATATTAATTGTATACACTACTTTTTTTCAAAATATCTTGACCCGACAGAAAATTAGGGTAAAGTACAATAAGTGGATTGTTATTTCTCAAGAGTTTGATATAGACTTTGCATTAGCCAAATCGAAGAAGTCATTATATTTTTTTCAAACTCATGCTCAATTTACCTAGAGATGGTGAGGACCATATTGAAACTAAATTATTACCTAACAAGCATACATTCCCCATCGCTTCCAAGGACCCTTGGTATGGAGACATCCTAGTGTACCTCTAGACCCAAAGGTTCCCCTCTAACTTCTCTTGCAATAATCACCAACATATTTTTCATCACGGGAAAAGCTACCTTATCATTCGTGACACCCTATATCATTGAGGAGTAGATTTTTGTTTGTCATTACTTGACTCATGAGGAGGATAAGAGGGTCATCAATGATTTCTATAGTGGATCCTTTGGTGATCACTTGTTTGGGTTGGTGATAGCTCATAAATTTTTTCATGCAAATTATTAGTGGCCTTCAATATTGAAAGATTGTGTAGAATTTGTTAAGAAGTGCCACCCGTGCCAACTTTTTACATGGAAAATGCATGCACATCTAGCTTCGTTATACCATGTTATTACCATTGGCCCCTTCACCAAGCAGGGGGTTGATTTTACAATGTGGAATCCAATTTTTCCAAAAGGTCATAAATATAACATTGTGGCCATGGATTACTTTATAAAGTGGGCCAAAGTTATGTTGAGAGTTGCATATATTCATACTTTTTATTAAGAGAAAGTGAAAATAGGGCTTTCCATATGTGCCCTGCATGAAGGAAAGGAACACACATGTCTTACTCCATCTTTCAAGGGTCCCAATCAGTAAAAAAAATAAAAAAAAAATGAAATGAATTGGATGAAATGTAAGATGAAAGAGTATGGAGTAACTTGGTCTTGACAGAATCAGAATCATGCAATGGATGACTCCGCAATTTGTTGTTGAATTTTGAAAATGCTTTATGACTTCAAGTTGTGGTAAAAAATGAAAGTGAAGTGGTAAATTTGGTATTTTCACCTATCTGTTCAAATTTTTATCCACTTTTCAATAGTTGGAATGTGTGTCTTTTACATTAAAGTTTGAGTCTTTACATCTAATGTCCATTTTTTTCAACTTGTGTTTGTGATTTCTATAGGCTTAATGAATATTTTAAGTAACTCTTGTGCCATTTCCACTTCATTTTTTCTTTGGATTCCTCAAGTGAAATAATACAAACTAGCATATAGGTTTAGTATTCTTCGCCTTGTATTTTGCATCGTCCTTTATAATCTCACCTTTAGGATCCACCCACCAAGTTGTAGAATTTAACCACTTCTTTCATTCATTTTGTCACAATTTGAGTGGTAGATCCTACCAATCATGGGCGCTCTAGTTAGTTCCTTTCTCACTGTTTTGGTCCCATGTTGAATTATTTTCATAGGCTTGGGAGTCCCTTTATCCCCGCCATGACTTTGTCTTGAATCCACGTGACATATTCACATCTATTTTTTGGCCATTACCTATGGGGCTCCCACTTTGTGTTTGTTATGCATTTTCCATTGCTTATCACTAGTTTCGCACTTAATCCTAATGATTCATTGTAGCTTTCATTCTACCATTGCATTCATTGTCTTGCTCGTCCCTTGCATCCATTGCATTTACATTCCAAACTGTATACCTAGAAGAAACATCCCTTGTATGAATGTCTACCTCATACATAATACCTTTTGTACATTTTTTTTGCATAGGTTTGTTCCATGCACATGGAACATGGTTTCATGCCTTGCAATAGTGTTTTTTTCTAGTGTAAAATGGAATTCTTTCATTCTTTTTTCAAGCTTTCCAATATGAAAAATTCACAAGAAATTAAATATTTGAAAAAAACAAGGGGGAAAGAATTCAAATCTTCATTTTTGTTTGTGGCAACATTTTCAATTGTGTCACTCTTAAAAAAACTAATTTCTTAGTCTATTCTCGACAAGTTGGGTTTTAGTATTTCCTTAGGAGATAAACCATGACTCTTGAGTTTGCACTCCTCCAATTGGTTACTCTTCCAATAATTATGGAGAATCTGTTAATGTTTCCTGCATTGCAGATTTACATCATTGGTCCTTTTAGTGTTAGATGCTACCCAAGTCACCATTGTATTGTGCTTATGATCAAGGGTTGCTTTAAAGCCTACACTGGACATTCCTCAAACTTTATGATTGTTTACGTTGACCTTCCCTATTGTCAAGTTCCTATTAGTTTAATTATCATTACTAGTGTTCTTTACTTGTGCTAGTGTAGAAGGTCCTCATTGACTTCTCATTAGCGAGTCATTTCTCATCGACAACAACACATTGCTTTGAGAAATTGACCTAGAGTCGGTAGCACCCTAGGCCTTGATAGGTTACCTTTCACTTAGACGAAGACACTTCATCATTGATCTTTGATTGAGTGGTTTCCCATGTGTTTGATGACAAGACCTTTATTTGAATTTTGGGATTCATGATGTACCTTGGTTTCTATTTCCATCACTGATTGAATTCCTCACCTTTGTTAGCAACTTCCCTTATTGGTTGTTGCTCAGAGGATATTTTTCATGCACCATTTTCATTTGGTGCATGTGAGAGACATACTCAATGGTGTGCTTCATAATTTTTTTCCAATACCTTTCAAATAAAATCAATTCATGTTTCCCATTGGTTGGTGGGGATGGCTTACTCCCCTCCTTCCAGCTAATCTCTTTCTATCAACTTTAGTTCATTTGATATGGGAACAATATTTAGAGATATTTATAGTATCTTGGCACATGTAGTCATTACTGGTCGATTCCATTGCTATTAATAGTGGGAATACATTAATGTCCTCTGAATGATAGATTCTACAAGTGTTTGGCATCAACACATATTTTCACACTTGTTAAAATGTATTGCATACATTGATTCCCATTTTAATTATCGATGTGTTGTCTCACATTCGTTAATGATATACATCAATGAATGATAGTCAATTGGTTTATCCTATATTTGACATCAACTCATTTATTCACATGGTGCATATTCATAAATTTTAGTAATTTTAATTGAAGACCTTGGGCCATAGTGCCATTCCTTTTATGTTGTTGTGTAACTTGTGCAAGGCTATACCACAGAGTTTATGACATTGTTACTTTGCGAAGAACCAAATTTGTACTTCATTCTATTCTAGTTGTTATCCTGATGTACATTGAGGCATAGATGCACTTTGTATTTTCTCGTGGCTATGATCTATTTTTGACATGAATCCACCATGTATCTTTTTCATGGCCACGATTATACATTTTATATACTTCATGGATCCACAATGTACTTGATTTGGAAACCATGTTTTTTCAACTAATCCTGGTCATTTAGGATAACTTCTCCTCTGCAAACTCCTTGCTTGTCAAAAAATGAGAAGACCAATTAAGGTCTAGGTCTCTAGTTTGGGTAAAGAGGCTATGTGTTAGAAACAAGGGTTTCTGACAGAAGAGAAGATCATAAAATGTTAGATTTTTAACTTTTAATCAATACTAATATAGGATCTTACTAAGAGAATAACAAGCACAACATAAACACAAGAGACACAAAGATTTTCACCGGGGAAACCATAAAAAAGAAAACCCCGCAACTTCCTCAATGTCACAAGATAAAACCCAAAAAATAGGGATGGTCTTCAACAACTTCTCTCTTCTCCACTTGTGCGCACTTGTCCTCTTTCTCTCTAATGTGAACTTGAGATTGAGTGAGTGAGTGACTAAATGAGAGATCCTAGCTCTCTATTTATACACTCACTTCCACTTTAATTATTTTACTTAACAAGTCGGCCCTTAACTAAACTTGACTAGGAATACACTAGGGGACTTAAAAAACCCCTTCACAAAATGACTCTAGGGGAATTAATTCCTTGACTTACAAGGGAGGTTTTACCTCAATGACTTTACATGACCAAATGTAATATTTACATCCCCGGCCGTAGGCATAAACATCTCCGTCGGAGGTACAAATAAAATACAATAATAATTAAAATATAAAATACAAGTGAATATCTTCCGTAGTTACAATAACATTAACACTCCCTCTTAACTAGGAAGGTATTCTCTTGACACAATCATCAACACATCTGGACACAAGTCTTCATCATTGGATCAATAATGCTAGAACATCATCATCAACACTAGATCGACGTCGTCACTGCTGCTGCAATACTTGTCATGTCGACCATCGATTGGTGTTATCTCTCAATTATACTCGTCATAGGAAGTTCTACAGAGCCAACCATTTTTCATGTTGGATATATGCCTAGAGCTCATGTAGGTATTCATCGTCTCTGTGATCAAGGCATCAAGTAGGTACATCCCAGGATCAGTCATTACATTGCCTCTGCAAATACCTGTGTCTCCTACTATCACCTCATCATATTTAGATCATCTCATCATCACATAGAGCACATCCCAGATGCACATCACACAACACTTACATCAACTAACATGAGAGGACTGACCTACCACCATTTGAGAAAGGCTTAGCACGTACATCAACGACCATGGGAGGACCAACCTACCACCATGTCAGAATTGCTCTACACTTACATCAACAACCATGGGAGGACCAACCTACCACCATGTCGGAAACGACTTCCCTTACATCCATGACCATGGGAGGACCAACCTACCACCATGTAGGAAAGGCACAACACTTACATCAATGACCATTGGAGGACCAACCTACCACCATGTCGGAAAGGCTTGACACTTATGTCAACAACCATGGGAGGACTGACCTACCACCATGCCGGACTGGTCCCGACACTTATGTTAGCGACCATGGGAGGACAAACCTACCACCATGTCAGACTAGTCCATGTGCATCTGCGTCTTCCGAACTCATCACTTCCCCTTGGAAGGAACCTTGATCTGAAGAACACGAAGCTTCTCTCTGAAGTACTCAAACTTCACTTTGGACAACGGCTTGGTCAACACATCGGTTATATCCTCGTCTATCGTAACATACTGGAGCTTCATTGCTCCTCTCTACACCATATCCCTAATATAGTGGTACTTGATCTCAATGTGATTCGACTTGTCATGGAACACCGGGTTCTTGGACAACTTCACCCAACTCTGGTTGTCACAGAGGATACAAGTCGCCTCTAACTAGAGATCAAACAAATCAGACAGTAGATTTCTAATCCATACTGCCTCACAACTAGTCGAACAAGCTGCGACATAGTCTGCTTTGGGTGTATTCAGTGCCATGCAGGACTACTTCCTACTAAACCAAGAGATCACACCTGATCCCATACTAAAGAAGCACCCCTAAGTGCTCTTCCTATCTGCGGCACTTCCTGCCCAATCCAAATCAACATAACCCCGTAGGTTAACCTTTTTATTTGTTTCATATCTGAGCCCATAATCCACTTTACCCTTTAAGTACCTCAATATATGCTTTGCAGTAACCAAGTGAACTTGTCTCGGATCCGTTAGGAATTGGCTCAAAGTGTTCATAGCAAAGCATATGTCTGGGTTTGTGTTCATCAGGTACATCAATGACCCAATCATCTGACGATACATTGTGGTATCAACTGAATCTGATGAAGCACCACAAAGTAGCTTCAAGTTCGATGCCATGGGTGTGGCCATAGCCTTGCAGTCCATCATTCTGAATCTCTTCAGAATATCCACTGCATACTTCCCTTGTCCAAGGAAGATCCCATCCATACTTTGCCACACCTCTATGCCTAGGAAATAATGCATCATACCCACATCCTTCATCTCGAACTATGCAGCAAGTTTCCTCTTTGTATCTGCAATGAGCCCATCCTCTCCTGTTACAAACAGGTCATCTACATAAAGTAGAAGTATCACTGGATTTCCCACTTCAACCTTGTAGCAAAAGGTTGGAATCTGCTTTACTCTTGGTAAATCCCAAGCTCATTAGGAAAGTATCCATCCTATCGTACCATGTCATGGGTGCTTGTTTCAATCCATACAAGGCCTTATTCAATTTGCACACATGCGTCTTCCTATCATGTGTCTCAAATCCGAGTGGCTGCTCCACATACACTTCCTCCTCAACTACACCATTCAAGAATGATGTCTTGACATCCATCTAGTGTACCTTCCACTTCATTACTGCAGCCAATGCAAGTACTGTTCTGATGGAAATGTATCTGGATACAGGTGCAAATGTCTCCTCATAACCTATTCCTTCCTTCTGGGAGAAGCCACGTGCCACAAATATTTCCTTGTGTTTCTCTATGCTGCCATTTGCAGCATGCTTGATCTTGTAGACCCACTCGGAACTCACAACAGACTTCCCCTCTGGTCTCGGAACTACATCCCAGACATCATTCTTCGCGATCGAATGATACTCCTCGATCATGGCATCATTCCATTATTTCTTTTCTGCTGCTTCCTCATAGCTGGAAGGTTCTTTGTCAATGATGTTGCACAACAGGGCTACATAACTGGAGTATGGCCTAGGTCTCTTGCTAACTCTGTGCATCCCCTCTAGAATGCCATACTTCTCTACATCTTGAATTGCCTCTCATACCCATGCTGGCTTCCTCCTGTGAGAGTTATTCTCACGAGGTGGATCTACAGGTTCTTGTGGTTATTCCATCCCGCAGTCTTCGTTATCTTCTGGAATCGCTTCTTCCATTATTGCATCTCTGGTCCTGAGAATTTCAGGTTCTTCAATAGGTAGTTTTCTTGATATTCGTCGCTTGTTATTCGAAACAATTCTCTCTTGTAGGTGATGGTACATGATCTTTACTACAAGACAAGTTCAATTGCATGATTAGAAACATCTCATAATTTTCAAAACAAATTCTTACGCATAAAGACATAGGTCATACAGTCATGCAATTATCTTAGCCAATGCTTCAATACAACATTCATCAATATCCCGTAACTTTCTAGATGCCTTCCATCTCTACCGTAACATTGTTAAGAGTGTTCACTACGCCCAACATGTCAGCAAAAAGGTTTCATTCTAGATAAGTAGCAATGGAATGTTGTACAGTACCATAGGCCACTTACCCGTTACTTGCATATTAGTAGTATTATGTTCATTAATGCAACTTTTTTCTAACATGCATAATACATATCCTAAATATACAAACATAAATATTTACATGACTGAACAATATCATTTAAGTGATCTGAAATATAATAAATGATAATTCAAATACTTGTCTTTGTTTGGTTGTTGGGTGGACTCCCTCTTTATATTTGCTTCCTTGCAGGAACTACTGGAGTGTGATCCCTCTTAATCCTTGCTTCGTTGCCAGAACTACTGGAGTCTTTGATAGTGTGATCCTTTATTCTTCACCTTAACCAATGCTAAAAATGGATGAGGGGTTCTTCCATAGAGAATTTATATTTATTTGTTTTCTGGAGTCCAACTTTGTAGGAGCTTATCCTACTCCTTTCATGTAATACATAAAGTCATCTCTAGATTTTTCTTATGAGGTGGAACTTTCTGAATAAACCCTTGTAGTTGGTTACCTTCATTACAATACATATTCTTCATCACTTGAATAATCATCACTTTCTTCTATGGTTCTCTTCCTTGGAGGTTCATCATCCTCCGCGGTGTGAGCATCGTGCCTCTTCTTGTTGTTCTTCTTGTTGTGGGAGCCACTTTTATTTCTGGGACAATTTCTGGAGTAGTGTCCCTTCTCATCACAAGTATAGAATCTAACATTAGATAGATATTTCTTGTATATTCTAAACTTATCTCTGATTCTGGTGGTGGTGTTTCTCCTTCTTACTGTGGTGGTGCTCCCTCTTGTTGTTATTCCTCCTGGAGTGTGCTATGAGAGATTGATCATCGTTTGATCCCATCTTCTCTTCTCTAGCTACAACTCAAGTTTATTCTTGTGAGAATTCCTCCAACAACCTACTGAATGTGATTAACTTCTTTCTAGCACAAATCCCTTGAATGAAGGAATCCCATGATCTAGGGAGACCATTCAAGGTGGTCATCACAATTTCTCCATTTTCTATATTTTCTCCCACAGCTTCAAGTTTCTCCTTGATTTGAGAGAGCCTTGTAAAGTAGGATTGCATGATCTCTGCATTTTGTATCTTTACATTCTTCAACTGATTCCTCAAGGTCATCTTCCGATTTATATTCTTCCCTTAAAATAACTTGGTCAAGGAATCAAGCATCTCTTTAGGTGTCTTTAAGGAAGACACATGTGGGATGAGGTGATCCTTAATAGAATCAACAATGATCCTCTTGGCCTTGACCAAGTTCTTCTTGTGTAAATCTTTAGCCTCATCTCCCTCTGGAACTGGAACTTCTTTACTCACATATGTGTCCAATTCATTCTCTTCAAGGACAAGTGTAATCCTATACTTCCATGCTTGGAATTTATCATCCCCTTCAAGCTTATCCTCAAGCTTGGTGTGGTGAGACATCTTTAATAAGAACCTCAAATGGAAATACAAAAGATTTAGATCTTACCAATTTGAGATGCTCGGGTTGGATCTGGAGCTAGTTGGCATAGGGTTTGTCAAAGAAACCCTAATTTTCCAAAGTTGGAATTTGGAACTTCTGATTGGATAGATAGATGAGCCTCCTCAAGGAGAGTTGTCCAATGTACTCACTTCCCTAAATCAGTGAACAAAAACCCAAAATATCTGATGCCCTAGTTTTCCTCCGGCAGTAGTGACGGGCCGAAAAATGAAAATTCTCGGAATCGAATTTGTTTTGCACAGGAAGATACGCCTGGATGAGGCGAGTATGCTAGTACACTTGTTTTCTAAAGATTCCAAAAATTCACCCTTAAAAATCGACTTGCGAATTTCGGATCTATAGTTTTTGGCTTTTTCTGGTCCAAAATCAAACTAGGGTTTGACTTTATTGGAGTTTCACCCACTCAAAAAATTCAATCTTGGTCTCTAAATTTCGATTTTGAGGAGGAGCACTTCCCTATGTTGATTGCACTCCAAAATTCTACTTCTGTGAAAAGCCCTAATTTTCGGCATTAGTGACGGGACAAAAAGTGAAAATGCTCAGAATCAACTTCTACTTCGACAGAAAAGCGCGCCCTTCTTAGGCGAGTTAGCCTAGCTCTTTTTTCTTGATGATCTGTGGAGATAAGTCCAAAAATTAATAAGCCTTAGCTTGCGCAGCTGCAAAGTGTCTTCTTCTTAGGTTAACTCTGATAGCATGTTAGATTTTTAACTTTTAATCAATACTAATCTAGGATCTTACTGAGAGAATAACAAGCACAACATAAACACAAGAGACACAAATATTTTCACCAGGGAAACCATAAAGGATAAAACCCTGCAACTTCCTCAAAGATGAATGATCACCCAATACAATGTCACAAGATAAAACCCCAAAAATAGAGATGGTCTTCAAAAGCTTCTCTCTTCTCCACTTGTGCGCACTTGTCCTCTTTCTCTCTAATGCAAACTTGAGAGTGAGTGAGTGAGTGACTAAATGAGAGAGGCTAGCTTTCTGTTTCTACACTCACTTCCACTTTAATTCTTTTACTTGGCAAGTTGGCCCCTAACTAAACCTGACTGGGTCGACTCCTCTAAGGGACTTAAACAACCCCTTTACAAAATGATTCTAGGGGAATTAATGCCCCGACTTACAAGGGAGGTTTTACCTCAATGAATTTACATGACCAAATGTAATAATTACATCCCTGACTGGAAGAATAAACATCTCCATCGGAGGTACAAATAAAATATAATAATAATTACAATATAAAATACAAGTGAATATCTTCCGCAATTACAATAACATTAACATAAAAATGCAGAGATTGATCCAAAACTCATTGCTCCAACATAAGGATTCTCTCCAAGGTTAGTGTCCATTTCCAAAATGAGCCCAATTTATACTTTTGAGAGTTGATTTAGGAAGTTGGCCACATGAATTAGTTCAATAAATGTGTAGGACACATAATTCTTGATATTGAATGCGCAATTATTATTACTTTTTGCACTTTTCAAAGGCATAGACACCTTTCCCTATGACAACACACATATATACACACCTTTCCTTGAGGCAAAGTGCATATGAGAAGACAAAATTGAAAATTTTAGAGCTTTTGAAGGGAAATGATTGCAAATTAGTGGTGTTTAAGCCATATGAGCATTATATGAGTAAGAAGTGTCAAATAATTCAATTGGATGACTTAATATGGGATACACGGCCATGGAGGGAATGTTGTTACATGCATTTCATTAAGATGAGCTATGAGATGATGCTCATATCACCAATAACTTCTTTGAAAGGCCAAAATATGCTTCCACCACCCCTCTCTTTGGACATGGGTCAAAGTCTACCCAACATGGACAACAATGTTATTGTACAACTTGAAAGCAATGCATGGTATGTCAGGTGTGTCTTTCTTGACACTTTTGAGGTAACTATCTGTTAAGTCCCCTATATTTTGAGGAATATTGTTGCATAATCAACATTGTAAATTATTGATTTTATGCATCCTAGATGATAGTATACATTTATATTGCCCACTAATTGCAGGTTACCTAAAGAAAAGGTACTTTCAACTAATAATGTCTTTCCTAAAAGTTGTGAAGAGACAAAGAAAATGTTAAAAAGGTTGGGTGTTGAGTACATATCATATCATGCTTGTCCAAATAATTGTATTCTATACATAGGGGAATATGTGGAAAACAAGATATGTCTATAATGTGGGCATGAAAGATACATAAAAAAAAAGAAAAAAAAAATAGGGGTAAAGTGCACGGTTCTCCTCATAAGATATTGAGGAGCATGCCTATAATCCCAATGGTTTAAAGGGTATTCCATTGCAAATAATAATTAGCCATGTTGTAGGGGTGGCATGCCTCACATAGAAGTGAGACAGGAGTTATGTGAACCCTAACACACTTAATAGACATGAAACATATAGAGGATACATGGCCCAGTAAATACAAGGATGCAGTACAAAGCCTTCAATTGGGCATATCCATGGATGGATTAACCCATATTCCCTCCAAAACACTAACTATTATTTGTCCAGTAGTTGTAATCAATAACAATATTCCCCCATGTTTGTTCATGAATATTGAACATCTTATGTTTGCCTTTATAGTCCTTGGTAGAAGACAAGCTAAGAATATAAATGTCTACCCATAACCATTGATCGATAAATTTAATCAACTATGGGAAGGGATAGTTATATAAGATGTATCAAGGCCCATCCTAGTGGAGAAGTATTTATTTTATATAGCATATATGCATACACCACACATGAATTTTTGGTATTAGGAGTTTTCTTTGGTAAGCATGTTGATTGTTTAGTTTATATTTGTTCCAAATTTATTTTGCATAGTTAATTTGATGCAATTGTCTTCTTTAATGCTAGCATTCTCTGTATACAATACCATCTCATATCTTGTAACAAGAGGGTATCATGGATGTAAATGTTGTGGACCTTCGATAAAGGTTAAGTGGCCCAACCACCTACAAAATCTAGTGTACCACTACTCGAGGCTATTCCTCCCAAAAGACCACCCTTATAGAAGAACAACATCTACTTTCAATAGTAAACCAAAGAAAACATGACAATCTAGAATAATGACACCAATTGACTAGCTTAGGGCATATGCCACAAAGAATGAGAAAGAATGTGTAGTATTGTTTGATTCAAATGGGGAACCCATTAAACTAGTTCTAAATAAAAACACAGGAAAAGTAAGTAATATGTATATTAAATATTAAAAAAATAAAAAAATATTTGGAGAATTTGTTAATTAAAATTAATTAAATATACATGGTTCAAGTACCAAAGAAAATAAATATAATCTTTAAAAAGGAGGAGGACCAGAGGGGAATGGAATTATATTCTTATTGGATTCTTGAGGGATATAGGAATGGTTACGAGAGGTAACAGAATAGATCTTGATCAAGTTTATTGGTTGAGGACTTAGAGAATCTCAGTGTTTCACTCAGAGGTTGGTTGGGTGGAGAGTCGTCCCCCATACTTTGTTTTCCTACATTGCTCATAGAGATATCAAGGTAAAATATTTCAACAACTCATTGGATTACAGGTACATCTTCCCCCTTTTTCCATTAAATTGTTATTAATATATTGTAAATGTTTTAGATCTACTTTTCTCATGGAAATAAATTTGACTTTAGTTAATTATTAGAAAATATTTCCTTTCTATTTTTTTTTAAATTTTGTTTTAAGGCCAAATTTGGGTATCAGAGCATAGGTTTCAACCCTATGGATCTATAGACCTTCCTAAATTAAATAGAACTTAATATATATTTATATTTATATAGACGTGTTATAAATAGATCTAATTAGATTTAATTTAAAACAAATTATATATTTAGATTTATTATATCTTAATTAAAATAGATTTAGATTTGATTTTAAAAAAGTGGTCAATTAGATAAGTCCACTTTCCAAAACCTTATCTAGCTATATTGAACCCTTTAAATCCTCCATAGTAAAATTTTGATCAAAATCCCCAATGAAACTTCATAGCTGTAACCCAAAAAGGTGTCCACAAAGTTAGTTGAAAGTGGACAAAATATGTTATATAAAAATATATATATAAACATATTAATAATATATCTTAACAGTAATATTAATAGATAATTAACAATTAATAATTAATAAATATCAAAGAGTTGTGACTTTATGTTAGAAAGTCATGAAGGGACTTATATAAGTCCGACCATCGTAAATGTAAATCATCATCTATTATTCATCAATTATCAAATATGTAGATTTTCAAGAATTCGTGGGAGTTATAGAATTATTTGTGGGTTTCAGAAGTTTATTATCACTTCATTGGTATCAGAGCCTAGTTGGCTAGATTATGGCCTTTGGCCATTTTATCGGCTTTTAGCCATTATTCCAGGGTTTCCTGAATTGGGTCTTTGACCATAAAAATATCAACATCCCCACACTCCGCTCTCCCCATTATCTACTCCCTCCATTAGTTCCTCGTCCCCCCACACATGGTATCTCCACTCCATGCACATCTCCCTATGCATCACGCCTTAACCTATATCCTTCCACACTTCCGTTCAAACCTATATCCATCCACACTTCTGCTCAGCACCACCTACGCACCTCCTCTTCACTCCCTTCCTCCACATTTCCAAACTATAGCCAGCACATTTTCCCTCTATGTCATCCCTTTACACCCCCTGCGGCCACAGTTGCTCGACATCACAACCTACTCCTCACGCTCGTGCACCTCCCGTCGCCTCGCTGCATCGCCTGCACACCCACACTCCATATATCGATGCACTCCATTCCAATGTATCTTTTCTTCACGGGTTGCACCCTCCACTCCTCATCCCCTCCCTATGCATCCCCCCAGCATTCAACCACCTTCATCTCCTCTCTCGCCTACCTACAACACACCATACCTATTCACCCAAAGCTACCCTATCGCTTCACACGTCCATCTACAACACCATCCTCCCCACTCCCTCCACACGCCACACCCTTGTTAGCTCCACGCCAGCACCTGCTCCGCGACCCACTCTCCATCCCTCACGCCTTTCTCTCCACAACTTCAAACCCCTGCTTTCTTCCACCTCTGCCTGCGTCCTATGCCAGCGTTCCATCTCCCCGCCACGTCCACCAGCACACCCTCCCCCCGTTGTTTCCCTCCCCACTTGCTACAGCCTCCACATCACCACGACACCCTCTCCCTCCTCCCAGTCGCGTCCTGCAATCCCCTCCACTCCAACCTGCAACCTCCGCCTTCTCCTCTACCGCCATCTCCGCTCCGCCCTGCCATCGAAACCCTAATCCTTAAAAACAACAAAAAATTAATATTAAACATTATAATACTATATTATATTTGTTTAAATATTTTTAATTTTTGAAAAAAAACTATATATTAAATATATAGTTTAGAAAATATTAATAATATCATTATTAATTGATTAATTAATAATTATTATTTTATTAAAATAATAATTATTTTTGAAAAAAAAGGGGTTATTTAACCTAATAAAAAAAAGTTGTAAAAAAAATAGAAAAAAAAAGAGGTAAAAATAAAAAGAAAAAAAAGAAAAGAAAAAAGAAAAAAAAAAGATATTGAAGACAAAAATTATTGTCAAAAAAGTTGAAGATCAGTTATCATCGAAGAGCAATATCAAGTGAGTCGAAGACTATTTATCGTCAAGAAGAAATCAAGTTAAGAAGACCCAGTTAGAATCCAAAGTCAGGAATTATGGCGAATTCTAAATCAGAATTCCAGTCCCAACTACAAGTAGCATTAGACAAAGCATTTGACATGATGAAGCTCGATATTTCTAAGGGATTAATAGAGAGGGAGAATCATTATCTAAAAAGCCGTACTGAGAAATTATCTACTCAAATTGAGGAATTAATGAGTCAAAAATTATATTAATCAGAATCTACAAAACCAAAAAATCGTGAAAAATGAAGTTGAAAATAAAGAAGAAATAAAACGATTAAACACAATCATCAAGGACAAAGATGACAAAATCACGCAAATTCAGACAAAAGTAAGATGCCAAGAAGCAGAGAATTTCCACCTTCAACAACAGATTGAGGAACTTCAGCAGAAAGACGACGACTCAAAAACAATGCACAAGTTGGAAATTACGAAAGTCAATAACACATTAACAAGCAATAGCGAAGAACTATTTCGCCTAAGAATTTACAACAAGACATTACTTACGAAAATCAAGAAGCTGAAACATAGTCGGAAAATAGAACATTCAAATGAAGAACTAGAAGGAAAAATACTAGAACAACAAGATGAAAACCATCATCTGAAAAATCATAATCAAGAACTAGAGAAGCAAATTGAGAAGTTTAAAGAGGACAAAAAGGAGCAATACGAAAAGTTTGAGAAGATTTATAGTAACAACAATATATTGGAGAGCAAATTAGAGAAAGTTCAGGAAGAAGCATCCAGATTCTCTGAAAAGCAAACTCAAGTTCAAGAAAATGAAGCAAAAGAACAGACAACAAGGTCTCCTTATCGTCACCCAAATTATAAACGTCATTTTGACCAACGATAGGGTCAAAATGAACATACATAGAGGAATTACGATGTCAGACAAGCAAGAACATCGAATCAATACACTAAGCATCAAACAAAAAGTTGCGTTCCACAAAGTGATCAAATAGCTCCGATAAAAATAGATCTCGAATGGACCACATCAAAGACGATGCGACAGTTCTCCCTCGGGATTCGTAACTCATATCGCCTCGTTTCATCAAGTGTCACCAGTACTAAAGAAAGGATCTAGAGATGTCGGTTCAAAGAAAAAATCATTTGTTTCCAATAAGCTTTGAGGACAAAGCTTCCCTTAAGGGGAAGGCAATGTAACAAATATAAATGTTATAAATATTAACATTTAAATACTAAATAGGTTAATTAGGATAATTAATTAATTACTCAAGAGGTGACTTGAAAAGTCACCTCCCTTCCCATTCAAGGTATAAAATACCCGACATTAATTCTTGTAAATCATCTTATATCATTATCAATATTTATTACTATTTACTAAAATGTGGGATTCAGATTGCCTGTGGGCCTTGTCTATTTTCAAATTTAATTTTTAGTGGGTCCTTTAAAAAAGGTAAGAATAGTTACAATAAAAAAGCCCTGGTTGGGTGGGTAAAGTGACAATAACAAAGATTGATGGTGAAATGGGGCTTTGGGTAGGGTTTTCAGGTATGTAGGGTTTGCAGGGTTTGGATGTAGGGTTTTTAGGGATGGAGAAGGTATAAATGGGCCCAGAGATGAAGAACAAATTTTTATAATAGTAGAGCGTATATTTTGAAGGCTAATCATATATTTTTAAACTTTCAATTTTCTGAGAGATTTTGGGTGGTTTTGAGTCTGTGTTTATGTAATACTTTGTGTGTGTATGTCTTTATCGATTGGTGGAAGTAGGGTTAAAAGGGGATTAGAACTCACCGATGGTTGGGGGTTGTGGTTGTAATGGCGTGCACTCACACAAGGGTTCCTATTTCGGTCAAGAAAATCCTATGTGCTATGGGGATGGAGTGGCCGGTGTTTATTTTTATTTATTTATGGTATGTTGTTAGTCAGACATTACAGTTAGTTTTGTAGCAGAATTTGTGGGGGTTAGAACTAGCAAGTTAATGTTTTTCAGGGATTCTTCTAAGGTATTCTGGATCTCCAGGCATTGTGGGTTTTGTAGCAGAATTTGTGGGGGTTAGAACTGGCATGTTGGGGTTTTTCGGGGATTCTTTTTAGGTTCTCCGATTCTCCTTGAAATGAAACTAGGATGTTAGGGATCTTAGGCAGCGATTCTTCTTTGGAAGTTTTGAAAATACTGGGGTGTGTGAGGGCTTCTTGAAAATGGAAAATATTTTTGGGGAATCTAAGCAGGTCTAGGTGGCGGAAAGAATGATAGATGAGTGGCTAGAATCAATAGGTGTCTTAAGATCGGATGAGGACTATCAAGACATGATAAGAGAATGTGAAAATTCCTTGAGAATAGATGATTCAATATGTGTTTTGGGGGATATCGGTCCCTATACAATGGCTCCTGTTGGTCGAGAGCTTCATGATGTCTCTACGACTAAAGGTGAGAAATTTTAGGGGGATCCCTCATCATAGGTGGTGGTAGACCTTGTGTCCGATTCTTAGATGTCAAGAGGTTTTGGGAAATCACATATGCATGGTGTGAGGGGTGGTGAAAAGTTGAAGGGGAGGGATTCAAACTTGAGAAACATGTTCTACAAGAAATCCAAGAAGTGGAAATCTAGGATGGGGGAGGTGAAAATGACCTTGGGATAGGACGTGGGTCTGGAGGACCTGATAGAACTTCACATGACAACTTTGGTAGGAAAATTTAGCTACAAAGCCATGAATAGCCGAGAGAATGCAAGCTAGGTCAAAAAGGCCTGGGGTTCGATTTTGGACTATAGTCCCAGCATTTCCATCCTCCCAAAAGGTTTGTATGGGTTAAAATTCAGGAAAGAGGAGCATGCAACATATATATTGCACAAGATCTCGCTCAAAGATAATGGAAGTCTAATGTTAAAACACTAGCATTCTGGTTTTGATCCTAAAACTGAGAACATCCAATTCTGGTATTTCTAGGTTTTACTTCTAGGATTCCCTCTGCAATGTGGAATAAGGAGGCCTTCAAAGTGGTTGGAAATATACAAGAGCATTTCTTGCATGTGTGCGGGGATGTTATCAAAGGTATGGATAAGAGGTTCGACTGCATGCTTTTTGAGATGGATATTTCTTTGGGACTGGTTGAAAAGCTTGAGATAGAGTGGCGAGGGAGAAATTATATTCAAGTGGTGGATTATAGGGGCATCCCCTTCCGATGTTCAAGATGCAAAGATCTCGGCCACCTTTGCAAATACTGCAAGGGTCCATCTTCAACGTCAAATAGGGAAGGCTCAAGGGAGGCAGATTTGGTATGGTCCTTAGATGGTGGAAGTGAGCACGAGATGGAGGTTATGGGTAGGATTGGTGGGTATTCCAACCGTGTCACTATTCCGGGCTCCACCTTTGATGGGTCAGGAATTTTCAGTAAGCTTCAGTGCTATGATCCTGCTTTCTTCTCATCTTTAAATGAAATGGAAAAAGAATTTGTAACATATTTAGAAATCAATGGTGAATTTATGGGGAGGTGGTTTCAGAGCTAGAGTGTTTATCTTCGTTTGATGCTTCCCTAGTGGGTAATGGGGAGCTTATGTAATGTCCCCATCCAAATAAATCACTAGAAGGGAAAATTCCACCAATCTACTAGTTCCCTAGGTTGGGGTGGAAACATTTGGATTTGGAATAACGGAGATAATAAACCCCAAATGGACATTAGCTTGACATAAATCTATTAATAAGGGGCTAAATAAATATTTACAATAGGAAAATAAGGTGGCACTTGGTCATGAAGACACATTGGTGGTGTGGGACCCACACAAAGCAAGATTCATCATGCCACATGGCATCCTATCCTCACCCATTCGAATATAAGGTGGAGTATAATGTTATTGGGGAGTTGAAAGGTAATTATACTTGGCATCACTCAATGAAGTTAGAATTGGAGTGGAAGAGTAACTCCCATGGAAGAGTAACTCTCATGGAAGAGGAAGAGGCATTTTAGAGATATTGAGACACTTGGGCTAGATTCCCTAACTTCTATCAAAACAATGATGAAGATGCTATAACACTTATGACAAAATTCAGACCTGATTTCTGACATCTGAAAAATATGACATGTTAGAGCTAAAAATAGCCTCCAAGAGGGCGCACAATGGAGTTAGGGCATCCAAGAAGCCTCCTCATTCGAATTGGTGGAAGATGGAGACTAGGAATTGTTGGACAAGTGGCACACATTGGAATATCTTCCCAACTTGAGTTGGCATGAAGCTTTTGGAAGGAATTCGAACCATGGAAGGCTTGGGAAGTTTATAAATACAAGAACAAAGAAGGATATGGGATTTTGATCATTTCTTCTTTTTTCAATTTGGAAAGCATAGCTTGTCCATGCTAGTGGAGTGTTTACTCTACTTTCCTTAGTACCAATTTCGAGGGTGCAAGATTCCCACCCTAATTGGAAATTGGAGAGACCATTCAGAACTTTCATTTGGATCTACAATGGAGCCATTTGTTGCAGGTTGAAGCTACAGGGATTCTCATTATCTTCTCTTCTTCAAATTGTTCCCACATCTCTCTCACATTTCTCTTCATATTTTGGCTCTTGGAGGAAGGGCACACTTGGTGAGATGATTATCTCTTTGGGGGAGATCTTGTGACCCCATTTATTTGCAATATGATGTATTTAATTTTTATTTTATTCTTAGAATAACCCAAGGTATAAAATCCAAGTGAAACTATGTTAAAATGCCAAACTATGTATAAATGGTGCCATTTTCCCCAATATCTTGTTGTGAGAGCTTGAAGCTACTTAGTTTCGATTTGTTTCAATAAAAATCTATGATTTTATTGCTGTATGGAGAGGCATTAATGTACTGAAGAAGTATCATGAACATTATACAAGTCATTGGAACAATTATCTCGAATTTCATAGCAAGTTGTGGAGTTTTACTAGCATTTCCCCCTATGTGAAAACATGTTTACAAATCTCTGATTTATGGGAGTTGTAGCAGCCTTTAGGAACTAATTGATGATGCATTTGGGATCCCATTGAAGTCCTATAACTATTCCATGTATATTTTCTAAAATTTTGGAGGGTTGTACTGCATTTGGGAAGCCATTTGTGTCTCCTACCCTTGGGGGTTTGAACCTCGACTTTACTAGTAAATTTCCCTATTTTCTCCTGAACTTAAATGAATGTTGCAGAAGTATTTTGAGAGTTTCCAAGCATCCATTAGCTTCATTTTTATGTCTTAAAACCCTTAAAACACCTTTGCAACCAATTCAGAATCATTTGGAAGCATTTGGAAGCATTTGAGTCATCACTAGTCTAGGGTCGAATTGGCAAAAAATTGCAAATTTTCCAAATTTTCCAAATTTATTAAAAAGGGAAACTACAAGTGGCATCATATCATGGTCCTTGCACCTGATGTGGGTGATGATATATGAGGACAAAAATTCAGGGCCCACCCTTAGAAACCCTCATTGAAAGTACTTTGGGTGAAAAGGAAGAAGAAGGAAAAGAGGTACCCTTTATTGAAACTATGCCCAGGGATGAGAAAGGAACTTCATATATGGAGGAGAAAGAGGAGTTTAGGAAATTCATGAAACCATTTTTTGAAGACATGACAAGGAAGATAATGCAAGGGTTGGAATTGATGGCTAGTCAAATTGGTAGCAAATTGGCAATAGGAGGAAACACTAGTTCCCCTAGTGAGGAAAATAAGTTATTTGGTGAAAACATATTCTCCAAGATAGGGCATCACAATCGACCCCATGAATTTCAGAGCTCAACAAGAGCTACGAAACCTAGGTTTCTTGAGTCCAAAGAAGATCCTACCACTCAATTTGGCATGAAGGAATTTCTAGTAGAATGGCAAGGGTTGAGTGAAGATGTGAAAATCCTCATAGCAGATCTAAGAGATGATGTATCTCACAAGAGAATATTTATGATTAAGCAAGAAAATAGAAGAAGAGTGATACATGCAGTATAATGAGCAACAGAATAATATGGTACAGTAGAACTCAGATAGAAGCAATAATACTTCGGTCATACTAGTTAATTAATCACAATATGGACAAATAAATAGTACAATGGTAGAGAGGATTCGAATGCCTAAGGTGGCAATTCGAATTAGCCTCTCAGAGTGATCATAAGATCAATAGAGTGTCATCGGAGCACAACTAGGTGTCCTCATGATCATTGGAGCACAACTGGAAGTCTTCATCATCATCAGTGGAGTCATCAATGCTCAAGTAACTGTCAACCATCAGTCAAACTAACTCTGGTAGGTGTAACTCAGTGTAACTAAGTGTAACTGAGTGTAACTGAGTGTAACTCAATGTAACTAAGAGTAACTGAGTGTAACTAACTGTAACTGAGTGTAATTGGACTGGTAGGTGAAGAAGGGCGAGTTGCTCCCTAAAATCAAGGAAGAAGGGCGCATTAAGCAACTGGAGGGCTGAAATTGAATAGTGAGAAGCTCCTGGGGGCTGGCTAACTGAGGGATAGGTGTTGGACTGATGACTGGGATGCATGCAAACCCTAAAAGGTGCATGCATGACTGAAAATGTAAATGATCAAAATACTGGTGGGACTAGGATGGAGTATAGGAATATCCTAACACCCCCCCTTAATCCATCATGGGCCCTGGTAACTAAGACCAAAGGTCACCCAATACAATGAATAATAACAATCAATAAACCAAGGAAGTGGGAAAATTTCATGGGAAACATACCCCCTCCTCAAAAAATAGACTGTAAGGCACACATAAAAAATAAATGCTCCAAACTCAAGCAGGTGTGATGCTTGGTCATATTTCTGGAGGTATCTTCTTCTTGGGAAGAAGTGGATCATGCTCAAAAAGCATGTGCTTGTACTTGCTCTTCAGATCGAATGTGATGAGAAAAAATCCAACAGTATTAGAATGATCCTTGAACCTGTGATTCGAATCAGCTGAGGTAGGATCAAATTTTTGAATGTGCATATAGTCCTTTGTCTTCTCCTTCGAACCACCATGGGTGAGATTATGCCAAAAAGAACTATTACATGTTTGCTTGAAATCAAAATCAGATTTAAGACTTTCAAAACAGTTTCTTGAGATCTCCTTTGAACTAGCAGGGGTGAGATCAAAACTATCATATGCATGAGAAATTTTCCCAAGCAGTAATTGCTTAGAACCCAAATTAGATACAAGACTTGAATCATGGCTTCTTGAGATCTCCTTTGAACCATGAGAGGTGAGATCAAAACCAGTAGATGCATGAGAAATTATCCCAAGCGAATGGCAATGGCCATATTCTTCAATGACCTTCTGAAAGCATGGAATTATGATCATATAGTAGTATAAAAGAGGAGATAGCTGGAGAGGAGCGAATGCATTACCTTCAAAAGCTGTTTTGACCTCTGAAATAATCATGTGATCATGATGCAAACCAACAGACTCTGGTGCAAGAGAGGATTTAGGACCTTCTGCAATATCTAGAGTGTGAGCTAGCACAGAAAGAGAAGAAAGTTTGAGCATGAGCGAAGAATCTGCAAGTTCTTTGTCAACAACTTCAATATGAGATGATACTGGTTCATGATCTGAGAGACCATCAAGAGGAGTGAATGCATCACTTTGTTTTCTTTCGAATGGGTTGGGACCAAGTCCTTCATTCTCTCTGCCAAATTTTCCATCCAGGTGAGCCCATATCTCTTTTGGAGTCCATAACTCTCTTGGAATTTCAACACCATCATGGTATTTGAATTGGAATCTCTGGTATACACACAAAGAAAACATTATTGCTGCAAAGTGCATGTCTCTTTTATTTAACCAGTCAATCTTCTCTTCAGGGGATTCGAACTCTCTTTCAAAATAACAATAAAAAAGATCATGGATCTTCAAGTCTGCTATCATTCTTGGTTTCCATTCATCATAGTTGAGTGGATCAAGAGGAGTAATTCCTGATGAATACATTGAAGCTGTAGAGGACCTGAAAAAACAATATAGAATAACTGCAACTGCTACTGCTGCAAAAATGCAGAAACTGCTGCAACTGCTGCACTCGAAATCTTGGTAATAACCTGCAAAAAACTCTCAAGAATGGAGATAAACAATTCTCTCAACATGCTCTAATACCATGTGAAAATCCTCACAGCAGATCTAAGAGATGATGTATCTCACAAGAGAATATTTATGATTAAGCAAGAAAATAGAAGAAGAGTGATACATGCAGTATAATGAGCAACAGAATAATATGGTACAGTAGAACTCAGATAGAAGCAATAATACTTCGGTCATACTAGTTAATTAATCACAATATGGACAAATAAATAGTACAATGGTAGAGATGATTCGAATGCCTAAGGTGGCAATTTGAATTAGCCTCTTAGAGTGATCATAAGATCAATAGAGTTTCATCGGAGCACAACTAGGTGTCCTCATGATCATCGGAGCACAACTGGAAGTCTTCATCATCATCAGTGGAGTCATCAATGCTCAAGTAACTGTCAACCATCAGTCAAACTAACTCTGGTAGGTGTAACTCAGTGTAACTGAGTGTAACTGGGTGTAACTCAATGTAACTAAGAGTAACTGAGTGTAACTGGACTGGTAGGTGAAGAAGGGCGAGTTTCTCCCTAAAATCAAGGAAGAAGGGCGCATTAAGCAACTGGAGGGCTAAAATTGAATAGTGAGAAGCTCCTGGGGGCTGGCTAACTGAGGGCTAGGTGTTGGACTGATGACTGGGATGCATGCAAAATGCATGCAAACCCTAGAATGCATGCAAACCCTAAAAGGTGCATGCATGACTGAAAATGTAAATGATCAAAATACTAGTGGGACTAGGATGGAGTATAGGAATATCCTAACAGAAGAGTGTAGAAGAACATTATTGTTTGACCAATTCTTTAATGTCTCAAGAAATCTCAAAATGAGAGGAGGTAATAGAACTCCTTTTCAAAACAAAGAATTGAATTATGGCATATGTAAAATTCCCCTTCCTACCTTTGATGTCTCATCTCAAAGTTCTGCAAATACTTGGAAACAAAAGTTAGATGTGTATTTTCAGCTGAATCCAATGGTTGAAGAATATGCTCTAAAAATGGCTATTTTGCATCTTGAGGGAGAAGCCAATGATTGGTGGTTCCATGGAATTAACAATTTCATACATGATCAGGTTACAACATATGAAGAATTTATTAATAGGGTATTGGAAATATTTGAGCAAAAAGACCTTGAAATGCCTTTCAAGGAACTAACACAGTTGAAGCAAATTGGAACCCCTGATGAGTACAAGTTGGAATTTAAAAAAGTATCAGTTAAGGTGGATGATATATCTATGGTCAGATTAGTATTTCTGTTTACTAAAGGTTTGGTTGAACCTTTGGAGGGTTTGGTTAAATCCCACAAACCTACTTCATTGAAAGATTCCATTAGCTTGGCAAGAGACCTGCAAAATGCACTACCCAAGACAAGGTATCCTCCCAATCCCAACTTTCCTTCCAAGTTCATATTTGACAAGAAGGAATGGAAAAAAAAAGATGCATTTGTAAAGGATAATAAAGAGGGACCAAGCAAGGAAGAACTCAGAAGAAAGAAACTATGTTACACATGCTTCCTACCATGGGTACCAGGGCATAAATGTGCTAAGGGGAAGGCACAATTCATTGAAGTATTTTCTGATAATGATGAGTGTGATGGGGTTATGGAGGAATAAGAACATATTTCAGCCCAAGAAGAGGGATATGACACAGCAGAAGAAGAGAAAAAAGAATAAGATCATCCATCACCTGAAAAAGGGAGAATGGCAGTACTTTCACGGGTGCCTCGTTTACACACCGTTTGATGCAAAGGAGTTGTACAAGGGAAAAGGGTTTCGGTATTGGTAGATGGAGGAGAAAATTGCAGCTTCATTTATGCAGCCATGGTGGAGAGGAGAAGGTTACTTACTGAACCATTTGATGGGTTCACAGTCATCATTCCAGGTCACAATACTATGGAGTGCAAAACATGGATTCCAAAGCTACAACTCACCATAGGTAATTACACATTTTTTGATAGCTTTTATGTGGTTGATGTTGTTGATACTAATGTGGTATTAGGAGTGCAATGGTTATATTCTATAGGGGAACATACAGTGAATTACAAAATACCTGAAATGAAATTCAAAGATTCAGAAGGAAAATAAAGGGTGGTGAGAGGAATGCACACCTATCCGAAATCAAGTGGTGTCTTCCCACAGTATGAGGTGCCTACTGAGGAATGGGGATATTGACTGGGATGCCGAATGTTTCATCACTTCCTACAAGCCAAACATAAATATTGTAGAACATCCAAGGGAGATAAAGCAACTACCACAGAAATATGAAAGGGTTTTTGGAGACCTTCCTCCTGGAAGACCACTTGACAGAGGAGTCAAGCCCACCATTGTTTTGGAGGTGATTACTTCACCTATCGAAATACCACCATATAGACACCCAAAGAAATTTAGAGATGAGATTGAGAAGGCTATTCAAGATCTCTTGGAATTGGGACTCATTAGACCAAGCTCTAGTCCCTATTCTTCTTCAGTTGTTTTGGTGAAGAAAAAGGATGGAACCTTAAGGATCTACATTGATTTTAGAGCTCTAAACAAGAAGAAAATTAAGAATATATATCCCATCCATAGAATAGATGAGCTCATGGATGAGATATTTGGAGCAAAATTATTCTCCAAAATTGATCTCAGATCTGGTTACCATCAGATTCGAATGAAGGAGGAGGATGTGGAGAAAACTACTTTCAGATGTCACTATGACCATTTGGAACTTCTTGTCATGCCTTTTGGTTTGACCAATGATACAACCACATTACAATCATGCATGAAAAAAATATTTTGCAAACAGCTACGTAAGTTTTTTTTGGTTTTATTTGATGATATTTTGATTTACAGTAAGGCATGGGAGGAACATTTGTACCATTTAGAAGTTGTATTGAAAATCTTGCATGAACAATCTTTGTTTGCTAAGTTGTCCAAGTCTGAATTCGGGTTGAAATAAGGTTTTTATCTTGGGCATATCATTGGGAAAGATGGATTCAAGGTGCACATGGATAAAATAAAGGCTATTCTTGAATGGCTATCACGCAAAAACGTCACTAAATTGAGAGGCTTAATTGGAATATGCACTTACTATAGGAATTTTGTGAAAGGTTTCTCCAAATTAACTGCTTCACTTACTGATTTGACAAAGAATGATGCTTTCAAATGGGATGAAGAGGCTGAAAAAGTTTTCCAAAGAATGAAAGAGGTAATGAGTATGTGTCCAGTACTTGCATTACCATATTTTTCTAAATCTTTTGTTTTGGAATGTGATGCATCAGGAGAAGGAATAGGGGCGGTCCTAAAGAAAAATCAACACCCCATAGCTTTTGAGAGTAGAAAATTGTAGCCACATGAGAATCTCTACTCCATATGTGACAAAGAAATGTTAGCCATCATGCATTCCTTGGACAAGTATATACAATATCCGGTGGGGAACAAATTTGTGGTCAAAATTGATCATAATAGTTTAAAGCATTTTCTCACACAAAAGGATCTCAATGAAAGGAAACAAAAGTGGGTAAGTAATGTCCAAGCTTTTGATTTTGACATTGAATATGTAAAAGGGAAAAATAATATTGTAGCAGATACATTATCTAGGAGACATTCATTTTCCCTTATGGACCTTTCGAAAGATTGGAAATATATGCTAATAGTTGAGTATGCAAAAGATAGTTTTGCTTGTGATGTGTTAGATGGGGTCAAAGGAGATGATAGATACAAGATTTTGAAGGAAGCTCATGACTCTCCTTTAGTAGGCTATCCTAGTTTCTTCAAAACATATAAGCAACTAAGGCAAAGGTTCTCTTGGAAAGGGATGAAGGAAGATGTTCTAAATTATGTGAATGAATGCAAGATATGTCTGCTAAACAAAGTTGAACACACACATCCTGCTGGTCTATTGAAACCATTTCCCATTCCACAACAAAAATGGGAAAGTATCTTAATGGATTTCATCACAGGTTTTCCCAAAGCTTTGGGTAAGGATTGTATTTATGTTGTGGTGGATAGACTCACCAAATTTGATCATTTATTTTCTATTACATCATCTTTCACTGTTACACAAGTGGCTGATCTATTCTTTAGAGAAATTTTCAAATTGCATGGACTTCCCAAGAACATTGTGAGTGATAGAGATAGCAGATTTATGAGTGCCTTTTGGAAAGAAATTTTCAAGTTGGTGGGAACTCAATTGAGTCCAAGCACAAGATCATCCTAAAACTGATGTCCAAATAGCAAGAGTGAACCAATGGTTGGAGGGTCACTTGAGGAACTATGTTGGTGAGCAGCAGAAATCACGGGTTAAATGAATACACTTGGGTGAGTTTTGCTACAATACTACTTTCCATATGTGCATTGGAATGTATCCTTTCAAAGCACTTTATGGTTATGAGGCACTCACATTTGTTGATCACATCTTTGGTGATAGCAGAGCCCCAAAATCTAAGGATTGGGTGGAGGAAAGTCAAGATATTTTGAAGCTTCTAAAAGACAATTTGCAGGTTGCCCAAAATCAACAAAAATAGTATGTGGATCAACATAGGGTGGAAATAAATTTTCAAGTGAATGATTTGGTTTATTTGAGGCTGCATCCATATAAACAAACCTCCTTGAAATGTAAAGGATCATAAAATTTCAAACCAAGGTATTATGGTCCATACAAGATAGTTTGAAAAGTTGGGGAGGTAGCTTATGAGTTAGAACTTACGGAAGATAGCAACATCCACAATGTATTTCATGTCTCACGCCTTAAGAAGGCTATTGGTCAGCAAATTTCTATTTCAGAAACACTCCCTCCATTGGATGATGAAGGACAACTCATACTTATTCCAAAAAATTGTTTGAAGACAAGAGAAAGGAAATTAAGGAGCAGAACCATAAGAGAATATTTGGTACAATGGAAAGATTTACCAAGTGAGGATGTCAAATGGGAAGAGGAAATTTTTTTGCAGCATCCTAATTTATAATTGCTTGAGGGAAATAAATATTGGGTGTGTAGGACTGTAATGTCCTCATCCAAATAAATCACTAGAAGGGAAAATTCCACCAATCTACTAGTTCCCTAGGTTGGGGTGGAAACATTTGGATTTGGAATAAGGTATATAATAAAACCCAAATGGAAATTAGCTTGACCTAAATATATTAATAAGGGGATAAATAAATATTTACAATAGGAAAATAAGGTGGCACTTGGTCATGAAGACACATTGGTGGTGTGGGACCCACACAAAGTAAGATTCCTCATACCAAAGGGCATCCTATCCTCACCCATTCGAATCCAAGGTGGAGTCTAATGTTCTTGGGGGAGTTTAAAGGTAATTATACTTGGCATGACTCAATGAAGGTCGAATTGGAGTGGAAGAGTAACTCCCATGGAAGACGAAGAGGCATTTTAGAGATATTGAGACACTTAGGTTAGATTCCCTAGCTTCTATGACAACAATGATGAAGATGCTATGACACTTATGAAAAAAATCAGACCTGATTGCTGAAATCTAAAAAATATGACATGTCAGGGATAAAAATAGCCTCCAAGAGGGCACACAAGAGATTTAGGGCAGCCAAGAAGTCTCCTCATTCGAATTGGTGGTGGAAGATGGAGACTAGGAATTGTTGGACAAGTGGCACACATTGGAATATCTTCCCAACTCGAGTTGGAATGAATATTTTGGAAGGAATTCAAACCATGGAAGGATTGGGAAGTTTATAAAAGACAAGAAAAAAGAAGCATATGAGCTTTTGATCATTTCTCATTTTTCATTTTGGAGAGTATAGTTTGTCCATGCTAGTGGAGTGTTTACTCTACTTGCCTTAGTACCAATTTCTTGGGCACAAGATTCCCATCCTAATTGGAAATTGGAGAGGCCATTCATACCTTTTATTTGGTGATAAAATGGATTCATTTGTTGTAGGTTGAAGCTACAGGGATGCTAGTGATCTTATCTTCTTCAACTTGTTCCCACATCTCTCTCACATTTCTCTTCATATTTGGCTCTTGGAGGAAGGGCACACTTGGTGAGATGATGATATCTTTGGGGGAGCCCTTGTGTCACCATTCATTTTTAATATGATGTATTTAATATGTATTTGACTCTCAGAATAACCTCCAAGTGAAACTCCAAGTGAAACTATGGTAAAATGCCAAACTATGTATAAATGGTGTCATTTTCCCCAATATCTTGTTGTGAGAGCTTGAAGCTACTTAGTTTCGATTTCTTTTAGTCAAAATATGTGATTTTATTATTGTATGGAGAGCCATTAATGTAATTAATACTTATCATGAACATTATACAATTTATTGGAACAATTATCTCGAATTTCATATCAGGTTGTGGAGTTTTACTAGCATTCCCCCCTATGTGAAAACATGTTTACAAATATCTGATTTATGGGAGTTGCAGCAACCTTTAGGAACTGATTGATGATGCATTTTGGATCCCATTGAATTCCTATAACTATTACATGTCTCTGTTTTGAAATTTGGGGGGTTCGTACTACATTTGGGAAGCCATTTGTGTCTCCTACCCTTGGGGGTTTGAACCTCAAATTTACTAGTAAATTTCCCTATTTTCTCCTAAACTTAAATAAATGCTGCAGAAGTATTTTGAGAGTGTCAAAGAATCCATCATATTAATTTTTATGTCTTAACACCCTTCAAACACCTTCTGTACCCAATTCAGAAGCATTTGGAAGCATTTGAGTCATCACTAGTCTAAGGGTCGAATTGGCCAAAAATTGCAATTTTTCCAAATTTATCAAAAAGGGACACTACAAGTGGTATCAAAGCATGGTCCTTGCACCTGATGTGGGTGACCATATATAAGGAAAAGAATTCAGGTCCCACCCTTAGAAAACCTAATTGAAAGTACTTTGGGTGAAAAGGAAGAAGAAGGAAAAGAGGTACCCTTTGTTGAAAGTATGCCCAGTGATGAGAAAGGAAATTCAGATATGGAGGAGAAAGAGGAGTTTAGGAAATTCATGAAACCATTTTTTGAAGACATTATAAGGAATATAATGAAAGGGTTTGAATTTATGGCTATTCAAATTGGTATCAAATTGGCAATAGGAGGCAACACTAGTTCCCCTAGTGAGTAAAAGAAGTTATTTGGTGAAAACATCTTCTCCAAGACATGGCCTCATAGTCGACCCCATGAATTTCAGATATCAACAAGAGTTGAAACACCTAGGTTTCTTGAGTCCAAAGAAGATCCTAACACTAAATTTGGCATGAAGGAAGTTCTAGCAAAATGGCAAGAGTTGAGTGAAGAGTGTAGAAGAACATTACCATTTGACCAATTCTTTAATGTCTCAAGCAAGCTCAAAATGAGAGGAGGTAATAAAAATCCTTTTCAAAATAAAGAATTGAATTATTCATAAGTAAAATTCCCCTTCCTACCTTTTATGGCTCATCTCAAAGTTCTGCAAATACTTGCATACAAAAGTTAGATGTCTATTTTCAGCTGAATCCAATGGTTGAAGAAGATGCTCTAAAAATGGCTATTTTGCATCTAGAGGGAGAAGCCAATGATTGGTGGTTACATGGAATTAAAACTTTGGGACATGATCAGGTTACAACATATGGAGAATTTGTTAACATGGTATTGAAAATATTTGAGCAAAAAGACCCTGAAATGCCTTTCAAGGAACTAGAAACAGTTGAAACAAATTGGAACCCCTGATGAGTACATGTTGGAATTTCAAAAACTATCAGTTAAGGTGGGTGATGTATCTATGGTAATATTAGTATTTCTCTTTACTGAAGGTTTGGCTGAACCTTTGAAGGGTGCTTTTAAATCCCACAAACCTACTTCATTGAAAGGTTCCATGAGCTTGGAAAGAGACCTGCAAAATGTGCTACCCAAGACAAGGTATCCTCCCAAGCCCAACTTTCCTTCCAAGTTCGGATTTGACAAGAATCCATGGAAAAAATATGCATGTGGAAAGGGTAATAAAGAGGTACCAATCAAGGAATAACTCAGAAGAAAGAAACTATGTTACACATGCTTCCAACCATGGGTACTAGGGCATAAATGTGCTAAGGGGAAAGCACAATTCATTGAAGTATTTTATGATAATGATGAGTGTGAAGGGGGTATGGAGGAAGAAGAACATATTCTATCCCAAGAAGAGGGATATGACACAGCAGAAGAAGAGAAACAAGAAGAATATCATCCATCACCTGACAAAGGGAGAATGACAGTACTTTCAGGAGTGCCTCGTTTTCACACCATTCGATGCAAAGGCGTGGTACAAGGGAAAAGGGTTTCGATATTGGTAGATGGAGGAGAAAATCATAAATTCATTGATGTAGCCATGGTGTAGAGGAGAAGGTTACCTACTGAACCATTTGATGGGTTCACACTCATCATTCCAGGTCACAATACTATGGAGTGTAAAACATGGATTCCAAAGCTACAACTCACCATAGGTAATTAGTAATTTTCTGATAGCTTTTATGTGGTTGATGTTGTTGATACTAATGTGGTATTGGGAGTGAAATGGTTATATTCTATAGGGGAACATATAGTGAATTACCAAATACCTAAAATGAAATTCAAATATTCAGAAGGAAAACAAAAGGTGGTGAGAGGAATGCACACCTATCAGAATCAAGTGGTGTCTTCCCACGGTATGAGGTCCATATTGAGGCATGGGGATATTGAATGGGATGCTGAATGTTTCATCACTTCCCCCAAGCCAAACATAAATATTACAGAACATAAAAGGGATATAAAAAACTATTACAGAAATATGAAAGGGTTTTTGGAGACCTTCCTCCTGGAAGGCCACCCAACAGAGGAGTTGAGCCCACCATTGTTTTGGAGGTGGGTAATTCACCTATCCAAATACCACCATATAGACACCCAAAAAAATTCATATATGAGATTGAGAAGGCTATTCAAGAGCTCTTGGAATTGGGACTCATTATACCAATCTCTAGTCAATGTGCTTCTTCAATTGTTTTGGTGAAGAAAAAGGATGGAACCTTAAGGATGTGCATTGATTTTAGAGCTCTAAACAAGAAGACAATTAAGAATTTATATCCATTCCCTAGAATAGATGAGCTCATGGATGAGCTATTTGAAGCAAAATTCTTCTCCAAAATTGATCTCAGATCTGGTTACCATCAGATTCGAATGATGGAGGAGGATGTGTAGAAAACTGCTTTTAGATGTCACTATGGCCAATTCGAATTTATTGTCATGCCTTTTGGTTTGAACAATGATCCATACACATTACAATCATGCATGAACAATATATTTTGAAAACAACTCCGTAATTTTGTTTTGGTTTTCTTTGATGATATATTGATTTACAGTAAGACATGAGAGGAACATTTGCACCATTTAGAAGTTGTATTGAAAATCTTGCATGAACAATCTTTGTTTTCTAAGTTTTCCAAGTGTGAATTTGGGTTGAAAGAAGTTTTGTATCTTGGGAATATCATTGGGAAAGATGGAGTAAAGGTGTACATGGAGAAAATAAAGGCTATTCTTGAATGGCCATCACCCAAAAACATCACCGAATTGAGAGGCTTCATTGGAATATGCACTTACTATAAGAAGTTTGTGAAAGGGTTCTCCAAATTAACTGCTCCACTTACTAATTTGACCAAGAAGGATGCTTTCAAATGGGATGAAGAGGTTGAAATTTTTTTCCAAATAATTAAATAGTAATGAGTAGTTTTCTAGTACTTGCATTACCATATTTTTCTAAACCTTTTGTTTTGGAATGTGATGCATCGGGAGAAGGAATAGGGGAGGTCCTAAAGAAAAATCAACACCCCACAGCTTTGAGAGCAAGCAATTGCAGCCACATGAGAAGCTCTACTCCATATATTACAAAGAAATGTTAGCCATCATGCATGCCTTGGACAAGTTTAGACAATATCTGGTGGGGAACAAGTTTGTGGTCAAAATTGATCATAACAGTTTAAAGCATTTTCTCACACAAAAGGATCTCAATGAAAGGAAACAAAAGTGGGTAAGTAAGGCCTAATATTTTGATTTTGGCATTGAATATGTAAAAGGGAAGAATAATATTGTAGCAGATGCGTTATCTAGGAGACCTTCATTTTCCCTTGTGGACCTTTCGAAAGATTGGAAAGATATGCTAATAGTTGAGTATGCCAAAGATAGTTTTGCTTGTGATGTATTAGATAGGGTCAAAGGAGATGATAGATACAAGATTTTGAATGGCCTAATCTACTATAAGGACATAATATACTTGGTTAATGATTTGTATCTAAATCACAAGATTGTGAAGGAAGCTCACGACTCTCCTTTAGTAGGCCATCTCGGTTTCTTCAAAACATATATGCAACTAAGGAAAAGGTTCTCTTGGAAAGGGATGAAGGAAGATGTTCTAAAGTATGAGAATGAATTCAAGATATGTCAGCAAAACAATGTTGAACACACACATCCTGCTGGTCTATTGCAACCATTGCCCATTCCACAACAAAAATGGGAAAGTATCTCAATGGATCTCTCATCACAGTTTTTCCCAAATATTTGGGTAAGGATTGTATTTATGTTGTGGTGGATAGAATCACCAAATTTGCTCATTTATTTTATATTACATCATATTTCACTACTGCACAAGTGGTTGATCTATTCTTTAGCGAAATTTTCAGATTGTATGGACTTCCCAAGAACATTGTGAGTGATAGAGATAACAAATTTATGAGTGCCTTTTGGCGTGCTTTTGGCAAGAAATTTTCACGTTGGTGGGAACTCAATTGACTCCAAGCACAAGATATCATCCTCAAACTGATGGCCAAACAGAAAGAGTGAACCAATGGTTGGAGGGGTACTTGAGGAACTATTTTGGTGAGCAGCAGAAATCATGGGTTAAATAGCTACACTTGGGTGAGTTTTGCCACAATACTAACTTCCATATGTCCATTGGCATGTCTCCTTTCAAAGCACTTTCTGGTTATGAAGAACTCACATTTGTTGAGCACATCTTTGGTGATAATAGAGCCCCAAAAGATAAGGATTGGGTGGAGGAAAGTCAAGAGATTTTGAAGCTTCTAAAAGACAATTTGCAGGTTTCCCAAAATCAACAAAAACAATATGTGGATAAACATAGGGTGGAAAGAAATTTTGAAGTGAATTATTTGGTTTGTTTTAGGCTGCATCCATATAAACAAGCCTCCTTGAAATGTAAGGATCAGAAAAGCTCAAATCAAGGTATTATGGTCCATACAAGATAGTTTGAAAAGTTGGGGAGCTAGCTTATGAGTTAGAACTTCCGGAAGGTAGCAAAATCCACAATGTATTTCATGTATGATGCCTTAAGAAGGCTATTGGTCAGCAAATTTCTATTTCAGAAATACTCCCTCCATTGGATGATGAAGGACAACTCATACTTATTCCATAAAAATTTTTGAAGACAAGAGAAAGGAAATTGAGGAGCAAAACCATAAGAGAATATTTGGTACAATGGAAAGATTTACCAAGTGAGGATGCCACATGGGAAGAGGAATTTTTTTTTAAGCATCCTAATTTATAATTGCTTAAGGGCAAGCAATCTTGGGTGGGGAGGACTGTAATGTCCCCATCCAAATAAATCACTAGAAGGTAAAATTCCACCAATCTACTAGTTCCTTAGGTTGGGGTGGAAACATTTGGATTTGGAATAAGGGAGCTAATAAACCCAAAATGGAAATTAGCTTGACATAAATCTATTAATAAGGGGATAAATAAATATTTACAATAGGAAAATAAGGTGGCACTTGGTCATGAAGAAACATTGGTGGTGTGGGACCCACACAAAGCAAGATTCCTCATGCCACATGACATCCTATCATCAACCATTCGAATCCAACGTGGAGAATAATGTTCTTGGGGGAGTTGAAAGGTCATTATACTTGGAATGAATCAATGAAGGTCGAATTGGAGTGGAATAGTAACTACCATGGAAGAGGAAGAGGCATTTTAGAGATATTGAGACACTTAGGCTAGATTCCCTAGCTTCTATGACAGCAATGATGAAGATGCTATGACACTTATGAAAAAAATCAGACCTGATTGCTGACATCTGACCAATATGACATGCCAGGGCTAAAAATAGCCTCCAAGAGGGTGCACAAGGGAGTTAGGGCAGCCAAGAAGCCTCCTCATTCGAATTGATGGAAGATGGAATTGTTGGACAAGTGGCACACATTGGAATCTCTTCCCAACTCGAGTTGGAATTAATATTTTGGAAGGAATTAGAACCATGGAAGGATTGGGAAGTTTATAAAAGACAAGAAAAAATTAGGATATGGGCTTTTGATTGTTGAGCGAATATCTAATAATAATTTCAACATAAATTATCAATTGGGGAGTTCGTAAACTTAGAGGTGTACGCAAAATATATGCAGGATTAGAGTACATCTAACTTGTGTTAATGCTTTAAAAGAAACAATTATACTATTGTCGTTGAATCTAAATCTAGGAAATAACAAAAATGACATAAAGTAAATTCAAGAAAGCATGAAAGTAAACATGTTTACCAAAGCACATGAGATCGTATTGAAAGTAAATTTAATCAAGATAAGAAGAAGATGAACAAACTAATCTATGAAAGCATGTAAGCATGTAATAAAAGACAAATGACAAATAGATGTGAGCTCACGGGAAATCTATATTAACAATTCATAAGAAAGAAATCCAAATTAACATGAGCCAGAGTAAAAGGAATTGCATTAAAGCATCATCTCCATTACATAATAATCAAAATCCACTCCATGACTAACTCTTAAAAGACATAAACTATTACTCTATTTCCACACCACTAGAGAGGCCTCTACCCAAATGAGGAGAGAGCCCTTTCTCTATTTATACATGAATTCTTCGAATAACAAGATAAACAAATCATAATTACAATCCACTTTTCTCTCAACTTATTCCTTCAAATTCTCCAACAAATATGAGATGAGATATTCTCTCTATATTTCCATAATTCTCTCCTCAAAATTAGCTTGGATTATCTCCTTGAAATCTTGAAAAGATGGAGAAAACATTTGGGAAGCTTTTGAATACTCTTGGGTTGAAAGCTTCAAATATCCCTACATTACAAAGCTCACACAAATCTTTGATATATATATGAAAAATATATTAATTTCTAATATTTAATAAAGAATTCTCTTAAAAATACCTAAAACAAATAATTTGGAAAATGGTAATATAAACCCATATGTTTTTATGAACGTGATGATAATTATGGTTTTATGGAAGGATAAAGTAAGAATGAGGTGATAAATGGTGTATGATCAAGGAATAAAAGGTGTATTTACGTGATCCAACATTCCTCCCAACTAAACTTGTTGCATGTCCTCATGCAACTATGTATTGATTCTCTTTAAAACTTTTTGGCTTTGTAGCTGGGGCTTTAGATGATGATGGTATTTAACAATAAATCATTCCATGATTTGAAATGCATGAGTGGCAACTGTTTTTCTTATGGTTGGTTCTTGTATGATAACCATGAATATAACAAATGTTGGTTCTTGTGTTAACAATATTCGTTTGTTTACTTGTAATTTTGCTGCAATTGGAAATGATGAACCACCAATGTACATTAGAAATCCTTTTCTTCATATTATGAATCATGCCAATATATATAGCAATGTGTTTTTATTCAATGTGTACAACAAAGTATAGTTTGGGAAAGACATGTTGGTTAATGGTAAATGAGATGATGAATATGTAAAATGGTAATGAATAGTACCCCCAACTTAAGATGTATTATGTTTATGAAAATGAGAAAGGGTATGTAGTGAGGGAATTTTCCAAATTTATTTATTTCTAGCATTCAAGGAATTGCATGATTAAAGATTAGAAAAGAACATACCTTCACTTACCTTAAGAGTTGATGAACAATGCAAATAGGAATATGGCTGCTGCTACTAGATCATAGAATGTAAAGTGAAGGTTTTGAACTGCTACTAGGTTGAATCAATCAAGAACAGAAAGCTGAAAGTGGAACTGTGGTACTCTCATATGGTTGGAAGTATGCCGCAAAACTGTTGATTGTGTCATGAAAAGTATATATAGTCTTCACTTGTTACAAAACCCGATGGTACAATTCTTACCATGCGAATAAATGTGTCGATGTCGAGCATGGAAAGAAGTCATTGGATTACCGACCATTGATGAATGTTGTTAACCAATGTGAGGCAATATCACCATTGATGTCAATGAGTGCCAAGGTACCTAAGTACATCGTGTAAAGTGTGAATAAATGAATCGATGTCGAGCCACTTGCAAGATTTAACGATCAAAGGACATTGATGTATTCCCATGATTGTTAGCGAGAGAGCTTTCCATTAAGGCATGCAAGCCTCAAAGTACTAAAAATGAACTCTAGTATGTATCCCAGATAGTGTGCTAAGGTCGATGGGGCAAGACTTGTTGAAAGGTGGACCTTAAGGAATCTCACATCATTCAACACGATTTGTACAGGACGAGTGGTAGGACTATAGACAAAAGATCTCATGTTCAAATAGTTTTTATAACAAAGATATCAAGGCAATTTGGTCATAGAAAGGAAGCTGAATGGTTTTATTCATAAGGAAAAAGATGAACCGAGATATAAGAAACTATGTGCGGCTCATGAAAGTAGACATGCGGGAATTCATGATGTATAAGGCAATGAAAAAGTAGAATCCAACATGGATGACTGACGAGCTTTGAAACAGATCATGGCACAAATGGTTTTCTGAAAGATGGCTCTGTGGCGGAATATAGCACGACATGTGCTATGAAAAGTTTAGCTCCTTCAATGATGCATGTTTTATTGTGATTTCTGAAGATCACTTCTGTATGAAATTGGATCGTCTTCGGACCTGTAAAATGTTAGCACTAATCCTACAACAAAAAAGGTGAGAGCATTGAAAAAAACATAGTGCAAAAAGAAGTGCTAGGAAACCAAATTCAACAATAAAATGTATTATTTACTGATTGGCCGTGATGTATCGTTGATAATCCTCTTAGTGAATCCCTGTTCAAGTGACTTCAAAAACCAAGTTAGCATAAAATGAAAGCATAGTTTAAATATTATTTTCGGGAAATTTTGTGATCCATTGCCAATTTTATTTATTTCAAAAAAATAAAAATTTATGTTTTGACCTTAATTTTTAATTGTTTAAAGATTTTTTTTATTTTGTTTAGTCACCAAAACTCTCTTGAAAACAAAACAAAGAAGCAAATGTTATATATATATTAAAACAAAACAAACAACAAATGTTTTATTATATATATATATATTTTTTTTATTAAAATGTTTTATTTTATTTTATTTTTATTGTAGTAAGAGGATGCACTGGCTTGCATAATGGTAATATGCAAATGGGGAAGGTTCAATTATTCACTCACAGAGTTTCTCACAGGCCTTGAAGTCTATTGAATTCAAAATGTATTCTAGTAATCCTTAGAGCCTCAAATTTGATATGGGGCACGCACCCGATCCCGAGGTGTGCAATGCGCTATGTTCAAATGCAATCAGGATCACGTTCAACAATGATTTCTATCTACAGACACACGACCTTCTTTGGTTATCCAAACCTGCGTGCATGAATGGTGATCTGCCATTTCTACAATTTTTACGTAACAATCATTACCGTGAAATGCAGAAAACCTGTGATAATCAAAAGAAAGGCATCAAAGTACTCATTTAACTTGTCAAAACTTTGCGTGTGAGATTATTGAGTTGTAAGAATTCGCCTTCCAAAAGAGAAGAAGATGATGTTGGCATATCTTGTGGAAAAGAATCGATGTGTACATTGAACGTTTATTGAAAAATGACGGGAAATAGTATGCACATAACATCGTTAAATTGGGTCACGTCGACTGCCTTTTTGGATTGATTTTGGGAAGGATCGACGGGGCATTCCTTATCCTCCTCTGTCAGGTTGGAAATAGTGAAAACCTTTCTCTGCAGGTGTTGGAATCAAGACAGGTGCACGCCTGGGGGTCGACTCATATTCAAAGCAATGGGTGGATCAAGTTTAGTTACCATGAAGACGCACACAGATTGACGCTCTCACGCACGCTCCAACCATTCATTCTAAATAGAGTAAACGTCCACAACTATAGAAGAAGGATGAGTTGTCTCTAGCTCTGGGTGCTTCTCAAGCATAGCCCGATCTCCATGCTGGAATGCCTCAACACCGCCACTATTCTACGAAAAAGAAATTTTCTCACGACCCAGGATAACCACGGCGACCAGGCACTTCTTCACGAGCTGCAGACACTTCACGTAAAGCATCTGCGTATGAGCTCATGTCATTCAAAATAACCGAAACATGCTTTCCTCATTCATAGGATATTCTGTCGTTGTCGAATAAATCCTCTCCATAATAATATGTTCAATAATGGGGTCACTTGCCAAGTTCATAAATAGCGTAACTCTCTCCACCACGAAACCAGACACGTGTGAGTTTGTTACGAAAGGCGGGAGACCATGAAGGAGGGCAGTCAGGTTCATAAGAGATGGCCGCCAGGTCACAAAGAACGGAGATGATTAGGGGATCGTTCTTCTTCCGTTTCCAACAAACTGACCGAGATTTCAGACTGTTTTTCTTAGGCTTTTCGGTGGGGTTGCAACAAACTCACCCAAATAATCCATGTTGCATTTCATTGTCCACAAAAGATTTCTAAGTCAACCAATTTTTTATTTTTTCTTAACTCTCAAATTGTGATCTGTGTTTACATTCTTGAAGTTTAATGATCTTGATGTTTGTAAATCAAAATTGTTTAGTGTCGGTGACTGCAATGCAATGCTTGCCAAGCTTGACAGAGACCAAATGCTCCACGGCGTTCTGTTCCATATTTCCTTATCAATTATCATTTAATTATTCATTGCAGGTTCTATCGTGGATACGTGCAATTCAATCGAGAGAGCTGACGTTATGGAAACTTATTCGCAATCGTTCGCGTTTCATTGTTTCCAGTTCAAGGGCCGAGACCTGGTGGAAATTTATTTATGCGTTTTTTTTTTAATTTATGTTTTATTGTTTTTTTTTTGTTGCAGGTTTTAATTCAAGGTCGAAGGATGAAGCTGGCTATTGGGTTGCTATGACTTGAACCAGCCATGAACCGGCTCTGACAAAAACTATGGTAGCCAAAATCTAAATGAAATTCAATGGGTCTTTGCACAGTCAAACGAAATTCAATCGATCGCAAGCGGGATACACAGTTTCAGCGTGGAATTCTTTTTGGTGAAGATATGAGTTTTGATTTGTTTTTTGTTTTTTTTAAAATTTGCGAACTAAAATTTTATTCCTAATTTAAAAACAAATTAAAATAAACATTTGTTTTAGCAAATGGAGATTCAAAGGCAAAAATTGAAGCATTTTTACGTCATTATTCTTCCTGAAAACGTTAGGGACATCCTACTTTCTGATCCTCGAGATCGCACCAAGTGCGGAGGAGAGCATACTTATTCAAAAACTAAAACTAAAACTGAAAATAACATCCTACCTATTCTATGCTAATTGAAATTTACAAATTATTTACGTGTAATCAAACTTCAGGGTAACCATCCACGCAACAATAGTAAACAGATATTCACACATGATTTTGAAATTCGAAACTTAAAATGTACAAAAGTGAGAGAAATCAGCTGTAGTAAATGCGATACAGGGAAATAAGGAAGAACACATTGAACTGACCTGATAACCGATTGGAACCATACTTCGATAGGACTTTGATATGCGTGATTCCCTTCCTCATGTAAATTACAGTGCATCTCTTCATCGTCGTCCTCGATCTCGAGTTCGACTGATTTCTCCTCATGGAATACAGGTGTCTCATTGACTGTCGGTTCTTCTTTTACTGCAGTCAAAATGTACTCTTCTTGAGAAGAGGAGATCCCAGCTGCTGCTAGGATCTGAGAAAGTCGTTCCACACTTATCATCATAAAACGCATCTTGTTGGTATTCATGTACTTCCATATAGATTAAATAGAAAAAAAAACACCAAAACAAATTGAAACCTAAATTTAAAACCAATGGCAAAAATAAAATCACTCTTTCCAGAAATTTGAATTACACTCTTGCAGAAATGAAAATAACACACTTCAGAAACAAAAAGAAACCAACTTAGAAATCAGGTGATGTGGGTGCAAATTGGTACGAAATCAAAACTAGTGCATAATGAAAGCAGTCAAAATTACAACTAAAAATGTAAATGCAGAATAATGAACTGGATAAAGACACACTTGCATAAAAACAAACTTACATAAAATAAATATTAAATAAACATGCTTCCATAGTGAAGTCATCCTTGCGTCTTACCGTTTCCCCTCCCATTGTTGTGTAAAAAGTAATCTATCTACCTATAGCACCTCCCAGCAACGAGGCTAAAATGGTGAGCGAAATATCTAATAATAATTTCAACATAAATTATCATTGGGGAGTTCGTAAACTTAGAGGTGTATGCAAAATATATGCAGGATTAGAGTACATCTAACTTATGTTAATGCTTTAAAAGAAACAATTATACTACTGTAGTTGAATCTAAATCTAGGAAATAACAAAAATGGCATAAAATAAATTCAAGAAAGCATAAAAGTAAACCTTTTTACCAAAACACATGAGATCATATTGAAAGTAAATTTAATGAAGATAACAAGAAGATGAACAAACTAATATATGGAAGCATGCAGTAAGCATGTAATAAAAGACAAATGACAAATAGATGTGAGCTCATAATAATCAAAATCCACTCCATGACTAACTCTTAAAACACATAAACTATTTCTTTATTTCCACACCTCTAGAGAGGCCTCTACCCAAATGAGGAGAGAACCCTCTTATTTATACATGAATTCTTTGAATAAGAAGATAAACAACTCATAATTACAATCCAGTTTTCTCTCAACTTATCCCTTCAAATTCTCCAACAAATATGGGATGAGATATTCTCTCCATATTTCCATAAGTCTCTCCTTGAAATTAGCTTGGATTATCCCCTTCAAATCTTGAAAAGATGGAGAAAACATTCGGGAAGCTTTTGAATACTCCTTGGTTGAAAGCTTCAAATATCCCTACATTACAAAGCTCACACAAATCTTTGAGATATATATGAAAAAATATTAATTTCTAATATTTAATCAAGAATTCTCTTAAAAATACCTAAAACAAATAATTTGGAAAATGGTAATATAAACCCATATGTTTTTTATGAAAGTGATGATAATTATGGTTTTATGGAAGGATAAAGTAAGAATGAGGTGATAAATGGTGTATGATCAAGGAATAAAAGGTGTATTTATGCGATCCAACATTGATCATTTCTCATTTTTTCACATTGGAGAGCATAGCTTGTCCATGCTAGTGGAGTGTTTACTCTACTTTCCTTAGTACCAATTTCGAAGGTGCAAGATTCTCATCCTAATTGGAAATTGGAGAGACCATTCAGACCTTTCATTTGGAGATCTACAATGGAGTAATTTTTTTCAGGGCTTCTTGTGATCTTCTCTTCTTCAACTTGTTCCCACATCTCTCTCACATTTCTCTTCATATTTTGGCTCTTGGAGGAAGGGCGCACTTGGTGAGATTCTGATCTCTTTGGGGGAATTCTTGCGGCCCCATTTGTTTGTAATCTGATATATTTACTTTGTATTTGATTCTCAGAATAACCTCAAGTTGAAACTCCAAGTTAAACTATGTTAAAATTCCAAACTATGTATAAATGGTGCCATTTTCCCCAATATCTTGTTGTGAGAGCTTGAATCTACTTAGTTTCGATTTGTTGCAGTACAAATTTGTGATTTTATTGATGTATGGAGATCCATTATTGTATTGAAGAAGTCTCATGAACATTATACAAGTTTTTGGAACAATTATCTCGAATTTCAGAGCAAGTTGTGGAGTTTTACTAGCATTTCCCCTATGTGAAAACATGTTTACAAATATCTGATTTATGGGAGTTGCAACAACCTTTAGGAACTGATTGATGATGAATTTGGGAGCCCATTGAATTAATATAACTATTCCATATCTCTTTTCTGAAATTTGGGAGGGTCGTACTGCATTTGGGAAGCCATTTGTGTCTCCTAGCCTTGGGGGTTTGAACCTTGAATTTACTAGTAAATTTCCATATTTTCTCCTGAACTTAAATGAATGTTGCAGAAGTATTTTGAGAGAGTGCAAGAATCCATCAGCTTCATTTTTATGTCTTAACACCCTTCAAACACCTTCATACCCAATTCTGATGTATTTGGAACCATTTGAGTAATCACTAGTCTAAGGGTCGAATTAGCCAAAAATTGCAAAATTTTCCAATTTTTCCAAATTTATTAAAAAGGGACACTACAACTTATTCCATTCCATGAGAGATCCATCTCAGGGAATTATTTGCATGAGTTGGGTAATGAACCTAGGAAAAATGAGGGGTCGGTTATTTAAGAGAAAAATATGGTCCATAGCTCTGGCTCCTTATTGGGTGGTTAATCTGGGCCAGATCTTCCTTCACAGGACATTGTTGTGCTGGTGGAGGATGATTGGGTTGGGGTTTGTGGAGGGGCGGTTTTTCCTTTTTCCTTGAAAATGTGGTTTCTTCCTCTTATGGTAAACCACTCATGTACATTCCCTCCTATTATGAAATTGCAAAAAAGACTCCACTACAGTCCTACATAGGAAATGTGTCGATACTATCTGTTGGTACCCAATCAAGTTTAGGGATTGAGATGGATGAATATTATTATATTCCTCAACCAAAAAATATGGATAGTCACAAAGGTGCTAGGCATGGTGGATTAAAACATGATTTCTCTCCTTTAAAAACACAAAGTGCTAGGAAGGAGCAATCGAGGAAGAGTAGGAAAAAAGAGATTCTGGAAGAATCTCAGGTTTCTTTGGTTGTTCCAACCTATTTAGAAATAAGGGCTCTTAGATAATTTAAATCCCTAGCCAGAGTTAAATATTTGAATTATGTGAGGGGAGTAGGGGGCTTCCCCAAATACCTAGGCCTTAAAAGGTTACTAGAGAGGACACATATGGTTCTGGGTGAAAAAGCTAGGTAGTTTTTTTCTAAGCTCAAGCCTACCTCGGAAGTCTGTACTATTGATGCTGAGGGTATTTCTAGTGGCCTTCTTTTGGCATGGAATCCACATAAAGTCCAATTTTTTCCTTACAAAATTACAACCGGCATTTTTCTTTGTGGGAAGATTGTTGGTCTTGAGAATGAGATAAATATAATAAATTGCTACGGTCCTTATTAAGACCGTAGGATATTTTGGGATTGTGTGATTATGGAAGAGTCCTTAAATCTCCCATACTTGATATTGGAAGGTGATCTCAACTTTACATTGGATGCTACAGAGGTTTGGGATCAACAATCCAGAACTGATCCGTTGGGATCCTTTTTTTCATACATTCTCTCCTTGGAAAGGTTGATTGACATTGAACCTTTTTCTTTGGTTCCTACCTAGAGAAATGGTAGGAGTGGTGAAGATGGGGTTACAAACCATTTGGATCGGTATTTGGTATCATAATCTCTCATTGATGTATTTTTTAAGTATTGTTTCAATTTGAACTTGATGGTAGAAGAAACCATATTCCCTTTAAATTCAACCATCCATGGTTAAAGGAATAGGCTTTTATGAATTTGGTCTGTGACAAATGGCTGAAAATGGAAGTCATAGATGATCCTTCGGTGATGAATGAGTTGGTTCAAAAACTAAAGTTGTTAAAATGTGTTGTCTCAAAGTGGGATTGTGATAGGAAAAATATATGAAGCAAGATTTGATTAGGATGGAAAATGATATCAAGAATATCATTTCTACTAACTCTTCTGGAATCCTATCAGCCCAGGAACAGTTGGATTTGATTGAATTGGAGAAAAAGAATTTGAAACTCCTCAGAATAGAGGAAGAGGCTTGGCGCCTAAAGAGTTGTACTATTTGGATCTCTTTTGGATATTTGAGTACTATTTTTTTTCACAAATTTGCGGGGAATAGGAGGAATCAAAATTCTATTTGGGAACTTAAAGCAAGGAATGGTAATATTATATATGATCCTTTTGCTTTACATAAGGAAGTTGTTTTTCATTTTCAGGACTTGTATCGGGACCCCAAGTCCTCATCAATGATTGAGCAATTTAAGGTCATTAAGGAATGCCCTCAGTTTTTATCTGAGGAGGAGGGTAATAGTGTTATTGCCCCAATATCCCTAGAAGAGGTGTTGGATGTTATGAAGGGGTTTGTGATATCCAAGAGCCCAGGATCTGACAGATGGACGATGGAATTATTTTTGGATTTTTTTGACATCATGGGGATGAACATTCTAGAGGCAGTGGAGGAATCTAGGATTTTTGGTAATATCTCTGGTGCAATGAATTCTATGTTCATAGCAGTTATTGCAAAATTCTCTTATCCATATGAATTTAATGACCTTGGGCCTATTTCATTGTGCAACCTGGTGTACAAAATTATTCCTAAGATAATTGTCCTAAGGATAAAACCAATATTATCCAAGCACATCTCAATGGAACAATTTAGTTTCTTGGAAAATTGAAAAATATTAGATGCTATTGGTGTAGTGTAGGAGATTTTTCACGGTATTAAATACAAACTTTTGAAGGATCTAATTCTCCATCTAGATTTGGTAAAATCTTATGATCGGGTGGACTTGACCATTTTAAGGTTAATATTGATTCATATTGGCCTTCCATGGGAATCCATCAAGTGGATTATGGCTTGTGTATCATCGATAAATTTTGCAATATTGATTAACAGTGCTCCAACGGACTTCTTTAAGGGATCGAGAGAGATACGTTAGGGCTGCCCTCTTTCTCCACTATTGTTTCTCCTTGTAATTGAAGGATTGAGCAAATTGAATGTTAAATCCAAGGAAGGTGGGTATCTGAAGGGTGTTAAAGTTTCTGCTCAGACTTCCATTACTCATATACTATTCATAGATTATGTAATGCTCTTTAGTGTCGGGACATTGATGGAATGTCAGGTTTTGAAGAACATACTAGCCCTTTTTTGTAATGCTTCAGGTATGTTAATCAGTGATTCGAAATCATCCTTTTTGGAACACAAGTTGCATGAGAGGAATGTGGAACATATTGGTCAAATTCTTCCATTCAGATTTGCTCCTCTTGTTTCCGGTACAAAATACTTGGGATATCTCATTAAGACGAACAATTACTTTGAAACTGACTAGAAATGGTTGTTAAAAAAGTTTGATAAAAGAATTCACCACTAGTGCTGATGATGGTTATCTCTTGGTCGTCGCTTAACTCTTGCAAAATCTGTTTTGGAGAACCTATCAGTTTACTAGCTCTTGTTATGTAAGATTACCAGATCAATATTATCTTACATCCACAAAAATGTCTTTAACCTTTTATGGTTGGGGGATAGATAAAAAACATAAATTTCATTTGGTTAGCTGGCAGTGCTTGGATATTTTTGATTTTGCAACTAGCTGGAACATCTCAGTAGTTTCTTCTTAAAAAGAAAAGATGTCAAAGGCGTGTCAAACATATGGAATGTCTCGATTGGATATTTTTAGGTTTTCACTGAATGGATGGATTGGAAACCAGATAATGGAAGATTGGTATGTGTTGGGGAAGACTCTATTATGAGTGGTCCAGTTGTATATAATCTATCTCCCGAGCTGATTGGGTTATTAATAATTAATTGATAATATACATTAAATCAAATAGTTGTAAGGGAATGTAGTATGAGGGGTAAGCATGATTGGATAGGGTTGCATCAATTGGGCCTCCAAGGGAAATTGGGGAGGGATTGGGATCAGTATATCATCAGTTTGCAAAGGAATAACATCCATCTATTTCTAGTGGAGGATATAATAGTATGGTCATAGAATGTGTAATTTGGCTCCATTAGTGCAAAATTGGCATACGATTCCTTATCATCCGAGTTTTCTGGTATGAACAACTAGTGGTTCATGTCTTGTTGGGATTGGAACACCCTGCTGAAAATTATATTGTTTATTTGGTTGGCCCTAGAAAATAGTATCCTGAGGTGGGGTAATTATATTAGTAGTGGTGGAATTGGTCCAAATAGATGTCTACTTTGTTTTTGCGAGGCAGAGTCAGTTGATCACCTATTTGTCTTTTGTTCCTTTTCTAAACAAGTATGGAATCACGTCAAGATTGCATGCCTTATCAATACGGTGTGGCCGATGTATCCCTTCTCTATTAGCCTTCATGCCTAGATCAAACAATATCCAAAGTGGTGTGAGCTCCCATGTTTTATATGTTGAGAGTTGTAGGAGGCGAGGAACATGTTTCTTTTTGAAGGAAAGAATATGGGAGTGCATATTATTGGTAGTAAAGTTATAACATCTTTCCAAGAATTCAATAAAGAACAAGTTCTAGGTGTAATGCCATACTTCACTTATTGCATTGGTTCTAGGGGGCATGTTGGGGTTATAGTGAAGGCATGGGACATACTTGTGGTGGCCACGCGAGTAGGTCCTATCCCTCCACAATAATATTAGACTTTGTAGGTTATAATAATAATATTACAAGTTGAGTAAGGGATTCATAAGAACAAATATATATAATTAGACAAAATTAAACATAAAAAATCATCTTTTGGGTTAAATAAGGGGTTAAAAAGGAAAATAATAAATATATATAATTATGATCTAGTTACCTATTTTTATGGAATTTTGCATGGGATAATATTGCATGTGGACATGTGTCCACCCTTGGGGAAGCTGGGAAAAGCTTAAATATGAGGTTGGAGAAGGGGAAGGGGCTTCTTCCTCCCGGGGTTTCTTTTGTGTTATGGTCTTTGGGGGGTTTTGGGGGGAGGAGATGGAGGAGAGGGGAGAAGGGAATCCGTGACTATTATTCTGATGTGAACATTATTGGTTGGATTGGTATTGTCGAGTGAGAGCTTAGGGGCCCTTATTCTATGACTGAGGGGTTGGTTGGGAGGAGAGAGGTTTCCCCACATATAGTTTCCGAAGGAATTGGTGCCAATGCTACAAATGTGCGACTGTAAGTTAATTCTTTGGTCCAAGTATGTATTATGTTTTCTTGTCCCTTTTATGTGTTGGTTTGTTTGAGAGTATCTGTATTTCATCCTGGATAAATTAGGTATATGGCAATGTAACTCCTTCTAGTTTATTATCTTTACCTTTTTCCTTATCTTGGACACTACAATTTGGTATCAGAGCCAGGTTCTATGCTCAGACTTAGAGGTTTTAGTTAGGTATTACTATTATTTTTTAATTAATTTCTAAATCAAATTCATAATAAAGAATATAGCAAGTTTTGCTCCCAACGTTACCTTGGTTTCCACTTGGCTCTTTCAGCCTAATGCACTATATATAAATATTTTAAATGAACCTATATTTTGTGTTCTATGCAATAAACAAATTTTTCGTTATTGTATTCGAATCTTTGCCAATTCAGGGATGTGCAAAAAGAAATATTCAATTATCAATGTTTGGAATTATGTTGAATACTTTATAATGTTTTAATGTTGGTTTTATATGAAGAAATTATGTGTTCCCAATTCCAATTTTGAATGCCCTTCAACGCACCATTAAAGAATTGAGTCTAGCATTATTCTCTTTGACTATATAATCTAGGAATTTAGCGTGGTTTTGTGGCAAAATTTGTTTTGTAACTGGAAGTTTTGGTATAATGAGGTACCGATCAGTCCATTAAGGAAGCCGTGCAGATGACAAGACCTCCTAATAAGGCAGTACATTTTAGCCCTCAGGATCCTCGACTCAAAATCAATTAAATTTGTTTCTTTTGCAATGGTTTATCGAATGCCCATTAACTTCTTTTGTTGACTTGTGGAAATTCCGAGATCTTATCCTTGGCCACCTCCTTCATAGTCTTTGCATAATAGACAATTTACAAACTTGATGATCTTTCCTTCTTGTTTTGGAAACGCTTGCTCAAGTGATACCGAGATATTGATTTTTGTATTGATCACCTCATACAATGGAACGATTTGCACCTTGAAAGTGACATCTAAGCACTCTCCATGATCCTCAAATTTTAACCATAAAGCAATCCTAAGGTGAGAATAACACAGTGTTGTTCATTCTCTCGTGATCCAGCTACAAAAAAAAAAAAAAATGATAAGGACCCTGCCTTGGGATATTCATGTCATGGCTTGCTGTTAGATCATCAAATAGGTCTCTAAAATTATGTTTCTGGAAATATAGAAATAAAAATCCACGTCAACACCAAGATCAAACTCCACACTTTGGTGCTAACTCTGCTATTATTTGACCTGATTTTGCATTGAGCTAAAAACAATTCCTCATAAGTTCCACATGGTAAACCCGTGTCCCATCTCCAACTTAACCTTCTCCATGAAGGGGCTTCCATTTTATCTAAGATTACACGGGTGCGTTCTTGCTATACTGCTTTTTTTTCTACGTTACATAAAAATATCACACTTTAGTGGTTACTTTGTCACTTTGACATCTCCTTAAAGGGCAAAAAGCCTTCATATTTTTTTGGGATGATTCCCTCACTTTATGGCCAATTTGACATCTTCTTAAAAGACAAGTGAAATGTGTATGACTCTCCGCCTACTTTATTCTTTTGCTAGTACCACATACTCTCTCTCTGGTATCTATACTATGCATTTTCTTTATTTTAAAAGCTGTTTAAGCTTTTGCAGATCTATAATTTAAAATACAACTATTTAGATAATGACATGATATGCATGTAAATTTTTACTATTCATGATCTCATGATCAGAGTTAGAAAAAAAGAATTTGATAAAAAAACATCCACATGGTCAAAGTCACCCAAAAATTTATACCAATTACAAAAAGATCCAAAATCCTAAAATTTTGTATAAAAATTCACATGAATGAAACTTGTTTGATACACTTGCTTCCAATCAGCAATTATTGTACTCTGCAATGCCCGATTGGGAAGTGGGGTGATTGAGCTGAATTTAAATCCAAGAAAATTACAAAACTAATATAGTGGACAGTGGGTACGTTGAATAAGATCGAGTATATTCTCTCACTCCTTATAAAATTATAAAACTAATATAGTGGGTACGGAGAACATTTATTGATTTGGGTTATCCACAGTAATAAGTCATCTCCATCAAAGCATGCTGCCTAGGAGGAGGCAGGTTCGCCTTTGAAGTATGAATATGAAGAATTTACCATCACTTCCTAGAGCTAGTGACTGAGAACATTGGTGACTACTTACACCCACAAGGAAATGTTCCAGAAAATGCACATAGTGAAATATTAGAGATAAAGTGTGGATGGAAGGATATTAATATATCAAGGTATAGCAAAATATAATTTACCATGTAGCAAGTTGTAGGCCATAAACTTAGTGTTATAAATAGTGGTCGATATTGTATATGAGAAGGGAAGCACAACTGTGAATTCATCAGGGTTCCGGTTTTTTAACCACACTGCTAACTTTATTCCAAGAAAGATAGAAAAATGCATTAGACTTGAATCTGATAGTATAGGATAAAGATATAGGTTTGAACCCTTTGGAAGCTAACATGGACGTCTCTCTTCACAATACGAAGTACAAGAATTGCGTAGTGTTGAATTATTTGGAACCATGATGTCATAAAAACATATTTTCTTTGGCACCATGATCATCAAAATAGTTGATAGTTCCATTTTTTTTTAAACAACGTTGGGAATTGGATAAAACTTGGAACATTTTCTGAAGCAATATGGTAGTTGGTCTCCCTATAAATGAAATAAAATAATATATTTATTTTCATATATCTAATTATTAACCAATTATCCACATATATTTAATTATTATCCTATTTTAAATAGATTGTTATTAGTAAGTGGACTTCATTATTTACGTTTTTATGGAGTTGAAGGAAAATACCATAAACCTAGATTCTTCTATATTCAGACAATATCTCATCTAGTTATCTACTCAAAGGGAGGAGTATGGAACCACTTTCCTTAATATGCAATTGCAAAATCGTGAAACTCTCAAATCTCATCCTCGCGAGGGGTTGTGAATATGCAAACATAACTATAAAACAAGAGCTTCCTAAAGTGTGTATGACTTTACATTAGAAGGGAACACCATTATCTGAATGGCAACTCCCCGTGGCTATATGTTTAACGGCGCGTACATTGATGTACTTATAATTCAGTTTAGAATTTGAAACTATATATCTAATATTAGGGTGGATCTTATTTCCCTCATAAGGTTCTATATTCTATCCCTTAAATCCATTTGCATTCTTTTTTTCCAATATCAATGGCCCTATCCATTTATAGAGATAGCGTTGTACATGAAGTCATATTAACACTGGTTGGTATCTCCTTGGCCTTGGGACATGAAAATGTCAATGTTAGTTGTCATACATACAACATGAGATTCTTTGTTGTTTACAAGGGTGATATGATACTATGGTGTATAATTGGTTTATGCACCTTATGATGACACATGTTCATATAGTGGTGATGATGTTGTGATGATGTTTTTGCACATGATAGATTAGTATGATTCATTAGTATTCTTGAGATTGCAATTATGGTTGACATATGATGTTGATGTGCAATGATGTAAAATGGGTAAGATAGCTTATGATCCGTAATATTCATGATAATATTATGTTGCATATGATAAAATGATCATGTTATTTTCATGATGAGGTTATGTTTCTCTCTTTTATTCGTGACAATAGTACGATGATGATGTTATAATGATGATGATAATAGAGTTCAATGTTCTCATGATGTTACAATCTTGTGATGGCATGTAGTAGCGTGCAATTCTTTCATATTCATGGAGATGATGTTATATTCTCATGATGGCATGTAATCGCATGTGGTTCCTTCATATTCATGGTGATCACGTTATGTTTTCATGATGGCATGTGATAGCATGCAGTTCATTAATACTCATGGTGATCACAACGTTTGATGCAATAATTGCACTAGACTTGTTCACGTGAGATGATTATGAAGGAATGTCATAATGTGTATGGAATTGCTTCATGATGATTAATGATTCATTAATTGTGATTGGAAAGTGTTACAGGAATGCCACTTTGGGGCCTTTAAGGCCGGGTCATTCTAGAAGCCTTAATATCATGGAAACCCATAACCACAAGGGATTTATGTGTTGGGAAACCAACTCACTCAGTAATACCTTGCCAGCAATTCCTTTCCTTTATATAGTTTCTGAAATTCCAAGGCTTGAGGTGTCTCAGCAAGGGGAAGTATATGGAGAAGGACTTTCAATGCCTAGGGTTGATTTCCCATCAAGATTTATGGAGGAATTTGGGCCAAACTTTAGAGATTCTTGGCGTACGTAGGTTAACGTACTGGACTAGATGCCCGGTGGCTCCATATGAGGTCTTGGGGATATATAACCTAGTAAAGACTGGAAGGCCTTAATCCTTCTCGTGATGCTAGAAGTCGAAAAAGAGCAAGGAGCAAGCTTGCAACTTCTCGTATCTATTATGAGACTTATGATGCATATTACTGTCACACCATGCTGGGTGACCCTTATACTTGTCGTAGCAGAGGGCTCGTGCCATGGTGAGCAGTACCATCAAGAGTATTGGGGGTGTTAGGAGGTTGATCGAATGGTATGATTATGGGATAGGGTGTGTAAGGAAGTGAAAATGCTATAGTTAGGAATCTTGTAACAATAACTTCGGGATGAAGTCCCTTGAAGTAGGGAAGTATGTAATGCCCTCCATCACTTATTGCATTAGTTCTAGGGGCATGTTAGGGTTGTAGTGGAGTAATGGGACATACTTGTGATGGCCACACGAGTAGGTCCTATCCCTCCACAATAGTATTAGACTTTGTAGGTTATAATAATAATATTACAAGAGTAAGGGATTCATAAGAACAAATATATACTATTAGACAAAATTAAACTTAATAAATCATGTTTTGGGTTAAATAAGGGGTTGAAAAGGAAAATAATAAACATATATAATTATGCTCTATTTACCTATTTTTATGGAATTTTGCATGGGAGAATATTGCATGTGGACATGTGTCCACCCTTGGGGAAGCTGAGAAAATCTTAAATATGAGGATGGAGAAGGGGAAGGGGCTTCTTCCTACCGGGGTTTCTTTTGTGTTATGGTATTTGGGGGGTTTTGGGGGGAGGATATGGAGGAGAGGGGAGAAGGGAATCCGTGACTATTATTTTGATGTGAATATTGTTAGATGGCTTGGTATTGCCGAGTGAGATTTCAGGGGCCCTCAATCTATGATTGATGGGTTGGTTGGGAGGAGAGCGATTTCCCACATATAGTTTTCGAAGGAGTCGGTGCCAATGCTACAAATGTGCGATTGTAAGTTATTTCTTTGATCCAGGTATGTATTATGTGTGCCTGACCCTTTTATGTGTTGGTTTGTTTGAGAGTATTTGTATTTCATCCTGGAATAAATTAGGTATCTAGTAATGTAACTTCTTCTAGTTTATTATCTTTACCATTTTCCTTATCCTGGAGACTACACTAAGTGTATTATTTTCTATCCTGGATCATCCAACCCCCACTCTAGATGAGAATCGCACCCACGGCTTCGTTGATGGGTTCTCCTAGGCTCAAGCAAGTAGTAGTGGTGCAGGAGTTGTTCTATGGATTGACAGATCCACTTACTACAAAATATGGATGAAGTGTGGTCCTGGTTCAAATAAAACATGTGAATTGTTGGCATTATGGATGTTACTTTTTTTTTCCAAATCTATCAATATAGAAAACATTCAGGTTACTGGGATTCTAGAGTGATCATTGATTGGGCACTTGAAAAGGAATCTGTGTGTGTTTTGGTTCTCTCTTCTTGGATGGCTAAGATCAAACAACTGATAAAGGCTTTTGGAGTGATTTCCTTCATGCATACTTATCGGGAGCAGAACCAGATGGTTGATGATTTATCCAAAAGGGCCCTCATGTCCCCATAAGGAATTATCTTCTAAGAAAGATGGGAGAAGGATCTGCTTGTTGTGGATGGGAGTATTTCTATTTTTCATAACTAAATATTTTTATAGTCTTTGCTAGTTATCTTCTTTCACCTATGATGGATTATGGTAATAAATTTTTTAATTTAATATAGTTAGTTAAGTGGATTTTTATCTAATAGTGTCAATTTGATTTGACTTATTTATAGCTATATTATTTATTGATTTATTAAATAGATTTTTTACCAATTTGATTTGATGTTGGAATTCAGTATTTTTTATTTTACAAAATTTGAATTTAACTATGTTTTAATGACTATTTTGATAGTATAAACAGATTCAACATTATCCAAAATCTATGCAAAATCAAGCCATTAAACCATATAGGTAAATAAAATCTGCATTCCTTTATTTTTTTTAAACATATTTTTTTAATTTAATATAGTTAGTTAAATATGGATTATGATAATTTTTTAATATATATATATTTTTAATTTATTATATAAAATTAAACTATGTTGAATTATGTTACTTAGGTTGTGGAGAATCTTTTCAATAAAAAATTATATGTTAATATATTTAAGTAGGCTTTCATCGGATAAGTTTCCATGAGTTGACTTATTTGTGAATATATATAACTAGTGATATAAACAAATAATGAGTTCATTTAAATATGCATAGCATGTACGCTTCGGGATACCTATCTAGTAGCAAAACTCAAAATT